>CARXXK010000003.1:354201-954201 GCA_949089665.1 Macrosiphum euphorbiae | reverse complement strand
TTAAAATGCTCTAAAAACTAGTGTAGACGAAAAATGTCTTAAAAAATCAATAGGTACCTATATATTATAATGTACTCAAATGTTACAAAAAATACGTCTTCGTTTTTTTTTAAACATAGGTTCCTAATATTGATTAAAATAGAATTATATACATACACTTTTTACGATTTATAACTTTCTTATTTTAAGCTTTGTCTTCTGTGAACTAATTGAGATTGATTAATATTCCTTTGTAGGTACTTATATTATTGTACAAATTAATCATATCACAATATCCATTAGGTACCTACTTATAACGCGTTATACATCAACAACAAACCGTGATACTATCATAGATATAATATTATATTATAATAGTACACCTTAGTAGTTTCAAGTACCCACGAATAATATTATATAATCACAACAAATTAACTAAAATAGTTATTCTAGGTTTTTTAGTATGTAATTTCGTCCAAATTTGAACTTAAAACGACTATACAAATAAACTGTGTCTATGTATTTATTAGATTTTTTGGCAACAGAATGAACTACTTACGTGGAAACTTCTTTAAATTTTCAATCCTTAGAAATAAAAGTTGAACATTTTATAAATTTTTAACTACAAAATAATTATTCAATTTTAAATTTGATAAATTTTTTTAAAATTCGATCTTTAAATGCGTATAAAAAAAAATTGTGCCTGCGTATTTTTAACATTTTTCAACTGATATTGTAACAATATATCAGGAGCCTTGAATTAAATTTTTACACTTCTTGGTCCAACAGATAAAACTTTATTGATAGTTATAGAAAAAAAAACTAAAAAAATTGAAAACTGAAAATGTCCGTAAACAGCTCAATAAGAGTCAAAATTTTTTCAAAATTGTATGGTGTATAGGAAATGCTAATATAAACATTCAGTGAAATTTTCATGTATCTTTAGTTATTCGTTTTTGAATTACAACAAAATAAGGAAATCGCTACATGGGAAATCGAGTGAATATCCAATGTTGTAAAAATGTGAGTTTCAAATGCTCATTAAAATTTAATTTGACTTTCATATAGAAATTTTTTTTTTGAGAAAGGTATATAATCTGTATTATATTTTAAACTCTTAAATTTAAAAAGAAAAATTTTTACGAATTCTCAACTCAAAATAATTTGACAATTTTCGTGATTTTTCCATATTTTGTCAATTTTTGAACTTTAAATGCTTGGAAAAAAAACTGTAATTAAGGATTTTTAATATTTTTCAAATGCCAATGTAACAATATAGTAGCCTTGTATTAAGTTTTCAAGCTTTTTTACAAACAAATAAAATTTAATTGATATTTTTAGAAAAAAAAACTAAAAAAAAAAAGGAAAATGAAAATGTGCCTAAACATTTTGAAAATGTTATCGTGTACCTATATAAAATTACATTCAGTCAAAATTACATGTACCTACGGTAATTTTGTTTAAGAGTTGCACCAAAAACCAAAATCGATTTTTTCGAAAACAGATTTTAGTGTAAAAATTCCCGTTTTTCCTTAATTTGTATTTTGTTTTTCCCGCTGCTTTTGAAAACTTCTGGGAAATTTGTACTTTTGATCCCCCAAAGTACCAACTAGATTCACTTTCCTATCAGAAAAGCTACTGTTGAAGAAAATCCAAGCACTTTTACTGTCCTAAAACGTGATGACAGACACAAAAAAATAATAATAATAAACACACATCATTGTAAAATCAATAAATTCATCGTTCCACTCAGAAACTAAAAAGGTGGACAAGTGGGTACTGCCCTGCTGTATAGTAGCATGTCGTTGTACTGGAAGTGTTATATTTGAATTACATTTATAAATCATTGTAGGTATATGAAAACATATTCTGAGCGAAGACGTTGTATCAGCCTTGCGCCCTTGCATACGCATAAATAATCAAATTTAATAGTTTAATAGTTTAATAAATAGCGTGTTTTTCTAGTAAACTTTTTTCTTTTTGATAGAGGTACAACAACTTTTTGGAAACCTTCTATTAAAATCTCTTATGTTGGCTACAAAAAAAAAAATTATTATTAATTTCTAACTGAAAAATAATTTACAATATAAATTATGGATATAAAAAGCTCAAAAAGAGTCAAAATAGTATGAAAATTTTGCCATGTATGGAAAATGCTCATATAAATAATTGGTAAATATCTCAAGTCTATAGCTATTTGTTTTAAAAAATGTTTAAAGATTACCACTTTTTTTGTTTTTCTTGACGCTTTCTAAAACTTCCTACTTGAAATTTTGAATTTTGACTTCCCAAAAATACCAACTAGTTTCACTTTTCTACCAGAAAAGATGCTGATCTCGAAAATCGGTGCACTTTTACTTACCAAAATGTGGCTGACAAAACAGAAAAAAAACACACATCATTGTAAAATCAATACGTTTTATTGCCCCGTTCAGAGTCTTATATATTATAAATTAACCTTCCTAAGACTTTAATTAGCAAATGTGTCAATAATGTCATTATATTTTAGTTGGTCAGCAATTTTTTTTTTATAGATAGTATAGCTAAGTTGGTGCCTTTTTTAGGGACAGAGCGCTTCGAAGATCGTTATTTTTATAATTTTCATCTTTGAAAATTGAATTTTAATCTTTAACTCGTTTAAAATTCTATATATTCATTTGACGACTTGACGTCAACTAATATATGTAAGTATAGATAGTAAAAATTACAACAATAGAATGTATAAAATATAAATGATAAATTATTTTTTCTAATTAACTTAACTTTTTTTATTATACCTATTTATAAAAGCGGGGCCTGTCCAGTGTCCAACAGTTATGATGGCGCGGGCCCCGCTCGCCCTGCCCTAGAGACGGCCCTGTACTCTTTAATCTCTATTTTTAACTTATAAAACATGTGACCATTTTCAAACTATTCACTAAAAATAAAAGACAAAATACGCAAAACAAATATTTTATTTTTAGATTCTAAGATTTTAGTATTTATGAAATTATTTTGTTTTTGAAAAGCAATTACGTTTTAGAATACAGTAAAACCTCATTTAACAGACACCTCCCAATAGCGGATGTTTTCTTGGGAACCAACTACAAAGTACAAACCCTCTGAATAGCGACCAAAATGTCATCAACCGTGTGTCCGGTATTTAGAGGTCCTCTGTACCTACTATGAAAAATAATTTATTTACATTTAAATTCGTGCTCTGTGCCCCTGTAATAGGTTCCTATAAATAAGCCTATAGTATCTCTACCGTTCACCTTAGAAATGTATTGAAAATGTATCATAGGTATTCACCATTCGTAAGTAGATAATTTATGCTTGGTTTTAGACGCCATTCGACGGTCTGAGTGTCGTGTCGACAACAACTGCAAGGCATGGCCAAAGACGTCATGCGGCAAGGATCCAGTAGACGGTCAACGTCGGTGTCTGTGTGCAGATCAAACGCATCCGATCAATGACGATTGCATAACATCCCCACAAGGTAATAACGAGAGTTGGTTTAATTTGAAATATTGTGTTTAAGTATACCAGCTATATAATTCTCATGGATAATGGTTTTCAGAGCTGGGAATGATTTGCGAAAAGGACATCCAATGCATCCAGTTGGCCCATTGTACTCACAATGTCAGTGAAACACACTCGGACATCAAGGTGTGTCAGTGTAGAGAGGAGTATGCCGATGACGATGGGACTTGCAGTGGTGAGTGGGATGTTTGGAAATAAATAACACAGAGTTAGTTTCATATGAGTTATGTCAATACAATCAAATGTATTAAATTATATTGCAGGTGGTGTACGAGCAATGGTATCCATATGTTTAGCAATTTTAGTTGCCGCCGTCTTGCAAAATAACCACAATTAAATAGCTTAGATTTTATTGCAAAGAATACCACATAGTAAATTAACAGTATCTAATAAAACATTACATTTTTTCTTCTTTTATAATTTTTGATAAAGAGTGGCTGACAGTGTATTACCAACAGCTCCTCCAAACTGGTACGATGGAGTCGGTATAGTGTGAACAACTTGAAAAACTAAAGGAAAAATCAAATTTTTTCTTTATTAATAAATAAAATTATTACCCAGTAATTTCTTACCATCGCCAAATTGTGCATTCAATTCTGGTTGTGTCCAATTACAACTAACAATCAAAAACATTCCGTTTGGCTGTAACAAGTTGACTATGTTTTCTTTGTATCGGTTTCTCTTTTCTTTACTATCATCGTCCATACTAATAACATCGTAAGTACCTTTATCCAAGACCAATGAAAACGTTGGTAATGTTTTCACATCATCAGTCAAAAAGTCAAACTCTTTTAGTGTTATATTTTCTATATTTTGATCTTTAACTATTGAATTTGCCAATTTTACTGCAGGAGCTGAATAATCTATGCCGTACAGATTGGAAAATCCTAATTTAGCCTGATTACAATTGTTCTTTTTTTTAACAACAGTAATTATTAAACGTGTTTAAAACAAAATAAAAATATAATTACTAATTGAGTTAAAAGTAAAGCATTTCCACATCCAACATCTAAAACGGAATCTTCTTGACTAATTTTACAGTTTGATTGTATACACCTATAAAAAAATATATAAATATATTTTGAATAAATAATTTATTTTTTTAATTTATAAAAATATTAACAGTTTTTCTTTTATAATATAGGTACAGTTGAGCATTAATTTGTTGTAATTCATAGTTATTAGTAATAACTTATTACTATAGGGTATAGTTAATGAATTAGTTTATAAACATGCTTTGTATTAATTAAAAATTAAAATATAATATATATGACTATATGAATATAATCTAAAAAAGATAAGCTCTTTACTCTTGTTTTTATATAATCAACTTGAATAATCTTTAACCTTATTTCTTTTCTACTCATTTATAATTCCCGATAGTTAAGATTTTAGATACCTCAAATACACACAAATAAGGAATTACACGAGGAATTACATGTAGAACATACAAAATAAACTTAGTAACTTATTTAGAATAATATCTATAATTATAAAATAAGATAAATGTTAACTTTTTATACATGTTTAAAATTACAACTAATCCCACTATGATGTAAATTTAAGTTTTAAGTTAATTACTTTAAACATGTAAAATTTGAATAAATTTAAATTTTGAAAACAAAATGGTAGTAATTAAGATTAGAATCTACAGGCTAAATAACTTACAAATTAAAATGTTGATGAATGTTTGACTTAGGGCTGAAAAATTTAGACTGCTGTGAAAAATACTCATCCAAAATTATTTGCGAACTGGATATTTAAACAATTTAATGTTTCTGGATAACATTTCCAAAACTGATGTAGCATGAAAAAGTTTAAACTACTCCAGAGATAATTCAAGACAGACCATAGAAATCACTCTCTCACATTATAGTCTATAGATGTTATTAGTAAAATAGAATGTATACATTGTTATGTTAAATTCTTTATAACTCTGGTTAACATAGGTAATGTTACATTCTGATTCAATATGAAAACAATTTGTGATTTTAATTTTAATTTTTAACAATAATTGTAATTAATATAATTAAAATTTAGATAAGATGGTAAAATATGTTAATAGTGAAAATTTGTGTTCCACAAATAATTTTCAACCTTCTTTAATTTAATTTTAAAATACAAATATGATGGATTGGTCTGCCAAATGATGTTAAAATGTGAAGAGGCTACAAAAATATTCAAAGAAGTTTTAATTTATATCTAAATTATACTGGCAATGACATATTTATAGTTAGAACAAAGTTAAGAACAAATCCTATGAACATTAATTGTATGCTTAATATGTAAAATATTATTGGGTTGGTAAATTATTAAAATTTTGGTGAACTGTAACCTTTCAACCTAACTATTAATTTTATATGTTTTTTTATACAATTTTAGTTACCTAAACCAGTGTTTATATTTTTACTAAATGTAATTAAACAAAATTTACCAATTAGATTTTTTACATAAGCGATAAGCAATTAAAGTCTAATATGAAGCTTGAGCTTGAGTTCAATGATTAAGAACAATTTAGTTCTGGGTCTTTACACATTGGCATTACAAATATCTTCGGATTGTATTAGTGCTTAATATATTCAACTATTCTTAAATAGTTATTAAGGAAAGGACGGTGCTTCATTGCAATCTTTAATTATAATCAGGTAACACCTCTAAACAATTATTATTAAACAATTATTATTTTTTTTTTTGCTTAATTTTTCTGTATAAAATGGTTTAGCCCCACTCGTCTTACTTAATCATCTTGAGTCCTATAGCATGGCCAAACCATTCAGCACCAGGGTCACCAAAGTTTTTGAAATTGTCCAATTCTACATTGTAAGTATCATTCCAACTGAAATTTAAAAGAATATATTAATATACAATATATGTTAAAAATTATACAATTTATTATAATATTAAATATAAAGTTACAACTTTAGAAGTTGATTCACAGTTTTTTTTATACCGAGTTCGGATTTAGGAAATACGAAAACATTAATTTTTGGTAGCACTGTTAATTTATTGATAATATCATAGTAACCATGATCATTAGGACACTGAAAAATGTAAACAAACAAATAATTGTATTTACTTTACTATTTTAGCATTCATTTCAAATGTTATTTTATGAATTTAAAATGAAATAATATCATATATTATAATTTATAATTAATCTCAATAAAAAATAAATAATACAGCAAATAGAATTTTGGAGGGTCCTTAATATTTATTGAGCACAGCAATTATGGCTCGCGTGCCAAAGGAAAAAGGGGAAATATTAAAAAATGAAGAAGTACTACAAATGAAGTATGAGGAAAATAACAAAATAACAAAAAAATTTATGGATGAAATCAATGAAATGAAAAGTAAGATAGATGATTATGATAACCATAGTACACCAGATGTTAAACACAAACCAAAACCAATTAGATCTTCAGAATTTAATACATTTATGAAAATTATTGATACTGGTGATACTATTGAAGAATTTAAGACTGTTTCAAGTAAAGAAATAACTATCAAAAATTATGTATTACAAAAAGAAATTGATCGTTTAAACAATGAACTAGTGAAAAAAGATGATCTAAATGACCATTTACAAGAAGAAAATAAAAAATTAACTGAAGAAAAGGACAAATATGTTCATCAAGTATCATTACTCAAAGAGAAAATAAGAAAACACGATAGAGAAGTTGAACATTTAACTGGAACATTGAAAACTAGAGATTCCGAGGTGAACAGAATACTGAAAGATATAGGATGTATAGAGAGAAAATTTAAACACGAACAAATCATACATGAAAAACAAAGATCAATTTTCATAAAATCTTCAGACGAGAACAAACAGCTAAAAGAAACGGTAAAAAAGTTGGAAGCCGCACATAAAGAAGCTGAAGAAAAGTATACAAAAGCATTATCTAAGAACGACGATATCTTGGCAAAATGTGTTAGGGAAAAAGATGTACTAATTACTGGATTCAGAAAACAATTGGAATTAATTGATTCGTTGAAGAGACAAAATGTAAGAACTAAGTTACAAGAAGAAATAAATGTTTTAGAAAATGAATTCAGTAAACTTTTAGAGGGTAAATAAGATTATTTATTAGATATGTCATAGGTTTCAAAAATTAACTTACTATTCTTCTGTAGCCAAGTTCGGTTTATCTTGAGCATTAACCTCATCAAAGTTCATTTTGAAACAAAAATATGAATTAAGTACCAAGGAAATAACGAAAATATTCTTTGCTTAAACTTTATGGTACCAATTGCCCATTTATTGTATTTATACAATGTTTATTGTTTAGTTATAAGATATTTAATTTTAAAATTAAGTTTCTATAAAATAAATTATAATTCATAACTGACTTCAGTTAGTTACTTACTTGTTGTGAAATGTAAATGATTGTTATCACTTTATCAGTAAGTGTGTAGTATTTTTCGTAATAATATAATCTTTTTAACAGTATAATATTGTGATAATATTAAGGATTATGTGTGGTTTTGCTTATAGATGGCGCAACAGCAATAACAATTGTAATTTATTGAATTAAAATATATAAAAATAAATACAAAGTACCCAACTATTATTTTGAACTTTAATTTAATCTTGCGTTTTTATTTTTGTAGAAATATATATTTATACTTATATGATAGCAATAAACAAAAGTATATATTTTGTTATTGCAGATAAATAGGCTGCAAAAATTATATGTACCTTTGTGACTTTGTCCTTTGCCTATGTAGGTAAAGTGGCTCAATCAGAATTTTTTCTAGGGGGTTCGTACTTGTTTGAACTAAATTAAATTATTAAACTAAAGAAAAAAATCTGGTATATACCTACCTACTTGTAATAATCGTAGACCGGCCTTGTGGATTAAAATCAGATCCATGATAGAGCAGTAGCGGATCTGAAACTAATTTAAGGAGGGGGTGAATTGGTATCATACAATTTATATATATACCTATTACTCAATAAACATCTGTTATATATAAAAAAAAATTAAACCGTATAAAAATTCAACAGACTTTTATTCAATATTAAATAAACAAATGTATTAATAATTTATTTGAACAACAATTGTATGGTTCTTTTTTTACCAGCCGCAAATCTATCAATGAACAATGAAAATAAAGTATTCAGCACTCAATATTAAAATTGAGTTTTTACCACAGTCACAGTGAACAAAATATTTAATTTATTTTTAGATTCTGAGCGGAGCGATGAATGTATTGGTTTTACAATGATGTGTGTTTTTATTTTTATTTTTTTATTTTTTTATTTTTTTTTTTTTTTATTTTTGTGTCTGTGTACACGATAAGTAGTCGAAATAATGCTTCGATTTTCGACTTCAGTATCTTGTTCGATTGGAAAGTGAATATCGTTGGTGCATTGGGGCGGTCAAAATTTAAAATTCCCAGTACTTTTCAAAAGCGCCAAGAAAAACAAAAGAAAAATTAAGGAAAAACAGGAATTTTTACGCAAAATCGATTTTTCAGAAAATTGAATTTGGTTTTTGGTGTAACTTTAAAACAAATGACCGTAGATACATGAAATTTTCACTGGTCGTTTATATTTGCATTTTCTATAGACGATAACATTTTCAAAATATTTTGATTTATTTTGAACTGTTTAGGGACATTTTCATTTTTCATTTTTTTTTAGTTTTTTTTCTAGAAATATCAATAAAATTTTATTGGTTGGTTAAAAAAACTTGAAAATTTAATAGAAGGCTCCTAGTATATTGTTTCAAAGGCAGATGAAAAATATTAAAAATCGTTAGTCACAGTTTTTTTTTATAAGCATTTAAAGTTCAAAAATTGACAAAATATGGAAAAATCACGAAAATTAGCAAATTATTTTGAGTTAAGAATTCGTAAAAATTTTTCTTTTTAAATCTAAGATTTGAAAATGTAATACAAGATTACTCATAAGTTTGTCTACCTTTATCAATAAAAAAATCTCTACCGGACAGTCAAATTAAATTTTTACGAGCGTTTGAAATTCAAATTTTTACTACATTGGATGTTCACTAGATTTCTCATGTAGCGATTTCCTTATTTTGTTGTTATTCATAAACGAATAACTATAGATACATGAAAATTTCACTGAATGTTTATATTAGCATTTCCTATACACCATACAATTTTGAAAATATTTTGACTCTTTTTGAGCTGTTTACGGATATTTTAATTTTTTAATTTTTTTAGTTTTTTTTTCTATGAATATCAATAAAGTTTTATCTGTTGGGCCAAAAAGTGTAAAAATTTAATACAAGGCTCCTGATATATTGTTACAATATCAGTTGAAAAATATTAAAAATACATAGGCACAATTTTTTTTTATAAGCATTTAAACATCGAATTTTGACAGAATTTTTCAAAATCTAGAAAATTATTAATCATCGTAATTAATAAATATAAAATGTTCAGTTTTTATAGCTAAGGATTGAAAATTTAAAACAAGATTCCACGTAAGTAGTTAATTCTCTTACCAAAAAATCTAAAAAATATACAATCACAGTTTATTTTTATAGTCATTTTATGTTCAAATTTGGACGAAATTATATATTAAAAAACCTAGTTATTTTGTTGTTATTATATAATATTATTCGTGGGTACCTACTTCTAACTTCTTAAGTGTACTATTATATATCTATGATAGTATCAGGGTTTGTTATTGATATTCATGTATAACGTGTTATAAGTACCTAATGGATATTGTGATAATGTGATATGATTAATTTGTAATTTATTATAGGTCAATTTTATTTTAATACCATAGATATGTATATAATTTGTCTTAAACCTAGACTGACATACCGTCTTCGCTCAGAATCGTTTTTCTTATACAATGATATTGTATCATTGAATTCAAATTTAATACCATCCATTATACAGTGACCCACTTGTAACAACCTGTACAGCAGAGCGACATCCACTTACCCACCTTTTTTAAATTGAAGTGATAACAGATTTGATTTTAGGAAAAAAGTCTCGGCTGAAAAAAAGTCTTGGGGGTAAAAAGTCTGTTTTCTAAAGATAATATATAGGTAATAATTATGTAATCATATAATAGGTAACTACTAAATACAAAACAGATAAAACAACAATAATAGCTAATAATTATAAAATTATAAAAAAAAATATCTCGTTCAATCTAAGTCAATAATATTATTAAAATATTAGTAAGTTAGATGACTTGTCAGGAACATTTATACAGATTAGGAAAAAAAAATATTACATCATTTTAAAAATCCTAGTTGTATAAATTGTTATCGCTGTAACTTTTTAAAATTATTTTAAAGTCTTATGAACTTTTTTTGCCCCGAGACTATTTTTTCTTGAGACTTTTTTTCCGGGACTTTATATCAGGGACTTTTTTCCGTTCCCTAACAGATTTATAAGGCGGTGCAGTAACTGCAGCACTGCTCGGCGGTGAAATGATTTCATCTGTCATTCTATCTATAATCTAAAACTATAACCGTAGCTAGTAGCCCGTAGCTGTCTAGTGTCTACAGCAATTTTGGTTTTAACCAAGAAAATATTCTTTTATTATCTATAACCAATTTCAAATTTGTTTTGAACATAATATTGTTATCTAAATTCGACAAATTGTATTGGTAATCAAATAACAATATAATTGATAAGATATTAAAAAAAAAAAAATACCTTTTTTGTATCATTTATTAAGTTTGAAGTTATAGTTATGACTTATGAATTTCATAGTCATTTTATCATACGGCGCTATAATTCCAGTAAAAAAAAAAAAAAGCTCTAGGGGTGGGGGGGGGGGTAATATCGCGTCGCCCCCTAAAATCCGCGACTCTGATAGAGGATACTGTTGATAGTATTTTTTAAATATGCTCGGAGCCCAGCGATGCTTTATTACTTAAACGACTAAAAGGTCTTTATAAATATGTTTCGCAACTGTACCTATATATTTTACATAATATTAAACTGTTTTATTTATCGTATGGTTTGTACCTATTCATCATTAACAACATAAAAGTATACAATATTAGTAAATAATATAATAATATAATAAAATATATAAATTGGTAAAATATAGATATAGGTATACCATAAATTATCATTTATAATCGTGGCAATAGCCAATAAGTTTACTATTTGCGGGTTTTTTTTAAATATTTTATTGTTTGTTATGTACTGGACATTCTTCCACAATGTGAATGACCATCTATTTAGGGTCATCCATCCATTCCTTGAGTCCTTCCGAGGTAGTCGAATAATCACGTTACTCTTTACGTTGAAGTTATCATTGTCAGAGTTATTTAGTCTCCATTCATCAGTCCATTTATTCAGTCCTTGAAAAGTTAATGTTAAAGTTTTTCTTTATTAACTTTTGTGCTAGCTTCCAAGACATATCATATACATTCTACGAGATTATAATCTTTGGCTAGGATTATTATTCATGTACTTGTGTAACTGTGTAAGGCCGCATAGGTGTCACTAGACTTCATCGGCAGGTCTAGCTAATCACCTGTTCTACCTTATTAGTAAACTGAAAAAAGCCCTATACCTACACAGTATTTTTTTAAGTCCCCCTCTACAATGAAATATTTATATAATTTAAAAAAGTCTAAATCATCTATTTACACTTATAATCTACAGTAACTTCAGAAATATTATTCATCTACAGTCTTCGATTACACCCCCTTTATAGCTACAAATCAAAAAACAATAGAACGATAATATCAATAATACCTAGATGTGTACTGTACCGTCGTCGTCTGTCTCAAGTCTTTATATAGTAGGTTTTTCCGATTTCGGAAGTCAGGAAATCAATCTTTGTAAGTAAATGGTAATTATAACGATACCCACAAAAAAATCAAGTTTTAAAAAAAAAGAAATGTTGTAACCCTTCTGACTTAAAACTCGGTTGACCGGCACCTTTCAAAAATTGCGGGGGTAGTCCAGGCACCCTAGGCTGCCACCGTAGACACGCCTATGTAAGGCTGGAAGGGTATACGTCTTATATTTAAGAGGACGTGGTACCTGCATGTGTTGTCTCAGTCTTACACACGTACGACATGCCACATTTTGCTACGTTCGCCAGTGTCAACTTTCAGTTTTGATATTAAACTATTAGATTAAATTTATCTATTATCAAACTTTTAGGTAAGAACATGCTCACAATGCTCATAATTTACTTAAAAATAAAAATGTCATAAAAAATCAAATATAAAACACAGGTAGTGTAGTTATGACCTAAAAGTAAGTTTGTTTGATAGGTCAAATGTGTGCGGTCAATTCACTCCAATATCATAACTGACAGCACACTATTGAAACTGAAAAACGGAAAGTTGATACGTTGTAGATATGTGTGTAAGACAAAGACAATCAGACAACTACTATTCTCGAACTAGGGATTTGCATCTTCGAAGGTTAGATTATCTACACATACATACAATTTTCAAGTCCTCACATATAATATTTTTAAATTACAATCAAATAATTAAAATTTATATTCTTCATTTAATTATCTATGATTTCGCCAAAATTTGAACTTTAAATTTTTATAAACAAAAACTGAGCATGTACATTTTTTTAGATTTTTTGATTTCAGACATATAGTTATGGAATTTATAAGAATTTTAAATATATATAAATATCTCAAAAAGAGTCAAAATATTTTTTAAAATTTACCATATTGTAAAAAATGCTAATAAGTATAAACAATTTATGAAAATATTCAAGTATCTACTGTTATTTGTTTTTGAACTACAATTCTTTACAACATGATAAGAAAACGTTGAGAGAGATTCCTAATGAGAAATCATTATTTTACGCTTAAATATCCCATTTTGTCAATATTCTAAATATCTTAGTTAAGTAGGTACTTACTAGGTTTACTTTCTTATCAGAAAAGATATTAAAGTTGAAATCTTCTTTCCGGTGCTTAAAATCTAAAAATGTGATTGACTTAAGCTAAAGTTATAAGGGCATCATAATTCACAATATAATTAAAGATTGTTTTAAAGGCATAGGTAGTAGCCACAAATAAATGCCACGTAATCATGTCATGTTGAATGTTTTATGTTACGCAGCAAAATACATCTCAGAGGGAGTTTTTTTTAATGTTATAATATTCGTAGATGTGGTTGTAAGTTAATAGTACTTAATATTATTATTTTTTGTTAAGTTTGGGTTGACCCGACCCTTCTCCCGAGAGTTCACCACTGGATGATTCTAAATTAAGTTTACACTAAATCATATAGGCCCTAGCTGCTGTGTCAAGGATGATTTTTGAAAATCATCGTGAAAACTATATTTTATACTGAACATTTCAGATTGAAAATGATTTTGTGTTATTCAAAAGTTATAACCTACTTTTTACTTGAACAATATTAATTATTAAAATATACTCATAATATAAGATGTCTGCAGCTACCATCATAGTCTATAATACCTATAGTCTACAGTAATTATACATAGCAATATATTTAGCCATGATATTAATATACTAGGTATATCTAACATAACATCTACATCACTGTAGGTACCTACTACTTTTACGAATTTACAATATAATAATTACATAAACTCTGTGCGGTTATTGGTCATATTGGCATCTTAGGAATACTCTTAATAATCTTAAAATGAACTCATTCATCAACAGTCAACATTATAATATAAAACTTAATTAATCGTAGATAGTAAGGTACCTAGTCTTAACTAGGTCTGAATTAAAAACACCTATAAACAGACTTAGGTACCTATATAGGTAATTATAAAATTATACCGAATATTATCTATTATCTACCAATAATTGTTCAATGTTGTATTACTCGGACACTCCAGTAATATTATATCAGGTTTTTCAATCTACTTCAAAAAAAAAAATAAAAAATATACATCGTTTTAAGATTATGAATTTTTAAAATTGCATTTTATTTATATGGCCGCCATAAAAACCCAACCTTCTGTACATAATATAGAGCACAATATAATATAGTGATTTTGTGTACAGGGCAAACAAAATGTCGCTATTCGCCGAAACGATGGTCGCATAAGTTACGAGTTATAGTAAAGTTTTTTATTTTACTGTTGTAAAGTTTTTATTTTATACATTTTATACATTCTAAACATTGTTTATTCCCCTTATAGGAAGAACCGAAGCATTAGATGTGCTACATGCACGTATAGCTGTCCTGTTAACACGTTCGAATGAATTATCATTGGTCGAGGCGTTTTGAATACGGATGGAGAATATATATAATAATAAAAATCCCCATTCGGACTGTCCAAGTTTTTTTTTTTTGATTTCGGTTTTCTTCCTATACTCAAGGGTTTCGTACAAACCTCCACTTCCACCCCCCCTCCCACCTACCCGACTGATATATAACAACGTGTATGAAATATTTTATTGCGCTTCAAAACTGATATATACAATTTTCTCCTGACGCCTTCGCATGTGAATACGATATCCACCCTTTTTTTGTTTTCTGCCGACCCCACCCCTCTATTTTCTTTCCTTGTTTTTACCCTACGGTAATCCCCCAAGATGCACGAAAGTACAAAATATTGATGCCATCGCCGGACCCTTAGAATATTCAATTGGGATTGAGGCGTAAACATGTCCTTACTATACAATATCTCGTGCTGCAGTGTAGTATCGTACACACACTGACAGACGAAGTACGATCTTTATTTTATTTTTATTTTTACGACGTATTCGAATGGTAAAATATATATTGATGAATATCAAATGAACATAAAATATAAAAATATTTATCGTGATTTTTTTTTAAATATATCGCGGAAAAACTGCAGCTGACGTATATAACAATAATTATAACTAAAGTCTAAAGGTACTATATTCGAAATAAGTCTATTTATGTTTTCTATACAAAAAACAATTTATTTTAACATAATTTATTAGATACCTACAATGGCTTATAAACAGGACCAGACTGCGATGCATGTAGTTCGACATTTTTCCTAAAGAGATACTGTCATCAATCACCACAATATTATTTATTATATATACTTCATATAGGTACCTACCTATATGCGATATTATATATTGTATAAGCACAGGTAAACGATTAATCATAAAATTGGTCAATAATTCATTTAATTAGAGCCAGTATATTAAAAAGAGTTTAATTCTATTTTGTCAATTATATTACATAATTGTTAGATATAGGTACATGAAAATTACAAACGCATTGTACGTAAATTACACCAATAATGCAGGGTACATTGTTATTATTCTATTAATTATTAAATATTAAATTATCACCAAGCAATAAGTCCTAAACTTAGGTCCGTTTAATTAAATTCCACTAACAAGAATAATATTTGTTCGTTTTGAGAACCACGTGAGAAAAATAATAGCTGCTGCAGTTTGTTTAAAAAAACACCGTCGGAACGAAGCTCAATTCACATCAGCTTTTTTCTGCACCGTTCTTTTATTTCTATGAGTTTTTAGAATACCTATAGTTTATATCTTATAATATATTCGGTTTGTTAAAAATCACACTTACGATCATTTAATACAATATTTCATCGTTAGCACTCGTTCATCTAAATGTACATAATATTATATAGACACGAACTATACAATTATTCACATAATTTTGTGTAAGTTAAAGCTCATTAATATCTCTCTAAATACCTACAAATTAAAAATATGATCAACTTTAAAATATTCTAGCTTTATTTATTTTTATATAGGTAGGTAGGTGGTATATGATATATTATTTCGCATGAAACTTTTCTGAAATATTTTTACTTTATTTTTTTAATGGAAAAAACTGCTGTAACCATTTAATTTAAATGGTTCAATATAATTTATTGTTATGTTTATTTATGGCGGTTGCTTGACATTGGTTAGAAAAGGTATACCTAACTTTATACATTTTAATTATAAATCTTGTTTACGTAGTAAACGAGAGTAATCGCGCATTTGAAAAGTACAAATTTCCCTAAAAAAAAAAAAAAAGTATTCAGTTAAATTTAAATGCTGTACCTATATACTACTAAATATAAGATATATGTATTTAAAGTCCTGTACAATACTGCAGGTTATTATCTAAAATACCTATAATGATGAAATAATAAACACTATTGAAGTAAACGTACATGTAGAACAGTATAGTAGGTATAGTACAGTATAGTCAAATTTGTAAAAGTTTTCAAAACTATTTACAAATTAAAAGTAAACAGTTGTTTAATGTTTTTATATACAAGTATTTTTTAGATTTTAATCATACGTTTATTATACAGTTCGGTTGCCGGTTGTTTATGAAATTAAAGTGATTAATATTATAACACGACTACACGAGTTGTCTCAGTGTGAGGGCCAGTAGGCAGTAATGTCAAAAAAACATTTTAGTAATAAATATAAATATTATAATCAAATATAGACGTTCTAATAATTAATATAAGCCATATTATATAGGTAAATGATGATAATTATATAATATTATATGTACTATAAAGTATGTAGTAACACTTATAAGTTATCATTACTATAATAAATATTAAATAATTAATATTTTGGGGACGGAGCGGTCTAAGGCGTCGCTGGTTCGATACCTCGGTCACGGGAGGCATTTTTCTTCGGCCAAGTCACGGTATCCGAAGAACAAGTGCCGTCATCCCCACCCGGGCATGGCAGATACCTACGGGTGCCCAATCAAAAATTCTGCCAAACCCAACACACACGTGTTCCTCCCCCTTCCTACATAAAAACCTACAAAACCATACAGCTAATAGCCATAGTCGCCGGGCTTTAGATCAATTAAAAAAAAAAAAATTACTATTCATTATTAAGGCACATTATATACCTATACCTACAAATAAATTATCAAAACCTATCGTTATTTTTTTTTATCTTTTTTTTGGCGAAAATTGTTTTGAAATATGATTTTTATACATTAAACATAGTTTTATGAGTTAAAATGCTAAAACTAATGAACTTAAACAAACGTTTATGCACATAAGTAGCTATATTATATTATTGTCATTGATTATAGCCTATATAGATACATAGTAAAAAAAAGTATTGAGTTAAATCAAAATTATATATATATTAGGTAGACCTAATATGTATTTAACGTCCTGTACACTGCATATTATTATCTAATGACGAAACAATAAACATTATTGCAGTAAAGGTATACTATTATATTTATACTATGTATAATCAATGCTATTATAAAATATAATAAGCGTATATAATTTTGCACATTAAGGTGTTTCTAAAATGTTAAGCGTATAAGTATACCAGCTAAATACTGATTTAATATATAATGATATGTATACCTCTACAGGCTACATATAATATAGACGTAATAGCCCAAGTCTATTTCTCTAGAATATACAAGATTTAAAATCAATAGGTAGGTATATATAATATTATAGCTGCAGAGGTATAACTTTTATAAGAATGTCTTATGAAATGACATTCGTCGGCAACATAGTGAAAATTTTTTTTCTTTTTTTGGGCATTCAATTCAGAATTTAATAAATCCCTTACAATGAAATGATATTTCCTATTTCGCATCCAACATGCTGGCCACAACGGTATTACGAAACACACACCGTTTTACGACTTGATCAGATGTTTTCAATATTCCGTCCGAGTTACGACTACAGGTAACCGTAAAACCGTATTGCCCCTATATGTTCTTTTTTTCCACTATAAAAACTCGTAATTCCACAATTCGTTTTTCTTTTTTGGTACCCCGCACGCCACTCGTTGAAGTCATGCTTTTTCCACTCACACCAAAAAATTTAAATTATTACGACGCTCATGTAAGTGTGTGGGCGTGGTTTTTATTATACTTCGTACAAGAAAGGGTCCCGAGGGTCATACCTTTTCGCTTATCGAAAACAAATCAAGCTGACCACATGTGCCTCGGGGCACCCTCTTTTTGATCCGCTGCAGTGTACGCATAATGTTATATTATATATGATATATCCACGCGGACGTTGTCCATTTTTCACTACCCCCCCGTCGCTCTATATATAGATACCTACGTAAATGCGTGTAGTTACACACAGTATAATATTTATTCAAAGTGCTGGTCAGAATTTGATTCCATGGTTATTAGCATACTTATTACAATCAATTGTAATATTGTTACTACATACTGACATGCATTTGATGAACAAACTAGATACACTATAATCTATCATTACTGTAATATTTTTATGTTCATCAATATTCTTTAAATATTTAGGTATTTAATATCTTAATATATTAATTTACTATAATATAGAATATGGATTCATATTTAATTTATAATTATAATTAAATTTAAACTGTTTATATCAAGAGCTAGGACGTTTTACAGACAGTTTTCTGTACACTGCAAACGCTGCACTGACGCACATCACTGCAACTGATTTTATAATTATAATTAAAGCTCGGATAAAACACGTTTTATAAAAATGAAAGTTTTAAAATAGCTTTTTATAAAATATTATTTTAACGAAAAATTTCAATTGTTTAAAAAAAATAAAATGTACGAGTTTAGAAGATTAAATATCATGAAATTTAGTTACGTTTATTGTAGGTAGGTATACCTAGCTACTTATAGTAATTTAGCAAACGCTGAAACGCCCGATATGAGGTACCATAAAATTGTTGTTGTCTATAATTTTTATAATTTTTGTTTTACCACTAAACTCTTATTATAATAAGTAATTTAATAGCTGATCGTCATCGATGAATTTTCAATATAATATCATGATTATATACACAACAATCACGCATTATAATATGATTGAAATAATATATTATGATAAATACCAATCAATATAATATCATACAACTTATTGGACTGGCTGACGGCTGTACCTATATCACATATAGGTATACCGTGTGAGATATGTTTGGGAAAATTTGAAACACAATATTTACTTTAAAACTTTATTCTAATACTCTTTCTCGAGTGCTGATATATAATGCATGATGACGTAAATGGAAAAAGATAAAGGCGTGGATACTTTATTGTTTATACTTTAAAGCTTCAAATGTATAGAATTATAACTATGGTAGTCTACGTATAATATTGTGGTAATTATGTATGATTTATTGTTTTAAAATTTATTTTTAAATATTTGTATAAATAATATAATATCGGCTATCATACCTAGTTGTCCATAGTATATATATACCTATAATACTCCTTGAAACTTTTTTATTGCTTATATTATAAAATAAATTAATAACCATCAATAATTTGGTGTAATACCCTATATAATGTATTGATTACACATAGGTACCTATATTTAAGACATTTCATCTGGTGATAATAACATAATATATGATCAGTGGATTGAGAAATAACCTCTTTGAAATGGTTATATATATTCACTGCAGACAACACTTGTTGTCTGTATGTTTAGTATTGATACAAATGTACATTATACATGTATTTTATTTATTTATATAAGGCAATTAAATGGTATATAGCCGTATAATACTATAATAGGTTACTACTCGTGTATAGTCGTGTATTTGTAATTAGACAAGTTGGTGAACAAGACCGGTCGTACCTATTATTGAAGAGGATCTAACCATTTGGTCGGCTGATATATGTATTATATAATAGGTACTTATTACTTATTAGTACCTATATGGATAAAATGTGGTGAAGTATCAAATTGCCTTCATATCTCTTTTGAATTTACAAACTTAATTAATTTTTTGTTATTAAAAAAATAATAACCATATTTATTTTTTTATAACACGATCTTATAGGTTTTTTTAAATTACTGTCACTGAAGGTAGGTAGGTAAGTACCTACCTATTATACTAAATATAAACTAATTATTTACAATAATACAATTACCTATAGTATAAATAGTATAATATACTATATAGTATATAGTAGTATATAGGTAGTATTTTTACCTATACAAATAATAATAAAAATTAATAGTATGTGGTGACGGATGAAAATTATATAGGTATATTAATAATAATATTATATGATACCATCAATGGTCCGAGATCATTTGTTTTGAGAACTCCAAAAATATTTTACATAATTATATTAAAAATGAATATTACACTGAATTAAAATGTCAGTAAAACCTACATTTTAATTTTAATTTAAAATGTTTCAATATCTATATTATAATTAACTCTAAAAGTTCTCTCGAACACATAGATGAGAGCAACAGGTTATACAATTGTAAAATACTGCAGGGCTACACAACATAATCTTTATAGTTAATATCCATTAAAAATATAAACTTTACCAGTTTAATTAGGTATAATTTAAAAAATGTGTAATTATTTATCAAAAAAATAAAGATATTTATGTGAGTTTAATAAAATGTATGACCTATCTATTCGTTCATGGAACATTAGAAAAACTTTATTGATATATAGGTATAAATTTCTTATAAATAATAAAAAAAAGAAAATGCATCTCCACGTAAAGACTTAACACTAAACCTGTAGCAATGTTATCCATGTAATAACCATTTGATATATATTTAATTTCCATAAATTTATATTATATTACCTATGTATGTACTTTTACAGTTAGGTTAGGTTAGGTGTATCTACGCATTATTTATTTTCAAGTTGACCTAGTCATTATAAATAATATTACCTATTGTATTCATCTATATATATGTATAAAGTATAATTAACATAGATTTAACTGAATATAAAATCGAATGGTTTTTTTTGTATAAATAGATTTTGCTTTAAGACAAGACATGCAGGTGTAGGTACATACATAGGTAGTGCGTAGTGGGTACATATTAACTTGTTTTTCTGACTAAGTACTTTAAAACAATTATTACAATATAATATATACCTAATTGGTAAGTAGCATTGAAGTGTTTAAATGTATTTATTTTATTTTCGTTCAATAACTTGGGTGTTGTCGCCATGTGCGACAAAATATCAATTACACTAAAAATTGGCATAGTATAGCATAATAACGCTGTAAATGTTTTCAAAATAAACGAGATTGTTTATAGTTTAGAAGACTAATGGAGTGTAAAAAAAAGAACGTCCCCTCTTTTCTCGTTATTACACTAAAAGTAACTTAATTTGCAAAGGGATGACGGGAGGTTTTTTCTTTCGAAAAGTAAATGCAGAGTTTGAGGAGGTGGATAGGTTAAAAAAAACATTATTAGGGCGTATAATTTATTACTGTACTTGTAACACGTTTAATATAGAAATCAAAAAAAGTTATGAAAACCTTTGCCAATATCGAAGCCATTTGTATATAAGCAGGGGTGGTTCTTTTAAGTTATCAAGGATATAAAAAAATAACAAAAAGAAATAATAAAATTGGCTGCTTTTGCGACAGTCTTATCGGTATAAAAAAAGTTTTGTATTAAAAAGTTAGCATCCAATAAACAATGTAGAAAGAACGGCGTAAATTGATGTTTTTTAATTTTCCGTTTTAATACAATATCCCTGCCAGAAGATTTCTTCTCTCTGTTTTTTCCATTAGTTTTTTTTTATTTTTATATTGAACAATATTTTTTATTTATATTTTTTTATTTAGGAAAACAAAAACTGAAACACAAATGGTCTTTGAATTTGTTTATACTATTGATATACATTTACGATATTTAACAATATAAAATATAACAAATGGCCGTTATGATATTAATGTGATGCACATTTTTTATTTTTTTTAATAAACATTTTCATTTGTGTTAAAAGGAAACCTTGTAGTGTACCTTATAACCTATATTTTAACGACTGTGATCATTAATTATTTAGAATAATACGCGAATTGCAGTTTCAATTGCTGGTTTTCTAAGTAGGTAAATAATATATAATAATATATCAAAAATGTAATATATTATATACCTAGTCGACCTCAAATAAATTGTGTAGTTTTATATTGTCTCTCATCTAGTCCTCTCCTCTCCCTTTTATATTGACGTGTTTCGAAATACGCAAGGGGGTAAATTATTTGTTTGGTTCATTATATTGTATCCGTTATGACACACTATATGTAGGTACCTACTCTATATATTTATAGGTGTCTTCGCATAAAGGCAGACAGATGTTTTTGACTCCAAATTAGGGCAAACAAAATTACCATTTAGGGGATCCGATCCCATACGTGTAGGTATTCATCTTGTAACAATCGTACCTATTCTTTATGTATTTTCGATATATTATATTATTGCATCGTTTTGAGCTGCAGTGTTGCGATATCAAATATTATGTAGGTATATAGGTACACAATTAAATCCATAACAGTACGTCAGTATACAGCGTATATTATTATTATTATCTGTGAAAATATCAAAGGAAAACATGTATTAACAATGTATTATTTTCATATGTGTATCTACCAAAACTTATAATAATATAATGAAAGCGGCATGATGAATGTGTCTTGCGAAATTGTCAACGGATGGCATACAAACAACTATAGGTACGAAACTGTTCTTATGCTTTCTAAAAAAAAAACATCGCATGTCGAGTACATTCGTGTAGAAAATAATGGCCAAGAAATACATGAATATGACATTAATGAATAAAGTATAATAACTTTGTATATAGATGCGGCGGTCGGTATCATGCACGTTGTTCTACTTCTAAATAATATATATACCTACCTTATATACTATATTGGTACATATATATGCCTTATATATCATATTCTATTTTTGATTCACATATAGAATAACTGTTATGATTCGTTGCTGTGGTGTGTTCAATAATAATAAGTGTATAATCAATGTTGTACTTTATATTAGAAGTAAATAATTGCAGTATACCTATACCTAGGTATTATGGTTATGCATATAATAATAATACAATTACCCATAGGTGGAAATCCATTAAATTTGGGGTGGCTAACATTATTAATAGAAATGTGATGGGGGGGGGGGGTTGATTCCATGAGCAATTAAAAAGTCTTAGTTTTTTTTCTTTTAGGGGAGGGGGTAATATTAAATCTGGGGCTAAGCTCCTCCCCCGGTCACTACCTATGCTAATAGCTATACCTTATAGGTAGATATATTATGATGTATCTGCAGTGGAAATCGGTTAAGCAAACTCGTATAAGAAAATATTAATTTGTTTATTGTAAGCATTACTAGGCATTTGCGTTGTAAACGATTTTTCCATGATGCAGTAATTCTATACAGCCAGGATTTCACATTTTTAATTGTTTTAAGCAAAATTTTGTTAAACCAATAAAAACAATAAAATAAAATTGATAAATGGATTTCAAAATTATATAAAATATAATATTATTTATAAAATAATTCTATTATATCTATAAGTACTTTTTTTAAATTTAAAAACTATTTGATATATTTAGTTAAACGTGGCACTTAAATATAAAGTATTATAAAAAAAATATTGAAACAATCATTTCTAAAACGAGAAAGTATTTTTCATAATATTCTGTGTGCAACGCAGAACAAAATGAACAGCTTATGAATAATTTTTACTGTTTTAGTTGGTATATATGTACCTATATAGATAAAAAATTGTTTACCGAACCATAACTTTTTTTTAACTCTGTTATTTAGAAACAACTTTAATTTAATTTCTAGAATAACGTTGTTATAGTTGCATGGATATATGTATACATTATATATATAAATATAGGTTGTGTGGTTCTAGAAACAATTTACTATTTTTTCCCCTTCGGAGTTCATATTATAATATTTTAAACAGAAAATATTTGATTCAGTTAAGCATATTGTAATTGTATAAACCATACAAAATAAACGATACAAATGTACCAATGTTTAATTTTGTATTTTACACAAGCTTAATGTATAACATATTATGTACAAATGATCATCTGTCTATGTGTATATAGTTAGGTCTTAGGTATCTATACCTATATTGTATAATATAGGTAATGATTTTAATTACGTACATAATATATGCGATCTATGGAATACTAAATTAATCTCGAACGATATATATTATATGATTTGGATAATTATGATTATGATTTAGACTAGGTATTATTATACGTACCTACGCGACTCCTCCTATATAATGCCAGTGTTGTATAATATTCTTTACTATAGCCAAAAATATTTTAATCATTTAATTGGGTAAGATATGACTTGTACAATCGTCTATACTTAGGAGTTTTTTTTTAGTAGTCTTTAATTTGTTTTCCATATAGTAGATTTATATGATATTTATACATTCGATTAGATTTATGAGTGAACTGTGGCAAATGCTAACGAACTAAATTTTATAATTTTCGTTAATCTATTCAAAGCCATAAAAATGATATATGGCCGAAGTAAAAAACAAGTTAAATGATTTTTATCGCACGTGGTTATTATAAAATATATATAACTATAACACATATATTATATTTATATCGTCTCGTCATATCGGGTAATGTATAGTTATGAAATCAAAAACAGTTATTAGAATAAAAATCAAATTTGAAAAATGTAGGGGACATTGTTAAATTAGTGACTTTTGAATCCCCACTATTTAGTAATGGTATATAATATAACTGAATACAATGGTTTGGCACGTCAATGATAACACACAAAGATCGGAGGGATCCACCCTCTATATAATATTTTTTAATTAACATGAGAATACTTCATGGTGTATTAAAGGATTTATTATTAGTTGAGATCATTTTAATATAATACGTATTACATTATATTTTGATTTAAACTGTTATTTTAAAATGATATAATCCTACTAATTTCATTTACATAATATTCTGAAAATGTTAAGCTCTGGAGGGTTTTAATATAATTAACTATATAACATGCACCTATTAATGAATTATAAATGCTGTATACTTGTATATAGGTACTTATAGTTTATAGTAGTAGGTATCTACATATTATTTTAATTTTTAATATGGTGTAGTAATGTCTGTAAATATAAGTATTTATAAAATATGTAGTTTCAAGTTTGTACGTTGTATTATACGCGTAACCTATATTTTTTTCTGAAAAATAATTATTCGTTCCACCGAATTTATATACAAATATATAATAATTATTATATGTACTGATTTTAAAATAGTAAAAACCAAAAATAAATAATCGCACAATAACCTACAGTATCATTTGATAATCTGTTTCCTATACAATTATATACTGCGTCAGCAGTCAGCAAATATAGTAGTGAATCAAAAATATATCAAATTATATGAATACAATGTTAATGTATATAGGTATCTGCTACTTAATAAATTATTAACATATTGACCTATTCATGAATGTAAGATTTTTATTTAATAAATAGTTTATTGTGCTACTGCATTTTATTTTTTATAATATAATACATAGATACCTCCAATATATATATTATTAAAATTACATATTAACTATTCATAATTATTATAAGTAAGTAGGTATATAAACTTTACAATTATTATGTTATTTTAATCTATTGTTTTTTTTTAATGATAAATTACTATAGATCTCTAATAATTTATTGTATGTAGGTATACCTACATAGTATCATTGATTATGAATACAGTGTTAGTATATTAGTATATTAGTATTAGTTTTTATTTAGTTTTCATAATCAATGGTAGTACTATATTGTATACCTATGTAGGCATTAGACATACTTCTTCAAGATAAAAAATATTTTATTCAATATCCACCTAATTTAATATACATATGACATATCTATTCCTATTATTTACATATTAATAAGTTTTGCCCAGATACTTACTTGAAGAATGCTTAACAGTTTAATCTATGTTAGGTTATCTATGTGCACCGTATTACTTAAGTTAAATTAAATTGTTTTATTTTTATTTTTATTATTATCTGAGCCTATACTGTTTCATGAAATTTATGAGATTTCATATATTATATTACATATATATATCTATGCTATATTGCTGTATAGATTTTATAATGGCAACAAACTGCACATTATTAATATTAAATATGAATATTATTTATCAATGTTAAATGTAAATGTTTATGTAACATTAATTTATTAAGAAGTGTAGTCGTATGAAAAAGGGGAGTAATGAAAAATGACTGACGAATTTTCGTGTAGGTATATATTATAGTATATATACGCTTCACTTGTTTTTATGAGGGGTGTGATCTGATGATCTTTGAAATCCATTTCATTCAATTTTAACATTTGCACAGTCATATAAAATGTATTGTTTGATGTACTAATCTGGGTTATCAACCACGGAGGTTAAAGTTTCGTCAATTTTCGGATGAAGCTAAGAGATATACCGGATATTTAATAACCAACCAATAAATACAACGCGTATAAATCAATCTGATCTAAGTTTTTTGATATTTCAATAATTGAATAATTGCATCAACATGTGTACAACCCTTCTTAAGAACTTTGTTAGTAGAATGGACAATAAATTAATACTAAAAAATTGATTATAATAATTATATAACATAATTTGTGGCTTAAAGCCGACTCACAACACCCGCGTGTATATATGTATGTAGTCCGAGGAAGACGGAGATGATGGCAATGATACGGAGTTATAGCGATGATACATGGTGATGATGACTGTCAATCAGGAAAATTCAAACCGGCAAGGGATGATTGACAAACTTTGTTGAGTAAATCGCATATTTAAAAAAAAAATTATACGTATAATTTATATTTATAGGTACTGCAATTACCTATACGTTGACCTATATTAGATGTAGATTACATATAGACGTATTTTATATATAATATAAACGGTTAAATAAGAATACCATCTATAATCTATACTTATATACCCAATTATTTACCATTATATAGGTATCTATGTTTTTTAAAATAATATACATGTGTATTATATAATACATGATATTATATAAATTAAAATAAAATAATATAAGAGTTAAATTATTATTTAAAAAAAATAGGTATGAGTGCCTCTATATATTGGTACATAAGTATATAGATTATATATGGTACCTAATATACCTATATACAATGTTAATTAATTGGATATCGAATTTGTAAATCTGTTAAAAAAATCATATTTTATGAGACGCATTATTATATATTATAGTAGATACATTTTAGAGGACGCCAAACCACATATATATTGTGTTGTCTCAGTCTTACACACGTAACAGATAGACAAAACGCGGTTATGCAGTCTGAGTAGAACTAGCTCAATTTTGGTTTTAGTATAAAAATACCAATTATAACATTATATGTAGGTATATACAATGGCATATTTGTATAACCTATATATACCTAAATATATATCTGTATATACATGTATCTTTATTCAGGGTGATTCACCAAGCATGCTCACCCCCATTTTCCCCTTTAATAATAGAATTATTCAAATTCTGATTTATGGAATTTCTAAATATATCCTAATATTTCTAAATATAGGTACCTATACTCAAAAACTATTTTTTTTAAATTCTTGAATTTTGTTGTACCTATATATATACCTATTACCTACTTAAGAAATATGCAGGAGTGTCCTTTGGGGATACAAATTTCCATTTTTCAAATAAGAAACCCCATTTTTTAGGTAGGTATAGGTACCTACCGTAAATTATTTAGTTTGTATATTTTTATTGAAAATTATGAAGTAGGCACGTAATTCAAAATTTGAACTAGTAGTTTCTCAGTTACTAAAATATTTATTCTATAAGGATAATATTAATAGGATTATAATTTATAGTATTATATAGTTCTTAAAAGAACTTTTTATACAAAGATATAGGTAAAGCAGATGTAATATTATGTATACATATACTACCTCAGCTCAGGTATTATAAATCTTTGTATGGTTTTTTCGAACGATATGGGTATACATATTACATAGACATATAGCCATACAGATATAGGTATACCTACCCCTAGTATATTATATACTAGGTGTCTAGTGTATGTATAGGTATCGTATACACATAAGTTTCGTAAAATATAGTCTTACTGCAGAGTGCAGAAGTTTAGACTACTGCATAATATATAAATATATCCTTTATAATTATTATATAATGTATAGTTATATAAATAATATAGATAGTATAGGTAGGTACATGATATAATGCAAAAAGGCAAAACTCGATTTTTTTCGATTAGTTATATTGTAGTTAAGCCAGTCAAGAAGCTATATTCTATCCGCCAAACGCATCTATATATATATAATTATATATAACATAAACACTTAATATGTATCGCACACCGCTGCAGAGAGAGGTATATAGTACCTTTTTTTCTGTTTCTATAAACCGACGACGACAGGGGAACTGCTTTCCCAGCGCTTCTGCTCATTGGTATCTGTGTACTGTATCATAGGTACTGCGGCCTATGTCAGACAACGACGAGCGCTGCTTGTATCATTAGTCACGTCGTCTAGAGCCCCAAGTCGACCAGTACCACCACCGCTGCAGTAAACGGAGCGCTATAAACAATATATTAAACACCGCCATAAGCAGTCTCGGTGTCGTCTCGAATATATTGTGTATTTTTTTTTTGTTTTACCATCGACCATAATGTTAAACCATAATTATACACCATTTATAGGATGCAGAAGCGTATTACATGCATTTCACATAATATAATATAGGTTATTAGTCATTATATTATTATAGCCGCGATATATAGTTTGATATATATATATAGGTATACCTTTCCTACAGCAGTACCTGCATCTGTAAATTTCATGTATAATACCTACTGCAGTATAATTTATAATGATAAAACATAAAATATATTTAATGATCGTAATTAGCTATATTATGTAAGCCGTAAAAAATTCGAGTATATGTAGACAATAATATTAAATATACCTATAGGTACCTACATATACTTACGCGCGTATATTGTATTTTATTATTATATTATTATAATATATAAATATTAATTTTTTTTTAGTTTCGCCATCCCATAATATATAATATGAATATATATACACACACCTACCTATATCTATATTAAAATATTATTATACGATATTCTTTTTTGCGGGGCGTGGCTCGGCGACGCGGGGACACACGCAAACCCCTGTTAACCGTAACGAACGAACATCATAATAACAAAGCATTAAAATCGAGTTCGGTTGAGTAGTAATTGATTAACACGGCCGCCGCCGCCGGTCGAAGTGTGCGCCGCGGTGGGAGCGTCGGCGGTGCCGATGGGCGGGCACGGCCGACCGTCCAATCTGGGACCCGGTGGGCGGCACCCTCGGCCAGGCGCGCGGGTCCGGCCCTCCGCTCGGCCCGTGCGACTCTGGGCCCAAGGTGTGTGTCGCCGCACACCACACGCATTCATTTATCGTGCGTCGTTTTTTTCGGTCACATCCATCCACCGGTCGGCCGCCGCGGACCACTTTTCGATCTCGCGTATCATTATATTATTATATTATTATAATACGGTTCGTTGCTGTCGTTGTACGTCGTGCGCATAATATCATAATATACTGCACCGCCGATGTGTTGCACAATATTATTACCGTCGTCGTCGTCGTGCGTATCGTGATTCACGTTAGATTTTTTTATTTTTTTTTTTACGATTATCATACACCGTCAGTATATAAACCGAGCAAATTTTTTACTAGACTTTGTAGACTGCAATACGCGTTTTAATAAATAGGTAAAATATACCTATAGTCATATTATATATATATATAAAGTTTAATAAAAAAACGCGTGTCTATATACCTACCGCCGCTAAATCTGTCGACAGTACCTATAGTCGTATATTATATAGAAGAATATTGTTACTATGTATGACCAGTCGAACGTCTCGTAGCCTGGATCGGCTGAGTGGACAGACGGCGACCTATAACCCCATATAGCGTCGCTGCACTCTTCGCCGTCGCCGAACGGTGACTTTTTGAAAATCGTCAGGTGTGCCAAACATTCACCACGACGGCATCGCCGGGTGCACAGAGCGGGACGACCAGCGAGGCTGAGGACTCGTCCAGGTTAGTACATTTTTGTATAATATATCAATATAATACAGGTATAAAGATACATAACATATACTACATAGGTATATTATATATTACCCTATACTTATTAGATATTATATAGACATGACATACTGACAGACTGATATAATATGCATATTGATATGTAATAATAAATTATTACTGGCCGGTTTTCGCGGTTATTTCTCAAATATGCCTATCAACGACGTACCTCGCACCGAATAAGCCATTTTCCACGTATCATCTTACATCAATACAGTATGGATTCTGCTTTTATTATAATTATTCAACTATTATACCACACTAATAAATACAAATATAACTATATATTATAATATGATGTTTTTTTTAAATTTTGGATTATTGAGAATTGGGACAACCACTTTTTTGGGACAAAACAACACTTGACTGATGTGTCAGAAAATAGTTTATATTATTCTGCACCTAGTGCACCTATTATTTACAGGGCCTCATTTAGAGGGTGCCCCAGGGCCCCCACAAGATTCAATTAATATAAGAGGCCCCAACAAAATAAGTATACCTTTTGCAGTAAGTTTGTCAATCTTATATGAACCCTGGTACTCCCACAACCCTAAATCCAGCTCTGATTATACATTTATATTATAGGTATAGATATATATAACATACCTATCTATGTAGCGATATACGCTCCTGTAAATCCGCGAGTCGATCGTCATAAAGGCAGCTTACGAAATGAGAGAGGTATACCTATATATATCTTATTCTGCTCAAACCCATTTAATATAGAGGTAGCTGGTATCCTTACACCTATACCTAAATATAGTATCCATACTATTATTATACCTACAAATAAACATCCATAGATAATAGGTATAGGTAAACATAACTTTTAAGAATTTTTTGATTTTTATACCTGTGAAATTATTATAATATATACACCAATATAATGGTTTACTATATACACAAGTTCTTATTGCGACATCTATAACTATAGGTACTTTAAATTCTTAAATATATTTGGAGATAAATTATTTTTAATAAATAAGAATAAAACAAGTCATAGCTAATTAATTTAATACACTACTTAGCAAAAATTATAAGATACATTATTGATTTTATATATAATAACCTTATATGATATGTTATCAAGTATTATTTATATTATGTAGATAGGTATAAACTATAAAGTATAATAATATGCCAAATATTATTATTTATTACCATCAATCTATTATTTTGTTTAATGAATTTGCCTCATGGCGAAATGGAATGTTTCGGCGATGTTTTTAGCACATTATAATTTGGAATTTTTAATGTTATATACATTCGCTTAGTCGCAATGTGAAATGTGTATGAAACTACGCAGATATTATGAAATTGGTAGGTTTTATAAAATATTATAAATCAGTTATTCTTATTACAATATCTATTCAAAAACGTACCTATATTATCTTTCAATGTACAAATTCCTATATATATATATATATATATATATATATATACACACATTGCACATCATGATATTATCCATTGACAAATTGCGCATATAGTTTAAAATCGTGTATACAAGGTACATTATATCAAAGGTATACTAATATATTGGTTAATCGTTTTCATTCATAAAGATATTTTACACTTAGCTACGGAACTCAAAATCTGTAATACACACATATATATATATATATATATAGGTGTTTCCATAATACGTCAAATAATAAAATATATATATACGAAACTAGAATAATTTACCACGTCGTATTATACAACTGCATAAGAGCTGCTCAGCGATGAGAATGGAAATTTTCCAGTATTATGAACATTAACAATAATATATTATATTATATGTAGTTTCTACATCGGTAAATACATTTCGGAGGGTCGTGACGCGGGATCATTGTGATGTAACGGTCTCCTCGTGGGTTGGACGTGACGACAGCTCGCGTACATATACATATCACACACACATAATATACCTATATAATATATATAATAGATGTACGAACACTGCATTTCAGTAAAACCTATAACGTACATATAACATACAAGTAGTTACGCGCGTATATACAATATTTGTATTATATATTATGGTGGTATAATAGTCTATAGGTACCTACATAGCGCGTGTACCAAACATAATAATATTATTTGTAGGTATCGTACCAATATTTATATATAATTATTGCAAAAGTACGGCAGCAAATTATTTTAACTTTAGACGTTATAATGTTATATTTTATGTATAATATATTAAATAATATACACATGCGCGAGATATAGTACCTTCTTATTATATGTACCTAGTTATATGGCGATCGTTCTATTTTAAGGCCCCAAATTTAAATAACAAAAATGCATTATATACGATTTATTATTAAATCATTACCAAGTTTCGAAAAACATGTCGCATTCAAATTTTTGAGTTCCCAAATGATTTAGATATACTGATAGTTATATAATACATATAATAATGTATAATAAACCATTGGCTTTTTTTATCGTTGAAATATGTAGGTCGTCGTTGGGCTCTACGATGATGTTGTCCCAGCAGCAGCATCACCACCATCACCACAACATGCTGTCACCAATGTTCAACTTTTTGGACGTGCCGTGCAGCAGCAGTCCACCTCTAGCTGCTCTGCACACCATGACCGAGATGAAGAACGGGTGCACGGCGGGCAACCCACATGGCATCGAGCAGATACTGTCACGGCCACCGACCACCGGAGCAGCGGCCGCCATCAGCCACCAGCAGCGGGCGTTCAACAGCGTGGCCGGCATCGCGGCCGCGGGGATGGCCGCGGCAGCGTCATACTTCCACAACGGTGGCGTCAAGCACCCGGCCACCACGCTGGCCGACCTCACCACCAGGAACCTGTACTGGCCGGGCTTCCAAGGTCTGGTCAATAACCCGATCGCCTGGAGGGACAGGCTGGCTAGTCGTGAGTAACACCATCATTGTATATAATATTAATAATATAGGTATTATACATCTTATAAGTACCTAAATCTATTGCTGCAGACTGCAGTGGGGATATTATGATATTTGGATTTTACAAATATATATGGTCAGAATTGTATACCTATATGGGCTATGGACTATAATATGCGGTTTAGGTATAATATCTATAAGTACCTATATATATAGTTTTTAATAAGTAAAATGTTTATATATTGAGTTATAAATATATAATCAATAATAATATTGGGAAGCATAATTATATACCTATATTAATCATCTTCTCTCATAAATACGTATTTTCAACTATATACTTCAAATATATACATGTTTAACATAATTCACATAATTCTATTTAATTGAGTTTTATAAAACAAATCGTGATTCTCCAATCATCAAACAACCCCCTTTTATTCTTGCTTTACAGATTATTTAACTTTTAAGTATATCTTTTCAAATACTTAGCTTTCTTATTTCATTAGAAGAATGTACACAATTTCCTATTTATAAATAAATATTTTTTAACTTAGTAACATAATTTATACCAGCTAGATCTAATTTTAAAAGAATAATATAATCTGAATTATTAAAATGTATTTGGATAACTACTCAATTGATAACTGCATTATATATAGTCGTTTTATGTATACCTAAGATAATATATGAAATACTTCAGTAAAGTATTTATGCTCTATATAGGTTATATACATTTCTATAATTTTAAAATCCTCATTATACCTATAGTCCCCAACTCCCAAGTCTTCCAAATACATAACTATACTATATTTTAAGATACAAACTACTCAAAAACTACTGGTTTCAATTTCTATTTAGATTCTTATAGGTGCCTTAAATTAAAATAATATATATGTATATACCTATCTTTAAAGTAAGAAAGTGGTAATTACTTAAAAAAAAAAGTTTTTATCACCACAGGACACTGTATAATTAGGTATATAGGTACATACTTATAAAAACCATCTTTTAAAATACTTAAACGAAATAAAAAAATTTAAGTATAAATATATAGATAGGTGTTTTTAAATACTTATATCTTTATAATACATCAATATCAATACTTAAAATTCTGAACGAAAATCAGTTTTTGAACAAACTAAGAAAATTATAATACATGCCAACAACATATATATGATATTTATGATTGAATATTTATTGTATTATTAGCTGAATAATTTTTAATATTATTACATTTAAAACTTTTTTTTTTTAATGTTGTAGATACATTTAATTCAATCCCCAAAAAAATTATGGATGAAAAAACATAACTATATAATTTAATATAGATATACATAGGTATAAATGTCAAATATAAGAATGTCAAAGATTAAAAAAAATTACGTTTGAACAATTTGATAGAAATATATTTTTAAAGACATTTTAGCCTTTAGGTATATTTGAAATAATATATCGTACGCATTATATAAAATATAGGTATGTATAATATGTATTATACTATTATACATATTAAATCCGTGGTTTACTGTTATATTTATATATTATATAGGGTCTAATAAGTAATAAATAGGTTTACTGCAGATATTTTTTATCTATTGAATTTTGTCTTATTATTATTATTATTATTATTATAGACATACACTCACGCGGCAAAATATACGCACATAAATTTCAAGCATTCGTATGCAATATACATATTTTAAGCGATTCCAAGCTTTCATATATGTATATAATAATATACATATGAGAATTATGAGAGTGAGTGTGTGTGTATAATAATATTATATATACACGGACGGGAAAACTGCGTTTTTATTGGCCTATGATTTCGACCGGCCAGTGACAAATGACGTCCGCGCAAATATCGGCAACCGCCGCGGCGGTCAAAAGCGGTAACAGATGTGTGCGATTGCTGCAAACCCCTTGTCCTGCTGCCGGCACACCGCGGACACAAAACTTCGTTTTCAGCATAAAAAAAAAAAATAACCGAGGGGGATAAAAACACACACACACACACACGCGCAGGCTGTGGTAAAAGCTCTGTATACCCCTCCACCCGCAGACATATATATATATATATATCCGAGAAGGATTATTAGGGGTGCTAAAGTTTTACCGTGACGAGCGTGTATTTCGTCGTATATTTTTGTATATTGTGTTTGTGTAAAATAATATGTATTACCTTTCATCACATCATATTATATATTATATTCGTATGCGGCGTAGCCTGCACACATATAATGATATATAATATTACGCGAGTATATTAAAATACCTGCAGCGGGTTACATATTATGTATAATAATATATAACGTAATAATAGTGGACGTATAGTCGTCGTATTGACTGACTACTGACTATAATATAGTGTTTATATGCATAATATAATATAGGCGTAGCTGGTATATACGGAAATAATAGATAATATATATAACTCGCAAGGAGTGTCTAGCTGCAGTGTCTACTTTTGTAATTTCTCGTATATATTATAGGTACAGATCCATTTTGTAAGTACAGCTAACATAATATATAAATATTCTGCCAGAAATCTGTAATTTCATTTGCATATATTATATATTCCACTCTTTATAATTTCATGGGTACCTACTATTATAATAATATTATAGTATGTGCTATAACACTAATAAAGTAATAAAATGTCGGGTTACCAAATTTCATGTATATAAGTATAGTTGGGGATTTTATTTTCAAGTCGTACTTATGTTATTCTCCCACGTAATTTTGTACCGCAAAATTTGGATTAGGTATAGGTACCCTTTATAATATATTATATACATGCGTCGTTACCATAATATAATACTCGGTGTGTTGTGTGTAGGATAATATAATATAATATGATATATACAGTCTATTTGAGCGACATTTAAATTTTTTTTTATGATCGAAATAACAACAATAACAACCACAAAAAAATCGCTATAGCTCTGTACATTATATATACATAATAATAATATATAAACGCGCCTATAATACGGCGACTGTTGCGTGTGTCTAATTGGCACACATTATATATTATATTGTACCACCGCGCATGTATAAATATATATATTATTATATGTGTGTAGGTGTATTTTTTTTCAATTATAACGTTTGTCGCGATACTGACAACAAAGGATCATAAAAAAAAATAAATATTATATTATATAGCTGTGGTAGTTATACCGCCGGGCGAGGAGGAATTAATTGGTTTGGTTTATGGGCGTAATAATAATAACACGCATGCATATAGTATAATATATATATTCACACATAATGGCAGGATGACCTTTCTCCTATCAGCTCTTTCTCCTCGTGTGTATATGACAGTATAATATATGTATAACGATATCAATGCGTACATCAGCCGAGTTTATATATATATATAATATAGATTATAGGTGTATCAGCTATACATGTATATAATAATATTATAAATTATTGCAATATAAATACAGCGTGTGCACACATATATTATTATAGTTATTATATTATGCGTGCAGCGTATACTTATATACAGCAGCAGCAGCAGCACAGAACAGCTAACAAGAATATATATTATTATTATACATATAGCCGAGTCTCTTATTTTATTATTGTCGCGAAATCGTCGTACATACATTATTTTATATAATATTATAATGGTCGAGGATGAAGAAAAAAAGGGGTTGGTTTATTATATTATTTTATATATTATTATGTACACTCGTCTTATTCGTGACTGCGCAAGCGCGGTGGTACACGACCGAGGGATTTGCGGCCCCCCTCATAATAATATAATATATTATTATTATATACATATATAAGTGTATTGCAGCGGCTACGCTTTCGCCGCGGTGCAGTCAATATCTATATATATACACTATAGTTGCTGCAGCAGTTCGCCCTCCAGGGAAAATCCGGTCTGGTGGCTGCAATATGGCCGTCGTGTGTATACGCCATATTAACTGCAGTATATCGCGTATAGAATATTATGTACATCGGAAGCGAGTGAGTGTTATACATATACATACTTCCTTAAAGGGGTGCGACGGCTATATAATGTTTATAATCGTATAATATTATATTATGTACCTATAGGTATATATATAAGCTTAATGTCTTGTGGATGTGTGCGGTGTGGTTTTTAAACGACATATTATAAGACTGTACTTATATAATATACCTATATAGTATAATATGTGTGTGTGCGCGTCTGTATATTATAGGAAATAATATGTTTAAAGACTAATAATATTATATTAGTAGTCTCGTATGATATAAATATTAATAATAATTCGCTGTTGTTCGAAAAATGTTGTTAACGCAATAAGCTGTATAATATGTGTGACCATACATATATAAATAATAATACACGAGAACGATACGCAATTTTCCGGGTGATTCGTTACGTGTGTTATCATAAATAATAATAATAATTTCGACCGTTCGTAGCGTATATTATTTTTATGGTTCTCGCAAAATTACAATCGGTCATCGCAGTGCAATAGCGAAGACTGTATAAAAACTATTAAAAAAAAAAATAAACATTTTATATCGTACTCGTTTATAATATTATATTCGTTTGGGTTTATTGGCAATATCACGGAGGAGGCTCATATTAAAACACATTTCTTTTTAAAATTATATAGTATATTATACTCAAAGCAAGATGTATCACATATATATACGATTTTTATAAATCAATAAGAGTAGAAACTCAAATCTTCTAATACTGTTATAGTACCTTTTTTTTGTTCGTCATATTAATATTACGATCATACTGATTTTACGCATTATTGAGACTGATGAACTGAAAAATTAACTCGATTGGGTGGTGTCGGTAGCACGGTACGCACTTATTTATAATAATAAATTACGTTTGCTTGGTATAATATTTAAGGTAATTATTTGAAGTATTCGACTGAGCCTTCACTCTGCAGAACTTAATTCTATACATGCAAAATTATATCTCTCGGGCCTTTGAAAATAATAAATTAAGACTCGCTTCGCAGTCCACACTTAAATTCGGAGTCACTAAATTAAACGCAACGGATTATATAGATATATTATACATAAATCGGAAAATTCCAAAATACTATTATTATTTATTACTATCATTCTCGCGGAGCTGCAGTGTTTATAATAAACCTACAGTGGCGAAACGAACCTCAAATTGACCCTACACACCCAACAACAGTTTATAATAAACTCAAGTACCATAATTAGTATAACTGTTACTATTTACTATTATTATTTATTTTTTAGTAATATTGTTTTTAACTTTCATATCGATTACCCACCAAACCCACCAAATATTTGAAAAAAAAAATCCTTCTAATTTAAAACCTATACCTATATTTTATTATTATATTATATAATAATCCACACTCATAAATTCATTATTTTTCCTGAATTTGAGTTGTACTTAGGCATTAACCTTATTCCACATATTATATAATACTCGTATATAATGTATATTATGTACCTATAATATCATATAATGGTCAATAAATAATATAATGTATGTTATATATTGGTACAAGGCACCTAATATTATAGTTACACGTGAACTGCACCTTCAAACACACATGACGAAATTATTGTTCGTCCGGTCAACGCAGCACGTGTGGGTGTGTTTATATTATTATATATTGTATAAGAGCAATTTTATACAATATAATTTAAAGCTGCTCCGGTGCAGTCTCTCCGCTTCGGTGGCGGTCCTGCGGAGCTCGCGGCGCAAGCTGTTGCGGCGTGGCGAAAGTGTTATGGCGTGCGGTAATCTCCGGCGGAACTGACCGCCGCCGCGCCGCCTGCATCATCGCGCGGGCGGGCGTTCGGGCGGTCGGCTGAATTCACGCGAGTGCTTGCGCGCGCGCGTCTACCTACCCTTATATAGCCCGCCCGCTGCGCGGTCATCATCCCCCGCGCGTGAATATAGTGCTGGCCCGCGATATCGTATTTTCAATCTACAAACTATTCAATTAGCTTCCGTCACAGTGTCAAACAATGTGGGGGGACGACGATATTATATAGCCGCTCCCACCCTTATCGTCGTCGTAGTCGTCGTAGTCGTCGTAGTCGTCGTCGTTTACGGTATACAGCACAACACGCTGTAATGCATATACATATATATCTATAGGCCGCCACTGTTGTTTTCCCCTCATTTACCCACTGGACGACGTGTGTGCATGGTGGTGGGTAGGAGGTGAATTTTATAAGGGTCAAATTATGTAATGATTTAAAGGGACCGCACCGCAGCTTCCGCCCTATATAGTGGTATATATACGTAAACATATATATATATATAAATATAAACGAGCGCGCGCGGTATTAAAGCTTAATAATATCGCCGACCGACCCGAAATCCCGTGTAACGGCATGTGTGCCGTCTCTAAAACGACGCACACACACACAAACACATTCAATCCGCAAGTGCGTATCATCCATTTAATATACGAAGGGATAATTGAAAAGGCTTTTTTTAAAAAAAAAAATTTTCGCGCATTATATTATTCTTTTGCTTTTTCTCCGCATTTACGCCGAAAAATAACGGATTGATAAATTAATAGTATATAATATTATAATACAAGATTGGTATTTTCATTTTGTGAAAGTATCCATTTAATTATATTTCATTTTGTGTGTTGAAAATCTTAATAGATATTATGATATGATCAAAATGTTGCAGTTAACATATATATAGGCTCGCTTCATTTTATATTTGTCGAAAGTTTTTATTACCGAATTATGTGGTTTTTCGAACTATATATTATAGACTATATAGTCTTAAAACAGATCACTTTTTAATTCTTTGTCCAAGTCGATGATACGAGTGTATTAGGCTTTATATATGACTTTGTGAGTAATATAATAGTTAAATATTATACCGTATACGCAAATCGAACACATAAATCGAGACTGCCATACACTATATAATATATATACCAAAGACAGTTACTCCTATATAATTGAGACAACTACCTTATAGCTGCACGCCTCATATAACCTCATATAAGTTACTTATAATATAGTTGGAAACAATATATTATATATCTTTGGGAGATCACTGCACGAATATTATATATGTTACGAGTTAAGTCCAAAAACGGTTAATGTACATATTACCCGGATAATGTGAACCTTATCCATATGTAAAGTGTAACGTATACATTATCCACCTTAAATATATTGTATTATCCAATTAATTTATACATTATCAGGTGTGCTGTGGATAAAGTATTCGTATTACTGTAATCGTAAACTGATAACGTCGGTACAACATGACCATGAATTAAGATATACTAAGATTTAAGATTATTAAGATATCTTAATTCGTGAACATGACCAAAAGCATCAAACACTTAAAATGGTTCAATTACAGGATTTCTTTCTAGTAGCAAAAACCAAATTATACTAATCCAAAAAAAAATTATTTATTATTATTACTAAACTATTAACTATTATTACTATTAAACTATTAACTATTATTACTATTAAACTATTAATAAATTATATATTTGAACAATTTTACTATTTAAAGATGAAATACAATTATTTATTAGAACAACTTCTACTTATGGTAGTTTGACTAGAACTGTGTCGCCAACATTGCATGGTGGGAATTTGTTATTTTATCAAAGTACTTTGCCCACTCAGTCGTAGATAATGTGTAAAATACCTGAGTAATGTACGAAATAAACGTTTTATAAATAGTATTTTTACTTTATCCAATATGTACAGATAGTGTTCACCTTACCCGGATAATGTGAACACTAACCGTATTTTGTGCTTTACCCGTAACATATATTCTAGAAATATTTCTGACGGAGACAACCCCGAGTTTCAAACCTAACTCAATTGGGTATAGCAGGTAAACAACTACAATATCAAATAGTATATAAACCTATATAGTATTCATGATATTATATTATTATTTACACAAGCCGCACACTTACGGATTATATCGTTTTGATAACAACATTTACGATTTTTTACACGGCGTAACTACGACGGTGAGACGTTTTTATAGTTATTCGCGACTCACGTTTTAAGTCGTGTTCAATTGCTGCGGGTGCAGGGGGCCGCGGCTTCCACGATAAGCAGTCTGTCGCGCCGTTCGCCGAAACATTGTGTGCGGGAGCGGGTTGTTTTCTCCACTTATTCTTTCGTTTTATCCATTTCCGGAGGAAAAAAAAAGTCGCAACGATGGGCGTAACGACGTAATTTTCTGTATAGATATTATATGTATACGTTTATACACACGCGTGCGCTAAAGTGCGATGGCGGGCTGCGGCGAAAGCCGACGGAATTACATTGAAATGCAGTAAACGGGATTTGGCGGTCCCCCGGGCGCCGCCGCCGTCGTCGCCGAGAAATAGATCGTTTATTTGGTTTTTCTTCTTCTCCCCCGCGGGTGCGAGTGCGGGTACGCGAGATGCGACGGCGACGGAGGGACGCGAAGACAAAAACAACGTTTTTCGGGGGTACACGTGCGTGTGTGTGCGACACCACCGCCGCCGCGGATTGTGTTAACAAAATGAAATTCTCGTTGACACGCTTTCCCGGAACCCTGAATATCGCCCGCCGCTCCAGTTTCACATATCGCTCGTCTCGTCGAGCGAGTGATAAAAACATAACGCCCCTTTCTGTCGTCCTCCCGAGCAGCTATTTCCCTACATCCCTTACACGCTGCACGCACACAAGCACCAGGCTGCTTTCCCTCGCGGTTTTTCTCCGACAAAAAAATACACGTATATATCATATATACACACACACACACACACGTGTACAATATACGTACGTCGTACACTGTATATAAGCTATTTATTTTCTCCGCACGCGTTCGTTTTAAACGTATTTTATGTTGTTGGGCTGCTGCTCCTTTTATTATATTACTTTTGCTCGTTGTTTTAAACGATATATATATATATAATATATATGTTGTGCGTGTGCGGAGAAGGAGCAGCATATAGGGGAAAAAGACACGAAAAGAAAGAATGAAAGAGGGACTGAGAGAGAGACCGAATGCGTGGAGAGATGCTTTATATATATATATTATATACGTGCAGCGTGTTTTCGGCGCCCTGAAAATCGACCGCAACGATCATTGGGCCAGATTGTTGTGTTTACGATAACTATTTGCCTGCAATATCGAAAAGGAAACGCCACCACCACCGCCGCCGCCACAGGGGAAACGTTGTTATTTTATATATTATTGTTTCTATATTGCTTGGAGACGTTTCCTTTATTTCTCCTACTACCGCTCCTGTATATACCAAAATTCGATAATAATAAGAGCTATTCCGGAGTTGTTTGAAATTGTCGCTAAGAGTTTACGACGTTACAATACATATATATATATATATACGGACAATTGCAGCAGGGTGGTGTATATAGACGAAACAAATTGAGTATAAGTATATTTTTTATTATTTTCCTTTATATGATACAATCCAACACAGTGATTTTTACTCTAGATGTATATATAGTATACACAACAAGGCATGCTTTTAACTGATAAATATAATATGAAAGGAAACCGTTTGCTTTACACGCGTTTATCGTTTATGTATTATTATTATATTCCCCTGCTATCATCGTGCTGATAACTCGTCGTAATAAAATCGACAGTAAATAATGTATGAAAGTGAATATTATATATTGCGTATAATATCAACAACTATATATAGGAGTGTGTCAATATCTATGTATTTTAGAGCTCGTGCAATATTATTTTTTTTTTTTAAACTTGTGTTAAATAGAAATAGTGTATGATAACCACAGTACAAATAACAGATAGTTTAATCGTAATAATGTTTTCTAGTGAATAATTCGAATCAAGAGAAGGACGGCAAGAAGAAGCACACGAGGCCCACGTTCAGTGGGCAACAGATCTTCGCGCTCGAGAAGACTTTTGAGCAGACCAAGTACCTGGCGGGTCCGGAACGGGCGAAACTGGCGTACGCACTAGGCATGACCGAATCTCAAGTGAAGGTAAGATATTAGTTACATAATACTTACTATATTTTATTAACCAGAAGTGTCCTCAGGAATTTTTAATGGGGGGAGGGGTTATAAAAAAAATAGCAAATTGCCTGATCTAAAATTGAGAAATACAATAATAATAATTAGTATATTATGTAAGTATACATATATATATGTGTCAAGTATTCGTGGGGGGTTTTAACCCCCTAACCCTCCCCCTCCTTGAGCACTACCCTTGGCACTAATACCATGTACAGCGTGTACATAATTTCAACTTAACTTTAACGGTGGAAATCGTCACCAGACGTCGGGCGTATTTATGTAACGATTATATATATTATATGTAACAGATATAATATTACGTATATCGGTGTACTTTATATATTATTATGTATACCTTATGACGTATAAGGGCTCCCAGTAACAAATTATTATTATAATTTCGTCGGTTGCAGCGTATTATAATGGCGCATTCAGCAGCCACATATATACATAATACATAATTATACATTGCAGACGGGCTTAAGTGAAGGCGGGTGGTTGAATTATTTCCCCGCTTATATACATATATAATGTATTATTATTATTATTATTATATACGTATTATATAATACGAGGAGGATTTTTTCGTCGTTTTTTATTAAAAATTATAATATTATATTTTATACGAATTTACATTTTTATTGAAAGGCGTCGTCGTGCGGTTTCAACGCATCCCCCCCCCTCTCACCCCGGCCACATCCACTAACGCGTACTAACGTCCCTTCGCAATATATATATAAACATACGCATAGCATACACACACACTGTCGCCACGCGTTGAGGGCGATTCAATTATCTGTGTAATCCTCCAATTATAGTGACGGGGTTTCGGGTTGTTATGCCGCCGCCGCCACGGCACAACCCCGCGGAACACCACCGCCACCCGCCTACAGTCACGACACCCACCGCGACGCCGCCGCCACCGCGTTTATCCCGTTCACGTATATAACAATATATATGTATATATATATATAATATATATAAACGCTGTGCACTTGTCTCTTCCTCAAACAACCGTTACCACGGTAACCGACACGGCGGCCGACTACTGCTGGGAGCTTTTAATTGCCCCGCGAAGAAGCGCTAACGATCCGCTTCGTCGTTTTTCCCGCCGAGCCACCCCGACCGACACCGTTATATTCTGTCCGTCGACAGCAGGCGGCGGCGGTGTCGGTGATGCCATAAATCACGCCGACGTGCAGGGGCGGCGGCAGAACAGCGCAGCACCCTCCGTCACCGTCACGCCGCCACCGCTCGAACCCTGCACCCGCCGCAAACATCCGACACTCGATGACGACGCTTCATTAGTGCACGCATCCACCCCCATCCCATTCCTCGTCCAAGCGTCGAGCCCGCCGCTTGTAACCGCTGCTTGTGTAACGCCTCCCGCGCGCCGTCGTATTAATCTCTATATAAAAAGTGCACGTGTCCCGGTCGTGTGCACATACACATATTATTATTATATGAGCGCGGGGCAAGTCGTGCAAACAAGCGTGTTTCGCGTTAGTCAAAACACGTCCTTCCGCCGGGGTGTCCCTATATCGTCGGCATACTGCTTGATGTATTTTTATGTGTATATAAATACATGTTTAATATCGTAGTAACCATGATACTCAGTGGTGTGGCGAACCGGAGTGTATTTTCAGAGGCTATAGTCATCTAGTATTCCACCCTGCACCCTGCAGCCCCAAATATTAACCCGATAAAGGCGTCCTCTGCCATGTTTGTAACTAACTGTCGCAATAGTATTATTGCTAAAATATTATAGTTACTACTAAACTGTCATCAATTGGTCATTACCCGTCAATCGTCCACCCCTTAAACACTCAGAGGTGGTCGCCTCTGGATAATTATTTCCTTCGCCACGCAACTGCAGCTGAGTCGAGACTTGGTCTAGGCTTGTTATCGGTTTTCCTAATATTATTGTTGTGACAACATTTATTATTTGCTCGCATAACGATAGTGGAGGTATAGACGTATAGTAGGTATATATGCTCATTTATTTATCTCGACATGTGCTATGACTATGTACTTATTATAAAGTCATAAATCATAATAATATATGATCAGTTTAGTGTTATACCTCATAATTCATATCGACTGCGTCGGCGGACAGTGTACAACGATATCGCAGTTTTACAGTTCAAGTACTGCACTAAGGCTCGAAAGATTTTTTTTTTTGGCTCGTCGAAATAAGAAATTATAGACAAGTTTCGGTTTTTTTATATATAGGATTTTTTTACTCGTCCCGCGGAGATGACTCAACTGTTAATAATATTTGGACACCCAATAGCAATCGTACCTATCGTGTATACCGGTTGCGAGGACGTATTTTAGTATTTACAGAGGACGGGAATCAAAGAGGTGCGGTTACCTTACATAAACGATAAACGTATAGTAGGTATACCTTCCAAAACGACTTTTCCTCGGATATTTCTTATACATCAACTCGGAATATTTCAAGATGTTTACACACTGATTATGTCCCGGTCATCTGCAGGTCATCATAATATATAATACATAGGTAGATATTTAATTATTATTATTATTTCTATCGAAAATATAATATAATAACACAATTGTATACATAATATGCTTCGTCCAATATCTAAAGTGAGCGTGTAGAAGGATTTAAAAAAAAACATCTTGACACGGTAGAACATAATATTATACATTTAGGCGTATATTGCCCACACCTACTGTATATTATTACGGTATGTATATATGGTGTTTGTGGCGGTGATATTATATTATTAGGTATGTATATACTACTCGACGAATATTGCTGTTTTAACATTTACCCCTCGTCCCGTTTCTCCGAAATAATATATAAATTATTTCCTTCACGTCCGCAACGTTTAATTTTATTATTGTGCGTAAAAGACTCATCGCATCATCTGATACGGGTTTTAAGTGATTCATACTCCTCTCGCGCGTGTATAATATTCCGTTTTCTGTTTTCTGAAACGTTCTACATAATATTTATATATATATATATATACACAATAACGTTATTTAGAGGTATAATAGCTTGTTTATACATTTTTGGAACGGTCTTTTCGTTTTTTTCCGTGTTCCTTCTCGGAACAATTCATTTATCAACCTGCTTGAAGCCGTCTGTGAAAATCCTTTGGTTCCTACAATTTGGTTTTTTTTATCGTCAGTAGCGTTTCGTTTATTGATGAGTTATTATAATTATTATAACTTGTAAGTCATGAGAATATTAAAACAATTAAAAAGGATGATTTCAAATCGAAATTTTATAATTACTAAATTAGTTACCTTTATATATTAATATATTTTAATACATCCATCACTGCAACGTGTGTGCGGTCGCAGATCGTGGACTAATTTAGTAATAACATAAATTTATTTTATATATTTACATATATAATATACTATATAGCCTTTTATGTACAGTGTACATAATATATTATGGTCGGCCTTAAGACACCGTTAGTCGGCAATCAACTCTCCACCACTGTTTGCAGTTCGATATCACATTATATACGCGCATAATTTGAGGTTAAGAAAACCGCCGCCACTGTTTCTCGCGGTCTCCCGAGACGTTGGACTTATCCGGCCTTAATGGCGTTTGCGAGAAGGCTTAATTCGACGGCGGCGACGGCATATATATCGTATATGTGTATGTATTATAAATACAATATATATATATATATATAAATACGCACTGTAAGCGTATATATTTAAATATAGACTCGAAAGTATATATAATATATTATTAGTTGCACGATTTGTGTAATATAAATACGACAGAGTTAGAACAGTTGTATACCTATATAATCGATCGATCGAGATTTTGCGCAAAACGTTTAAATCAACCTAATGTAGTGGTGTGTTTCATAGAAGCAATTGGTGTTGCTCAAATAATTTTAGGTGACCTACCCTCATAAAATTGTTATACCGACCTATAAAATGTCCTATTTTTCTTCTATCGATAGCCACCCACCCCTACATGTTTAAGGTGTCGTCCAAGCAACACTTGGGTCCTATGTTACACGCCACTGAATTTGTATATGTATAGTAGTATACCTATTAATTTTTTTCCTTCAAACGACACAATCTCACTCTCTATATTTTCCCAAATGCGTGTGTGGGGGGGGGGGGGTGTAGTATTACGGGACGTACATACACACAAAACGGGTTCAATGTTTTGGTTTTGGTTTTTGCTTGTATATAATATGCAATAACACAATATACGAAACCCAAAACGAGCTTGCACACGTATGTACTACGCATTAGCGGGCCAAATCGGATTAGCCGTTGAGAAAACGCCATATGGGTACGCCGCCGCCGCCACCGCGATGCCGATATGGGATCCCCGTGCGTCGGGTTAACCGTCCGTGAACGCGCGTATATACACTTTGGCGGCGCACACCCCTTCGGCCCTCGAAGGGTTTGACTCGATAAACCAATTATTATATGCTTCCACTTATATATATATATTCTAACATTGCACCCATATATGCACACACAAGCTTGAACGGCGGTCATCGGTTTTTCGCGATGTAATCAATTTAAAAAAAAAAAAAAACCCTAACATTATATACACAATAATAATAAAATAAAGCACGCGAGAGAGGGTTGTTCGCACGGCGTACATATAAATAAAGTGTTCCGTTAGACGTGGTGACGATAAATACACCGCCCATTGCACCGTCGAAGTGTGTATAATATAATAATAATATAAAATATATTATGATGATGCCGCAAAAATGTTTTAACGGGACCAAAACGGGAATAATATTATAACTTATAAAGTACACGACTATTGATGAACGCAGAAAGTCCGACGCACTTCCCGAAAACGTTCTTATACCTTCGTAAGAAATTGCTATTAATCTGCCTATGTATAACATAATATATTACTATTATATCGCGTGTTGCTGGGTAACTGTTTTACATATATTATATTATATACAATGTTATATATTATGTTATATAACTATATTCGTGTATAATTTATTATTGTATTAAATTAATACACATACAGGGTGATTTCATAAGCATGCTCAACCCATTTTTATGATTAAACTACACATAATATATTAAAATTCTGATTTTTGCAACTTTTAAATACACTATTGAAGACTATGTTTTTGAATCCTTTAGATATTTTGTAACACTTAAGGATAATCCTGTGGCAATACATACTTCTGTTTTTAAAACAGTAACCCCCGCAATCCTTTTTACTAGATAATTTAAAGAAGATTCTAGATATTTTTTTTTAGAATTGATATAAGTCTAAATCTAAATTTTAGCAAGTACCTAGTTTTTGAGTTATTTAACTTTGTGTACTAATGATAATGGGGTAAGTAGATAGGGGACTTAGACGATTTACTAATTACTATTGATCTATCGATATAAATAATTTGTAAAAATTATTCAAGTGTAATCAATACTACATCTAGTATACGCAGAGTATATGCCATATGGTTTTTACTTTTATAAAACTATTATTATCCTTAGTATAAACATTTTAATAACTCAGAAACTACTCATTAGAATTTAGATTTATATACATCAAAATTTTCAAGAAAATCATCTGCTAAATAATTTGTAGTAAAAATAGGAGTTGTCGTTTGAAAAATAGAAGTTTTTATCGTCACACACACAACACTCCTTATGTAGAAAAAAAAAATATCAAAAATTTGAAATTATGGTCTTAAGGTATACCTAAATATTCTAAATAACAGAATTTGAAAAATGTACTGTTAAAAAGAAAAATGGGGGTGAGCATGATACAAATCCTATATAATATGGTTTTAACGCATTTAAATTAATTTGTTTTGAAATTGTAAAATTATTAAAACATATCATTAGGTAGGTACATAATATATATAAATACTTACATTGTAACAAAATGTTTACTTTGTATCAGTTTAACAGCAAACTCATGTCCCATCCACACTTTGAGAAACTTAATTAAAAAATACACGCTGTTTAATGTTTACGGTATATGGTATATCGTTCTAAAATGTGTTCTATATGCATTCGGTGTATTAATTTGATATATTAATATGTTACGTTGTATTCACTGCTTTGGAATTGGAAGAAAAGGACAGTAATAGTAGGAATGCAAAACACTTGTCCCTAAGAAATTGTAATATGATTTCTAATATATAATATTATTTTAAATGTCATTTGGAAATATAAAAAAAAATAGTAGGTATTATAGTAACTACTACTTATATAGGTGCAATATATATAGGTACAATGAGCGAAACTATTTTAAAAAGGAATCCAAATCGAGCGCTATAATAATAATTTATTATTTTACTGGTATGATATTATTGTACGATATAACAGTGTTAACATCTTATGCAGCAGTCGATATCAGTACCTATATAGACGCGTGTGGGTGAGCGTGTGTACAGTCGAGTTCCATATAGGAATATACGCCGCATATATCCTTTATTTTCCAAACGATCGCGGTGCATCGTCGCTTCCCCGAATAATGTTTATTTAATGTCTAACGCGTGTCGTCAATATATTTTGTGTTATATTATATGTATATTATATATTTATATATTATAATTACAGTAATTTACAGACGATGGCAAATATAGTGTTCTCCTATAAACGGCGGCCGCGGTCCTATATAGAGTCTCCGTTTCGTTTTGTTTTTTTTCTACCGGATTAAATTTGAATTTTAATACGCAATTACATAGTGGCGTTGTTCGGGATGTGTTGTGGCCGATACGGCATTACCACGGATTACCCGGCGCGCGTGTCGGCGATAAGGACGACACGCGTTATCCTCAAACACGCGCGAGAGTTTACACACGCACACACGTATATATTATATTATACGATTACACACGAGCACAGTGTATATTATAATGTTTAAAAATTATATTTTAATGATATATATTAAATATTTTTTGCAAAGGAAACCGAGACGCCTATATTAGAGAGACAGACGAAACATTTTATTTTTGCTTCGACCGTATTTTTTAAAAATTTCCCGGTTGCTTATAATATTTTAACCTCTAGGACCATCCCATCCCAATTCTCAAACCTATATCTCTATACATTGCCAAAATCTTCCGATTCGGTCCACTTCTATGGTTACACTGTTTTCTATAGCTTATATATAATATCCGTTTTGCCTCCGTCTCCATATTATCCGGTTATAGGTATATGTTATCTTTTATTGGTCGTCCAAAGTTGTCTGTAGTATTTTTCTTTCGAGTATAATCAGGAATTTGTCTTCATCCGTGGCCAAGTTTCGGATCAGTACAATATTATGCAATATATATGTTCGTGATCCATTTACACAGCCGCATACATACTGCAGGTTTATACGCATTATTATTTATATACCTACCAGATACCTATCTATATATTTATATATATATTATACATAGTATAGTACATATGCTATAGGTTCGAGGCGTTGGTTCGGCATTAACTTGTCTAACACTCGATTAATTAAAACATAATTCTAGGGATTTCTTCCCCGCCCACTATCGTATATACACCACGCGCACCCATGGTCGGTATACGTTGTGTATACGCGCGTCCCGGAAATCCCTAAATTAGCATAATAATGTACCGCCCGGCCATCCCTGGTCTAGCGAGCGTGTGTGTTCGATACCATCTGCGGTACATTAGGAGGGTTAGTGGGACCGGGGGCGGGCGGAGGCGGTATAACATGTATAGGCGGAACGACACGTCTAAAAATCGCGAGCGCGCGGCAAATTTGAATTCGCGTACACATATATATATGTTTAAATGTGTGTACACAGTATATACGCAGTGCTCGATCATGTTCGGAGATAATTTCCGAATAGCATTTGAATAAATTTATCGCACGTGTGTATATACGGACATGTATATATTTTTATATATGTACGACAGTGGCGACGCGATAACATCGTATGTATATAAACCAGAGGCGGCGGTAGTAGAGTCGAAAAAAAAATATAAATAAAGCGAAAAAACGGTCGTATTCGTCCTCGGTCCCGAAACGCGCTTTCTCGCCTCCTCCCCTCCCCCCTCACAGCCGTCCAAACTCGCAGCACTGATGGTCCGCCCGACAATAATTATAATTTTTTATTTTTACCATCATAATCATATATATATATATTCCTCGTCCCCCCGATCTTTCCGTTTCACGTCGTACCTATATATATGCACTCACAATAATTTATAATTTATGTCTATACGTATAGTCAGCCATTAAATCTATCGTCATCTCGTCACTTCCTTTGATTTTAACGCACGGTAAGAACCTATAATAATATTTATAGGTACCGTATAAATATATTATGCTTGTATTGGCTTGTATTGTTATCTATATGGTATATATATATAATACATTGATCAGTGATCACTCGATTTCGTGCTTAAGTTTCTGAAGACATTGAGGCATTTTTATGTAGCGTGACCACTGGCAACTGCATGCCAAGTCGACGAGACTATTTTTCGTAAATAAAATCATTTGTATATCTAATATTATATTAGATTAGTATTTTTGTATATAATAGGGGATGGACTACATACCGTTTGCTCGTAATTTTATTAACGCACTAATATAATAATTTAAACTACGAACTGCTGCAGTATAAAATCGAATAACGGAGTGTGAGTGAGGGGGGTGGTAAAAGCATAAATTTGGAAATAATATAAATATGAAAAAAACGGTATCGCGTGTTACCGACCTAATAAATCTATCGCACTCACGTCGGACTGATATGACACTGCGACGGCGGTGGCCGAGTTTTTAGTTTGACGGTGACGCGCATACATCAAGGATTTTTTTTCGTTTTCCCCGCACCGGGAATTGGCGAAAAAGCGACGGACCCCGCGACATAATCAGATTACCTCAGATGATTTATCGCCTCTCCGGCCCCCCATCCCCATATACATATTTATTACACTGCATTATAAATTATAATATTTAATATATTATTTATTCTATTTTCAATGTAAAAACGATTTTATATCATTCATTCGTAAATATAATATATTCCAATCGGTACCTATATATTATAATTAGGACCCGGATTTAAATGCTATATAGAAACCATCGAAAAATGCTCTAAAAAATACCGAAATAATGCTCTAAAAATGTACGTATATAATCATTTTTTTAATGCAATGGGTTTTTAGGTACATAACCTAATTTATAATTTTCAATAAACTTAAAATAATTATACCGACCATTTAAAAAAAAAAAAAAACAACTGGAATTTGAACAATTTTACCAACATTTGATTAATTAGTTTGATCAATTGATGCGGTTACGTATCATAGAACTATTGATTATCTCTAGACAATATTATAAATTAGTTACATACTGGCATATAATCAACGATATTACAGAAAAATAGAAAATTAATGTTTACAAAACAAACTATGTAGTTGGATAGCAATATAAAGCATTGTCTAAGACCATCCGTCATTCGATTTCTAACGAACGAAATACGCGCATCATATATTCATATATATATTAACATAAATATTATAATAACGTTAACTTGTCATTGTTGTATAATACGCACTCAGATACAGTATATGTAGATATGTACCTGTTATACCTGCCTACGAGTATTATAATACCTCCGACCTCACCGACTCTGTGCACCGGTTAGGTCCATCGGGATAGCCGAGACCAGCAGTAGCTATCATCGGTCCAATTATAATACGAGTCCCACGTCCTACCCACCGCCCCATCGATTTCGCTGTGCAGTGTTTTATAGTCGTCCGACGCAATCGGCTAATTATTATTAATCCCGTAATGGAGTAGGCGTATCCGGCCCTTCGGTATAATATGGTGGTGGTGGTGTTGTACAGGTATAATACTATATCTATATAATATGTGAGTATTATGTATAACAATATCGTTCGGGTCGATTTTGATTCGGTTAATTAACGTTTCCATTATTAATATTATTATATTATTCAGCCAAGCCGCCTCTGCCTCCGCACGGTCCCGACCTAATACATAATCACAACGTGCGTTATACACGCGCAATTTACCGGACAAATATGTACATAATAATATATATATATATATATAGAGAGAGAGAGAGAGAGGACAAGTGTGCGGTGCACGGATATTGTGTATATACATGTATACAACATTATTATATATAGGTAGGCCGCGTGTGCGCGTATTTTCCACGGCTATGGTACAAATACATTTCAGCTATATTATAATCGTATATTTACACGCACAATTTCCCAAAGTTTCCAGGCAATTACACTCACGATTTTTCAAACCCGAAAATATGAGAGAAATCGTGCTACATATTTTCATTTTGAGATATAAAATATATAAGGTACGTATATGTAGCCCCAGAAAATCCATCAATTTTGTATATTTTATTATTAAGTTTGTATAGGTACATCGAATTCGCATTCTCAATGCTATAATATTATAATGTAGGTAATATGTATTTGTTTTCAGTTAGTATGACATGAACAAAATATTTCTATTTCTATTGCACGTCGTTAAATGGACGTGGTGCTATTGATGGGGTGCGTAAGACCGTAAGGGGATGTACTTACTTACTATGTATATACCTACCTTTAAACGAAGACAAAAATGTTATTTAAAATGATTTTCGGCTTATGCTGACTTTTATGATTCACTGATGCCTCGTTATTACGTTTACAATGGTGTCGTGTGATTTTTAAACACGCTTGTCAAGTTTATAATAAACGATTTTCATTTATTTTATCTATATAATAACCTAGGTAAAAGGTCATTTTAAGGGTACGTGTAACCAGAAATTTCACACACACACACATACTGTTGTATTTGTATATTATATTTTTAGCAGATTAAACAGGGTTCTGAATGAGCATTTTTTTTAAAAGTTAATGGGCCACATTGTGTCCATAATAGTTAAACGGCGAGTTTTGATGGCCGCACGTGGTTTTTTGCCCAATTTAGCAGCGTGGTAAAATTTCTTCGAAAACAATTGCGCGCCAGCGTACATATAATAATATGTATATACAGTACAAACAATAGATAGATATGCGTCCTTTTCCGGTCTTATTTAATTTGTCCTGGGGTAGATTATTTTTTTTAATGACATAACCCGTTGTTACGGTATATTCACGTATATATACACACGACACGACGACGGTGGAGTCGGTGGCATCACGGAGGGAGGATGGGTTGGCGGCACAAAATGTAAATTAATACCGTCGGGGGTGCAGGTTAAAAAACTTTTCAACCGCACATTGCGCGCGCTTTTTATTCAAATGACAAACGCCCTGGAGAGCACTTGGCCCGCCTGTTTTAAATGTATAAAATGATGATAATAAAAACACGGGATGAAAAAAAAAAATGATTGCGAATGTGTTGAGGTGAGGGCACGTACAGCGAGTAAAAAAAAATCGTCTCCATTGCGCGTATATAAAAAGAGCAGTTTTCGTGTGTTTTTTTTATTTTTTATTATTATTATTAATACCAGGTCGCAGATTATGCGGTTTAATATTCACTTCCGAGAGCCGTTTTTAATTTTCATCCGATTTAATTTCCTTTAATACCTTGTGCTCGACGTCGTTAATTAATTTGAATGGAACATAAAAACGAAAATGTTAAATTAAAGCTGCCTTCAAATTCGTTTTATACCGTTCGTTACTCTTTTTATATTCCTATATTATATTTTATTACTGAGCTGTTTAATCAGATCAACTTGTTCAAAAGTCACGTTATCACTATATAGATATAAACCTTATTCAGTGTATATTTTTACTCTCCTACATACCTATTTAGGTATACTATACGCATACCTATTTATATATCATATAACACACGTATATACCAGCTCCCTCGATAGTACAGTCGGTGCGAATGGTCAATACTAAATTATAGGAACTATCGTAGTAGGTACATCATATTATAAGAACTTAATTTGTGTACCTTGAGTACCGACAGTAGAATCATGATAAAAATATCTGTTCCTATTGAGTTGATTTTATAATCCACGCATTACAATACCCATAGCTAATACCTAATGGTTCAATTAATATTGTATGTACCTAATATATTTTATATAAGACAAGCTATAGTGTGTAGCTATCTCTAGCAGATAATGCCTTTAAAACGATTATACATAATATGTTTAGGTGCCCATCCAGACCATCGACTCATATGTATAATATACGTATATCGATGGGCGATGCTGTGCGAGCGTAAAGTCCAACGAGGTGGTGGTCTGTAGTGGTTGGGGGTAGTGAGATGGGGGGAGACTATAAACTACCGTCGTCGTCGCCGTTATAGGATTGGCAACACTGTGAATTACCACTCCACTTGCCGTGCCGATTCCGCTCACAGCAGTTTTGATCTCGTCAGCTTGTAAAGCAAACCGTCCCCCCGCAATTAGTAGTATTATCGAACACGCTCGCGTGGGGATGGCGGCGGCGGCATTCGCAAGACGTTGCAAGATGTGACGCCGAGATTATTGCTGTATAACGTGGATGGTTTGGGAGGTGTAGAAGGGGTAAGCGCGCCACGGACTACACCGAGCGAGTGGTGGATGGCGGTTGCGATGGTGCAGGGGAGGCGTTATAGGGGGACGGCCGACGAGTAGGTGGTGGCGGCGGCAGTGGTGGTGGGCGCGCGCGCAGTCCAGATGGCGTCGTCTTAATGCGGTTATTAAAAACAAGACCGTCTAACGACCTTTGCAAAAGCCCGGGGGTTGATTAATGGCGAATACATGGACGCCTAAATACCGCGTAATTTGCAAATACACCGGCACAAACGGCCCCCGGACGGTCTTAATTACGGGCCGTTCCCCCCGCAAATGGTTTAACTTTATAATTAAAATCGCATACAGCGATATAATATAAAGTTTTAGCCCTTCCGTCTCCTCTCGCCGCCCAGTACCTATATATATATATACATAATAGGTATATAATATATGTATAGTCGTGTATCGCAGTATACGCGCCTGTATATACCTGCCTACCCGGTAAAAACCCCTTTCCTCCGCCTCCGGGACCGGCAAAGCCTACGAAATAATGGCCGTGGTCTTAACTCTTTTAATTATGTGGAAAACGATAATATTATTATATATGGTTTATACATATATTTAATTACACATATACAAACGCGAGCAGTATAAGAAGTATATATTATTATACGCACAATTCGCTTCCATAATCGTCGCACAACCACCCTCGCACGTCGCACTATATATAAGTGCTACTCTCCGCCGGTCATAGGCTGCAGTTTTTATTAATTCGTTATAATATACTGTCGTTAAACGCACACCTATATGCTGATAATGTAGATACACGATGTTTTTTTTTTTTATAAGAAAATTTACAATCTGTACAGTAAGGCACAATAAGTAAATATGATACAGGAATAGATTATACATAGTGATTAATTTGAGGAGATCAGCCACCCATTAGTGACACTTTCGTTTGGTAGGAAGATACACGTTGTAACGGACTTTTGTTTTAAAAAAAAAGATTTCGGCGTTTGACTATATTGCAGGATGTCCGCCTATTTGGCAACTATTTCTTACACCCTATACATATGTATTTTAATACCTAAAATTATATACTCGTATATATTATAATATCTAAATCTAACTCTTGTATTATTGTATCTTGTTCCAGGTGTGGTTCCAGAACCGGAGGACCAAGTGGCGGAAAAAGCACGCTGCCGAGATGGCCACAGCCAAGAGGAAGCAAGAAGAGGCGGCCGACGAGAGCGACGAAGACGAAGACATGCGTGACGACAGTGCGGCCAAACGGCTCAAAAGGGAATTGGCCGCTCACTACGGAGGAGGTGGAGGCGGCGGTGGTGGAGGTGGCGGTGGCATCGGTGGAAGTATATAGCATCAGGCTTGGCCAGGCGTCGGTCACCCTGGCACCTTGGACCTGAAGACTCACGAATAAGCCCGTCGAGATGCTAGTACTTGTGAGTACATCGATAACCACGTACGCTGTACAATTCCGACGATGATGATGATATTATTATTATTTGTACATTTCTATACTTATAAGTACACCCATATTTTATACATAACTTTATTATTATATATAGAACATACAATTTATGCCTATCCAAAACGTCTAGTCATCGCATAATTTTTTTTTTTAGGTATTTGTGCATACTATTGTTATTATATATAAAAATTTAGAGAGCAATATGATTACGGTATATTATAACGATAATAATATTAAGTATGGCGCCGTGCCACATGTATACTCCCCATAGGTCCTCATCATGTAATTATTACAATATAGAGGTATAGCCGACATTATGTACAGGGAGTATCGTGGTGGATAGACCGTTTTACATTTTTATTAATAGGTCAAATCTTCACCATATTTTCTGTATATAATATACTTGTATACAAAGACGTAGTCCGCGGTGTGTGCGTTTTGTTCTTTTTGTTTATTCGATGCCCCCCTACCTTATCTCCCCATTGTATAGTGTTGCCCGCCCACGCGTATACAACGCTTCGACGACGATCATTATTATTATTAATATTATTATTATTATTATTATTATTATCTCAATAATTAATATAATATATTATGGCCTTTATTATAGCTTTTTTTGTGCGCCGATCATTACAATATTAGATAATACAACACTTAAGTACTTGGTAATATTGGTACATATTATTATTATAATGTACCAACAAGTATGTATCATGTATATACAAAATACTAAAATAGGTAAATAAGTTTTTATGGATTTGTTTACGGCTTGTAATATCTGTTGTATAATAATATGTCGGGAGTAAACGGTTTTAATATAATATAATATAAGATAATATAATAATAACTTGTAATTACAATGTGAATATACTATGATATTATATCCCCCTTTAAATACGTTGTACATATTATATTTAATGATTGTTAATAATATTATTTATTTAGCGAAGGTACGTTTGGATAATCGTTTGCACTTATAAACACATGTACGGTTATACTTAATTTACCACTAAACCTTAAGTTAAACAAATCATGTAATCTTTAAACAAAAATAAGTGAAATGTTGATTTAAAAAGACATAATATTATTATATACATCGATGTGTTTTTTATTTATTTTTGACGATTAATACCTATACCTATTAAATATTTGAATGCAGTATTATACAATACCAATACCAATAATCATTTTTGTTTTTGCCTTTTTGTAAATGGCACTATATGACGTACAGCAAATAATTCACGGTGAGTCATTTTGTCACCTATACTTATTTTCAACTATAAATCATGTCATGTTATGTATTCGTGAACCAAAAAACTAATAATTTACATATTCAACGCATAAAACATGATCTATACCCATACATGATTCAATAAATCTTTTTAAAAAGCATAATATGTATTTATTATGTTGTGCGTATAATGTATATATGGTATGTAGCAGCGTTTCTCAACATGTGATACACGTACCACTAGTGGTATATGGTAAGTGGTACACTGGTACAAGAAGAAAATCTCTCTTTATAAAAAAAAAAAAAATTGTCAATGGATCAAATATAAAAGTAATAATCTCACACTATATTTCATTTTGTTATTGTGCATAACTCTGTGATTACAAAATAAAATAAAATTACAAACATGTAAAATAAGGTCAAGAAGTACATGAACATTTTTAAATTGTGAAGGTGATGTGCTGTACTCAGATATAAAAGGTTGAGAACCACTGCAAAGTATAGAAGTAGGATGTAGACATTATATGGCATATCGGCTATAATCAAAATAGTAAGTGGTAAACCTATTTGTTCATAAAAACTACAACTAGTTCAAAACTATTATTTAGAACTGTTCAAGACTACAGTCTACGACGGGTGGTGAGTACGATTTGGTTCACAAGTAGGTACCTAGATGCGACTATACTATCATTTAATTTGTCTATACAAACATTACAAACAATACTCAAAAGTAATAAATAATAATAGTTACAATAATACTGTCAAATGTCAATACTTCAAAATTAGGTACTTCAACTTTATTAGAATACAAAATAAATATTATGTAGGTACTTCATAAAATTTCGATTTTTCAGTCATTCAATATTTAATGTTATCTTTCTTAGTAGCATATTTACATAATATAATACATTTATAATGAACTCTAAATTTAGTCAACGCCATTTAATGCGACATCGTCAATCGTCGTAATAATACACAAAACACCAACAGTCACCTCTTTATACAGAACCGACTAAAATGTAAAACAAGTTTTTATATTAACGCAAGTAAACTAAGTTGGGTACTAAAAAAAACTGAAGTTTTCCTAAACAATTTTATGGATTTCATATACTGTTATATCCAATCCAATAACCGAAAACACGAGTAAATTGATCCATAGGATTCTGTAGCTTTTCAATACAATGTATAACCCTGTTAGTATAATAACGATGTGGGTTTTTATTTATTTATTTTTAACTCAAACCATCGATTTGATAGTTTATGGTTTAAAAGTTTTAAAGAATTCATTCGTCTCTAAATTTATTACATAATATATTCTTAAACTAAAAGAATAATAATTTTATTATGATTAAAATGCTACAAACTAGGATAAAATAAAGTCAATCTTAAAATAGTAGAATAATCTTACCACCTAATATAAATAGTACCTAATTATAATTTTAAATTATATTATTAAATAACAGAATGTTTTACCATTCTTGTTATAGACTATAGTATAGAATATCAATAAACCCAAGCTTAAAAAGTTCTTGATATACCTACATAATTATAGATACGGGTGATTAAATCTTATCAAATAATTTACATACTTAGGATAGCTGATAGGTTTAACACGGTGTTTCCGAATTGCGGACAAAGTGACAAAAACCATGTGAGTTGCGGACGAAATCTAAAAAGGTAACATACGAATTGCGGACACAAATATAAGATACTAATTGCGGATAATGTTACAATATTCACGTGGTGAAATCAGTAGAATATCATATATACAGGCTGTTTTAAAAAGTATGACGATAATCTATAAATATTTTATAAACAATTTTTTACACAAAATTAAAACAATCAATAATTCAACAACATTTTAAAAATATCGATTGCTCTTTTGCAAGACACAAATATTTTTAACCCCACCTACCAATTTTTTTTAGCTACTGTCATAAGTCCTGAAAAAGTTGAAAGGGAAATATTTGTGTCTACAACTAACGTAGTTTTTATTAAAAAAGCTCTGTACGCAATTAGTATTATGACAACGAAACTCGTGTCCGCAATTGTTATATTATAATTCCTAACATGAATAATTCGTCCGCAACTAGTATGTGTCCGTTTAACAAAATAATATTAATACACAAAAAAATAACTTACACTAAATGATTTTAAAGTCTTCAAATTCAAAATGTTTTCATTAAGAAAAATGTGCTCCGTTCCTACACTAAATATTTTTTAGTTTTACCTTATAAAATATAAACAACAATTTTCTTCACTTTTAATAAAATATCCCTATTAGAAATAAAAATATAGCTAATAAACGTTGTTTATGTCTTTTATAAAATTTTCAAATCTGTGTTGGAAAGTACTTTTGCAAACTACGAAAGTTAAATTAATTTATTGGTATATTTTTATATTCCTCAAAAATTACCTATTTCAAGAAACTAATTTATTATTTGTAAAACAATTTGTATTCTGTACAACATATAAGCACGAACTTAAAAAACAATTAAATGTACTCATACATTAAAATACAGAAAACACAAGTTATATAATTATATATAATAATATAATTTTGACCATATAGGCGCCAGGTACACGAGTGCCCGGGGGCTCAGGCACCCATTAAAATTATTATGGGATGCTGGGCTCCCATTAGAATATTGAAAATGTATAGCACTAGCGTGTATTTATATCCAAGTTTCAACAATTTTAGGAAACGACTATTGAAATAAAATTCTAGCTCTGATAAAAATTGCAATTTTGAAATTTTAAAAACAAAAATAAATTGTATTGATAATAAAATTTAAGATAGCAAAGTTTTGGTAATCACTAACCTACATCGTGGTAGATATTCAATTACAACTGAGGTATCCATCAACAATCTATGGCTAATGAGACAAATTACAAAATTATTGTTATTTTTACTGTTTCGGTATAGTCTTGTACTTCGGAATGATCTTTTTTGGCACTTTGAAGATTAAAAACATTTTTAAGGTCTACAATGGAACAAAATCGCTAACGATATTGCTTTATTGCATGTCCGTCGTAATGAAGATGTAGATATTGATAAAATAGCTAACTCATTTATAAATTCAGCTATAATACTTCAAAACACATTTATTTTCTGAACAGTCAAATTAAATTTATTTTATTTTTTGTTTTACCTATTATTATTATTATTATTATTATTATTATTATTTATAAATAAGTTATCAATTTGGTAAAATTTTGGGGGGTTAAATTGAAACTAGCCCCAATGAAAAGTCAATTCCATTTTTTAAATTTTACGGGGACATTGTCTTGACCAGTGGCTAAGCCCCCTCCCTAAAAAATTGTGCATTTATGCCTATGATACCAAAGCACCCATTAAGTTTCTTAAAACCTGGCACCTATGTTTGGACTATAGAAAGTTAAAAAATATAACTTGGGAATACGTATGTTTAAATGTAGAATTTTTACATTTATTCTATAAAATTGAGTTAAACACACATAATATGGCGCAGAAAAATTAGTGCTGTAAAGCATTACTCACACACTATTATTAAGTTGTTGAACACTTGAACCTAATACGTATTTTCTCACTCTCTCAATCACTTTATCACTCTCTCCTCTCTTTGACGACGTGAATCATAGCAAATTTAGGTTCAGCAGAACCAATCTTATATGGTCAGCTTTAATATTAGACAGAATTGACCTTTTATCAAATTTAAAGTTAAGAACATTATCTGTATAGGTACATTATAGTTATTCTATACGATAATTCAATTTTTCTAAGATATATGATCATTTCTAAACTGCAATATTCTACATAATCATAACTTCCTCATGAAAATGAACACGTCATAAGATAGCAACTCTAAAGCACAGTTATTGATCTTAAATTTAAGTTTGATAATAGCCAATAGGTCAATTCTTTCTAATATTAAAACCTAAAAATACAACTACACCAGATTGGTTCTTATATTTAGAAAATATTATTGTTATATTTCGCGCTATTATGGGTTGAGGTCAGAGCTGGAAAACAAATAGTGTGGCGCTGGCAATCTATCCGGTATACTCAATTTATTGACATTTAATTGAAATTAGTACATTTTATTTTATTTAAGATTTTAATGCATCTGCGGTCAACATGCAGTGACGCTGAATGCTAATAATTGTGTTAGGACTAACTTGTGGAGTTTGTAAATCCTATATAATATGAATAGGTAACAAATTATTCATACGTGCAGTAGCCAGAATAATAGTATAAGTAGGTTTATCATATACAGCTATAGCCTATAGGTTAGGTTTACAATAATAAAGTGCAACTATAATTTTAAAAAAAATTCACTATTGCGTTATTCTATAAAGAAACTCGTATAAATAGTTTATTCGAGACTACCCATACAGTACAATATTGTACACTATTTTTTGAGGTCACCGCCGCCGTGACATAACCATATTATTATAACAATGCAGGATACAGTTTGTCGTTTGTATTTGTTGTCGTTGAAGATGATGATATCGACTTTCGCTTTTATATATATTTTATACATATATTTTTAGGTCTTTGTTGGATAGTGTTGTGTTATATGTGGAAACAGATTTCTCAATTGAATTAGGGAGAGGGCAGTGTGGTGGGGTTCGTCGAGGGGAGGGATAAAGGTACATTTGGTCGAAAAACTGTCCATTTCATAAGTCGACAGTAGCCATGGTAACGGTCCGCACAGATTCTTATCGAATCAATTTCGGAATTCAAAAGGACTTACACCCTCACCTCCACCCGACCATTGATGCTCGGACACACGCGCGCGCCATTTATACCCTTGTAATACACCGTGCAACATTTTTACTCGCCGCTTTTTACCCCTTGGCACATATATATATATATATATATATAATATCTACACAAGTACAAACTCCCAGTCCTCACACAAAGTATTATTTTTATAGATTTATATTTATTTTTATATGATCGATCGTTTACACCGTATAGTTTTATCGAAAGCTCTGAAAAAAATAACGAAATCTATTTTATTCTCTCTGCAAAATGAGTCGATTCTGTAAGAAGATAACAAACACCATCGACCGTTAATTTTATATCTACTCGACCTTAAATTATTAATTATTGTGTCGTAGGTAGGCGCATACGCAAAACTATAGGTATATATATATTTAATTTGTGTGCTCCAAGACTTTTCATTTAGTCGTTATTACCATCATACGTTTATTTTTATTCTATAAACTTTTCGTTCTATACGCAGAGTTTACTAATTATATACATATGATTAATTTAGGTCGTTTGTACAACAAAACCCTCCCAGAGACGCTAAAAAAGGACCGCAAAGTTAATCTGCAGATGAAAAGTTTTGTTTTAGCCTTTTATTCGTGAAAACGAGTTGAAAACAAGCAACTCGTCATTTCATACAGAATGTAATTAGACACCGAATTTAAACATAAAGCTATAAAGCTGCTTTGCATTAATTTTAAAATTGAACAAATGCATTTTGTTTTTAAGTGTTTAAAATAAACTTCATTTTAAAATGATTAACTCTTGAATTTACAATGACATTATTACCACAATTTATTATTATTTTGAACATACCTATACTTGATATGTATTTTATTTTATTTCATAATTTAAATATTTTTCAAATTATAAAAGTTTTTAAAATGGTAATTCATTTAAAGAATAATTTGAAAAGCATAACTATAAGTAGGAAGCTATAGAATTCTATGAAGTCTTTAAATATTTTATGCATTATCTTTAAACAGATGGGTACTTTGTTCAATTACTTATAATAAAAATTAATATAATGTATACCGTGCCTAATTTATACTCAAAATGAAACAACAATCCAGATTCAAAATGTAATAAAATAAATGAAGTCTCGCGCATTATTAGGTTATACAGTTTCTATATCGAAATGGTAATTCTAATGTTTTTTGAACACAATATATTACTAATAGTTTATTTCATATAGGAAGTAACTGTGGTATTGTATCGTGTCCTGAGTACATCTAATGACTGTTCATATTGAAAACAGCAATTTAAATGATATCCATCGTTATAACCGAAACATACATAACGTTATATATTACATACATATGAAGCGGTATATGGTATTGTATCGGTCGTATTATTGCAGTTATTACGAAAAGACTTTTTTGGTGAGTTGGTATTTTAAAACGCATATACATTTTATGTGACACAATTGTTTTCTTTTGCAAGATAAAATTACGAGATGCACCATCCGCATTGCTCATCCGCTCCCCCAACGCAATACCCGGTAATATATCAACCAAGGACCGCAAATATTTATTAACGGATGTAATCATTTTTCTTAAGGGTTTTATTATATTGTGAATCCTGATGCTGGCCATAACGTGTACCATAATAATATAATACCATAATATTATATATACATGCAGTATATAATATACAAACCCCGGATATTATATTATACAACAGTCTAATACAGCGTGTACGTAATTTTATATTTATACAGTGCGGTTCCCGAGTCAGAAGAGTTGTATGTGCGTGCCACAATGGCATTACACAAAGGTTCCAGGTGTCTTCTATGTGCCATTCTGGGGACGCGTTGGCTCTCATATCCGGCTCCATAATGGTTCCAAATTATTTACAATGGGTTTTTATTATTATTTATTTATTTATTTTTTTTAAACAGCCGCTGATATTGGTCCGAAAAAATAGCTGCGTAGTAAAAAATAATGGCATGTATTCTTTCATCGAATCGCTCGGGTATGACAGCATTAAGGAAGGAAAATGGTGATCACACCGGCATGGTAACATCAGGCCACGAGTTACCATAAACATTTTAAAAGTCTGCCATACTTTAAAGTTCAGCGTTTTGCATTTGAAATGAGCCTCTTCAACTTTTAATAGAGTGTTCACGTTTTGGGGTGATCTTTTAGCAAGTTTTCAACGACAGTAGTGATTTTTCTTCAGAATAACAAAGAGATATTTAATGTTTCACTACGTTGTATTTAGTATTTTTTTTTATATTACGAAACAATAATAATAAGTAAAAGATTTGTATTGTATATTTCAATATTTTTTATTTTTTATCTTTGGTACAATACTTATATATTTCAATTGGCAAATATCGATTTAATATACTGAACTATCGAGTCCAACGAAGCATATAATTGTATTATAATTATTATTATTTTATAGGATCAGCCTCGGAATCTGGGCCATTATGGCTTACCATTATTATTTACATTCATTGAGGTTTTTACTATATGTCTTATGGACAGCTTGGTTTTAAAAATATAATTTTGATATGCGTGTCTTCAGCTGGACATAACTATTAAGCTTTTGCTCAACAAACACGTACATTTTAGGTAGGTACCTATAACTACCTACATACCTACCCAATCATATATTATATGTTTAAGAGGAAAATATATTATTGTCTATAGGCTATATAGTGTTTTATGTGATTTTATCCTCTATTTTATACAAGGGCTTTGGGCTTTCATTTAATACAAAAACACACAACTTTAGCACGGGAATTAGTATGAGAGGGTAATCATTTTAGCACGCCGTGTCCTGTAGTTTTCGAATCCAACCTGACCTGACCTGGAATTAATTTTAATTTCGCATTTTCCAAGCACAATTAATGAACGTCTAGCAAGCAATCTCCTTCATCCTAATCTACGGGTCATTCCAATTACAGCCGTTGATCCTCCGGGTAATGGGTTTTCCAACCAGAGACCATTTGTAAACAAAATTACTCATATAATTTCAAAATCTGTTAGCATCTCTAAATGAGTTACCGGTGGTTGAGCGGGATATTTCGGTTTTAATAATTCATAAACCTGAGCACCGCCGGCACTCGCACACACATGCATAGAGCATTCCACTACACTTTAATGGTCCCAAAATCTCTTCATATAATCTGGTAACGTTCCAAAAATACGTGCAGTTTTATGGAAAAATATAAATAATTTATATATACATACATAGGTATACTTCAATATATTATATATTATATTGATATTGTTTAAAATACATATATTTTTTGTTTACCAGTCGATCGAGGGTTCAATCACGATTCAATTTGTAGTTTTAATTTATATTCATAGAAGCTAACGACGACAAGGGATTAGTGATGGCGGGGGATGAAAAAAAGTGGCTTCGAATTACATTAATTGAATTGTAAAACAATATTTTTTGTGAATAAAAACGACGAAATAATGAAAAATTGAAATTACGGATCATTGGAATTGCATCCGACTTTTTTGCGAGGGATTTTGAATAGTAATCATAACAAACGGAATAAAAAAAATATATATAAAAAAAACTTTATTATAATTTGTCATAGCAAAAGCTATATATTTTGTAAAGTATATATTATAGGAATTGAGGACAAAGCTTTCAGTTCGTTTATAATTTATCCATTTAGGTTCCGCGTAAATTATAACCGAATAAAACTACATTATTTACATAATAGAACCCTTGCCTATAATTAGAATTTATTTGACTTAAGTTACTTTTTTTAAATTATGACTTTTTCGCTACGTCTATTATCGTTATTATCATTGTTTTTATTAGAATATATAAATACCAAAAAATATAATTTATTCTTTATAGGTATATACATAAAAAATATGTCACTGTAATTGTGATAAAGATTTTACAACAATTTTACCACTTACGGAGAAAAGTCGTATTTTCTAGATTTTTGTTTTATTAATTTGCAGATAATACACACTTATAATAATACTTAATAATTTATTATTATATGAATAAGAAATTATGAAAATCGTTTATAATTATATTATTTTGGATTAAAAAGTTGTTTTATTATTTGTGTAATTTCACAAATTATGACTCAACATTATTTTAGAAAATAGTTTTCTTTTACGGTGATTCGATATTTAGATTTATTTTAATACGATTTATAACTTTTGATATTAAGACTTTATATTTTAATACAACTCATATCAAATATCAATAGATATTTATTTTATTTATAAAAGAAATATTAACAGACATTATTATACACATATTATATATACCTAATATATTATATTCGTTATATTATCAATATACCTAATTATCCTTTTGTAACTGACTATCGAGAAGGATTATTAATTCAATATATAATTTTAAAGTATTTATTTATCATTTTCTTTTTACAAACACTTGAGATGTTTAAACAGTTATAATGCTTTACGCCTTTACTTAAATCGTCAGATGAATATGAAGACTTCACTCCAATTCTCCTATCAAACTTTTCATTCAGAGTTATGGGCTTAAGAGGATGCTACACGGCCATTTGTTGTCTCCGTCTTACAAGTGCGTAACAATTTTTTAACAAGTTATATAATATAGCTTGAATTTAAAATATAAACTCATAAAGTCATAACTCACTTAAAAATTGAATTATCATAAAAAAAGCCCAGATACAAACACAGATAATGTTCTTACTTCTTACCATCAAGTTTCTTAATAGGTTGATTCACTCTAATTTTTAAACTAATAGAATTAAACGTGATCTGCTGAGCGTAAATTTGGTATGTTAAGCACTTGTAAGACGGAGACAACAAATATCTGTGTAACGTCCTCCAAGAAAATATTCGTTTCAAAAATTATTTCTGGTAATTTTTACAATATATATTTAATATTTTACAATAACTTAACATAACAATACACCTAATAAATGTAAAAATTGATTGACGGTTTGTTTGAGCAATTTTATGCTTGTATAAATCAATTAAACGTTAAAGCTTCAATTAGTTAAAATTAGATTTCGGCTCTAATAACGCATATTATTTGTATATACTATACATACGTATAGTATACCAAATTGAGTGGTGACCAGCGCGCTAGTACATGGAGCTTCTCTACTATTTTTTACATGCTCCAACTATTATTATTTTTTTTTTTACTGAAACGGGTGGGGACAACGACGACACAACCTATTATGCCCGAAATAATTTGTCATCAAACGTGGATTTAAATTGTTGTTTATGACACTGTCAATACATTAATTCAAAATGTTTTTTTTTTAGATCAGTTAGTTTATTAATTATTTGATAACACTTCTATACAGCTATTCTTCCTATATATAAAGTCACATGGGTCGAGGCGGTTCACTCCGTCCTTCCAACTCTCACTCTCACTCCAAACTCAATAATAACTGTAGGTACCTGTGTAGTATGCTACATATCGGAAAATATGACATGCCTGCTCTTTTATATATTCATTTAACTTTGTTAAGGAAAAGTATCTATGACTTTAGTTTAGTTATAGATAAACAACATAATAGTATAACTGACATTCAATACTATAATGGCTAATTATCTACTATACTGCTAAATTACCGGTAAATATCCATCACCAAGGCCCGTAATAGTCAATAACTTACTTTTAGAAATTATTTTAGTCTGTGTTGTTTCCTTCCACCTCACTTTCCACCTCAAGCAACAGATTTGTTAGACCAGCTTCAACTAAAAGAGGACACCATTAAGACACAACACGACAATTTATTTGAAGTTTTCTGGATAGGTAGCTAAATACTGCTTGCTTTAGTTAGCATACTACAGCACCAACGAAGTAGAGGTAGGTTAGGTAAGTAGTAGCATACTACACGCGAGTACCTACCTAACTTTATTATTACTTATTAGTTCTTAATTATTTATTTATTAATATTTTAATTTTAACTAAGAATATTGTATAACATTGTTGATAATAATTTTGTCTAATCTTCTGTGATGGACATTTTAATTATTTAACAAAGTTGACATTTTAAGTGAAAACTAAATGTAACAGTCGAATATTTATAGGTGAACATAAATCCATATGTTTATTAACATGAATTACATTTCTAATTCATATAATATATAAACTATAAACTATAAAATTTTTATTGGAGATAGTGGGGTCGCAAAGCCTCCCACGGGTCTGTACAGTTAATTAATTTTTCACTTGGAACGTAGTTTTTAAATCTTACTACTTAATTTTTTCCAATTCTAACGCTGAGTAAATGTATAATATACGTGTAATAACAAATATTAAGCTTATACTTCTAGATTTAAACAAAACTCAAGAGCAGTAGTTAAAAATGTATCGTAGTATTAGTTTATACTTTTATAGTTTTAGGTTTAATGTAATTTAAAATAATAATAGTTTGTATATAGTCAAACTTCAAATTGTACAATTTGATTAAACTACGTAAAATTAAATGAAAAACTGTTTATTTTATTACAAGGATTAACTATAATAACAAATATAATATATTTATATGCGCTATACTATTTATATTATGGTATTTACTTTATAGTGTGTATATGGTGTAATATATACACTGTATACAACTAAGAAGAAATTTGAAAATGTTGTTGAAACTAATAAGTTATACATTTCATCGAATAGCTTTTATTGTTTTCATCTAAAAAAAATTGGGTATAGAGACATATAGTATACTATATGTCTAGGATAAATAAAAGTACGTCTTATATATAGGACCTACCTGGATATTTTATATATTAGTTGTTGTAGGAAATCTCTGAAATAATAATATTATACAGATAGGTATGTTTAAACAGGTGTATAATAGTCTGGGCAGCATTATAATATATATAGTTGTATTTATGCATTATACAGTACGCACAAAATCATCGGCGTATGATAATAATATATTATGTACATGCACTGACGGTTTCGAATGGTATTTTTATATTTGTACTACCTCCGAAAATCGCAGTTGTATGTTCACCTGCATATTATCACATTATGAGCAGGTTGGACCTAAAGTCAAGTGTGCGTGCGTATACTGTACGGCACTCAATAATCCGATTAAAGGTCCCGACGACGACGAGTCGTATCCTTTTGCAGTCAGAAAAGAAGTGAAAAAAAAATAATACTATTCCATACAAGCTGTACCTATATACACGCATATAATAATATAATGTGTGCCTATAATAACCTATATATAGTACACCGCAACGATTTATTCACGGCGGGAAGAACTACCTTTACATTATACGGTTCACATGTATTATTATCATTATTACATTGTATGTATTTTAATGGGGTGCGGGAGTGTAGAAATCCGTGCGTGGAGTCGTGCTGGGGGGCTTCATTCATCTCGGTTTCCGGCTTATGAATGAAAAAAAATTATATATATATGCGTGTGTATAATGTCTTCAATACAGGTGAGAAAAACCGACAGTAGCACCTCCGGAGCATCATTAATTTCGTATTTATTCGACTCTCTCGTCCGACGTACGGTCTGGAATTATTATTGTTATTACCATAACGGTCGATAAAAAAAAAAAAAATACGAAAAAAAAAAATTTTATTTGTGTTATAAGGAGAAGAGTAAATAGTCAAGTCATTAGATGGCCATTGAGGCGAAAATCACACTCTCATAATAATATGAAAGAAATAATGATGCAGCTCTGGAATTTGCTGTTTTTTAAAATTATTATGCTATTACAGACATAACAATCCACCTATATAGTATTATATGCTACTATATATTTATTGTAAAACGAACCAACAATTAATGATTATTTTCGGTATGATAATGAATAATATTATAAACACTCTGAAGTTTAAAAAACAAATTTTTTTACAACTATTACATATAGTATCAACTATGTAGTATTTAACTCCATAGTATATTATATAGATTATAGATATATAAACTCGCCATATGTGATATTTCCTATATTACTTCTTTTATGTTTCCCAAAAACGAACACGTTGTAGACAAGTACCTACTTGCAGTTTCTATTATAATTTATTGATGGATTTAAGATTTAAATCTTATTAATTATGCTGTCATACTGTTAATTGAATAACAATATATTTTTATTACAGCTGTACTTAAGATATAGTCTATAATATAGGAATTAGGAGCTAGTAAAATGTATATGGGTATTACCAACTGAGAATTCTTTTCATAATTTTTATACTCGTATCAAATAATGTCACTTCTGTCTTTCTTGAACTGTATAAGTAACACTTTTTATTGTGTAGTATATTATATTGTAGCCTATATCCTCGAAAACATTTTTTTATACTTCCCGTTTATTATTTATTATAATTGAAATTTAAAACAATTATTATTACATTTGTGTACCATCAGTACACCGATGACTATATAATAATAAAATAATGGTTTATGTAATAATAAAAAATAATGACGCGTGGATTAATTATTCCTTTCATAAATTTAGAGTTTTCATCTCGTACATGTACAAATAAAAGCAAAAAACAGGTATATGTTTAATGTTTTTATATAAAATTAGTAATTACGGTCACTTTCTAGTTTCTAATTTATTATTCTATTGGATTAATACTCAATAGACAACGTGTACCAATGTAATAATTTGTATTTGACATATGAGTTTTGCAGTCAAACTATATACCTACGTGTAATGTGTATTATCATAGTGTTTAGAACCGCGTGTCTCGCAACGAAGAGACTTCATTCACGAGTTTCGCCGAATTATTATATGGTATATACATTATACACAGCGATACAAGGGGATTCGATTTAACGGAAAGAAAATCGGATCAATTTCGATACACCTGCAGCGGCAGTGGCAGACAATCCGGTGCCGGTAAGTCTGCGCTGAATGAGGTCTCGGCATTCCCATTGTACCGCGTCCCTCTATTCATCGTGTTCATCGTAAATTTAATGTGTACTCGTCGTAGTATATGCCATTATTATACAGTGTGTCTTTCATAAAAACGACATTGGAGAGTTATAAAAACCCGCCGGGTGGTATATGACTCTGAGCGGCGGATATGATCTGAATTCCGTAGCGAAATATAATAATAATAATTGTAAAAACTGCGCGAACACCATTGGTTTGACCCCCCGGACGTCCATAAATGGCCGGTATCCCATCAACGTAATCTTGTTTAAAATGAAATAACTAACGTGTATATATATATATATATACACATTATATTGTATACACTCACACGCACGCTACAGTTAACAGCTTTGTATATGATTGTAATAGTGTACCTAACTTCTATAGTAGTACTATATGACCATGTGATTTTGGTTAATCATGTAGAAGTTTTGGACTGTACACGTTATTATCGTCAATCGTATAAAATTAATCGATTTTTCCTCGGCAAAATCAATAACGCTTTAGCTCACTCATACAGTTCTATGACAACTCTAAATGTACATAATATATTACGTGATTCCATGCTTCGGTTCTAGCATAAAATAATATTGTTTTTGCTGGCGATCTTCAAAAAGAATAACACAGCATATTATACTAACACTTACAATAAAGGTTCTCATATTATAAGAGTTTTACTGTTTTAGTGTTATTTAATATTTATATCTTATAATATATTTCAGCAATAAATCTCTAAAAACCATTATTTCTTAAAAAATAAAAATATTGTACTTCAGCTCAGAAATAAACAGTAAGAGTATAACATTTTATTCAAAGTATTCAGATATCTATATATGGACTCTGGACACAAATCTGATTTTGAATTTTGATCATACAACGTTTGCTGGAAAGTGATTTATATCGATGAACCCTACAATAATAATAATTAACACCAAACAAAAACAACAACTTCAAATTCAACCGACTCGACACTAAATTAACATGACTGTTTTATTTTACGACGGCTTCAACATAATAATAATAGGTATATGTATATATATATATAGATAGATAGATAATTTACCAATTACGTAATAATTTGAATATATGACGTAGGTATACCTAACCGAAAAAGTTTTGCTAATTGTTAAAGCAATTCCCATAATCTTTTTAATGGGAGGAAACAGAATTTATTTATTTATTTCCATTGTTCAAACGGTATGCCATTTTTATGCGTTTAATGTTAAAACGTAATTAATTAAAACGTATGGGGACAAATATTATTATGTGCATATATTTATGTATATAACGTGAAGATGTAGCCTGCAACGCATTGCTGCAGTACGTCGTTTAAGAATAATATTTGGTTGAGCTGATATATATATATATTTATATATAGAGTGATGTACGAAATTACGAAATAACACACTCTGCTGCAGCAGCAGCCAGCAGTATACATACACGTGGGCATTAAATTTTACTTCCGCGAGGAATTATACTTGAAAAACACGGGACGAACAGTAGACAACTGTTTGCGGTGTAAGTGTGTTTGAAAACTTTCGGCGAAAACTCAAGAAAGTTCATATACGACCACAGGATAGTGGAGAGGAGAAAAACGAGGGACCCGAAACTATCTCCAAGGCGTTCTGTCCGCAACGAAAAATATAAACACTATTTATATATATATATAAATAATATACACAACAGTGTACACACACTACCACCCATCGCCTATACACTCTCGTATATATAATGTGTATCCTCCTCTCGACTATTATTGATGTTTTAAGAATCGCTTAAGGCCAACCGAACGCATATTATTGTTTTACAAATATCCGATCATACACCGGAAGATGCGCCGTATATATAATATTATATAGGGAGGATTTTCTCTTCGCCTAGCAGCTACCACCGCCACCACCGTCGCCACGGCAATAAACTGCAAACATTTTCTAAATCTCTTTCCGTCGTTCAGTGGTGGATACGTGGGGAGGGGGTGGTTACACCACGACGCTGGAACGCGGACTGGAAAGGGCGAGGAGAAAACCGCCGGAAACGGGGCGACGGGGCTGACGGGACGAGTGTGGAGGGGGCGGGGGTGGAGGGCGCGAACGACAGTCGCGAGCGTATATAATATAAGGTTGTTTTTCACGCGCGGTGTGAAAACCGAGGACGCTTTTTAAAATGGAGTCATTTATCTCTCCACAGACGTCCCGATAACGACCCAACAACAACCCGACGCCATCTTGGCACTACTATAAGTTCATATACATATCAACCGTAATACGATACTGATATCGGATTATGCCGCGGCGAAAAGTTTTTCGGGACAGTTTAGAGGAGACGCGCGAGAACGGCGGTGACGGTGGGTGGGTGGGTGTACGCCACGACGGCGGTGCCGCAGACGGGAAGTAAGTGGGTAAAGAAACGGAACAAGGAGCTTTTTAGGCAATAAGATTGTATGTGTGGATAAGTGGCTGGAACATTTGTGACGTGATAAAGTTTTCCCGCGAGGTTCGATTTAGTGATTCCCCCTCGAATATATTAGTATATAGGTATTATTATTATTATTATTATACATATTATATGCACAATACAGATGTGTAGCTTAACGCGTTCGAGGCAACGAATGATGGTTTATTATATAGGTGTCGTCCATCAATTGGTCGGACGCATTTAAGGCCTTATTGGTATTTACTATTTAGTATTATTATTATTATTATATTGACAAAAAGGCCTTAAAGTGTTGAAAGCAAAATGATCGTATCAATCGCCGATTTTGTATAATTCTAAGTTATTAATGAAGAGTAATTTTTTGGTTTTCTGATAAACCTTTGATTTTAATTTCATTATATTTATCTCTTTAATTTTGATATGTTAGAAATGTGTAATAAATTGTTACCACCATTATTATGCTCCGTGTGCAATAACTGCAGAACGAGTTATAAAATGAATGCGGGAGTATTCATTGCGAAAATAAAAAAGTTGCAATAATTTATAAATGCGAATAGAGAAATCTACTGAAACGTAATTATTATTGTTATTCATATAAAAACACCAAATCGATTGAACTGCAGTTACAAAATATGATTTATATAATTCCATGTTCCATCGACGATAATAATAATAATACATTTTCGTATATGAGGATTTAAAAATAAATAAAACTCAATTGTCCGTGAACCATTATAACTGCAGTGTGTCGTAATATTACTATTATATTATATAGTTCGTACATATACCGTCATGACGTATATGAATGTCACGTTTGAAACAAAATATATATGAATGGATAATAAATTGTTATTATCTATTTCGCAGAATCGGAAGTAGGTACGCGAATTTTTATTGAAACAAGTGCCCAGCGACTTAACTAGAAATTTTAATGCCTGTGGCAAAATAATCCTGCAGTGGGCCTTTAGTCGTACGCAAATTTAGGCGAAGGGAATATGGGGAAACATACACCCGTTTACGAAATTTTACTCTAGATCTACCCTTGCTGCTAATAGATTATAATTAATTAATGCTTATTCTACTATACCTATGTGTTTCCATTCATAATAATCTGTAGTCCAAATTTCTTGAAAATCACGAATGTGGGATCCCCAAACAGCCAACACGACCAACAATTCGCTTTTTGAAGTATGAATGAATTTCACGTCCGATTTTTTAACCAGATTTGCTCAATGTAAAATAATATTTCCTGAAAATAGTATCTACCATCGGGATTTTTAGAAAAAGGTCCATATTATAAGCTTTAATGCTTTAAGTCTACCATATACCCATTTACAATTATGAACGATAACCTAATCTACCGTTCCACTATTTCATTTCCGGCAACGTCGACGAGCTAACAACACTGTTAACAGATAAAAAACGTCAAGACCTTTTTTTGTAATTTATAAAATATATACCTAAGGATGTGTCTTTCCCTATTCTAAAAAGTAAATGGCTCATTGCCGTGGCTCATTGCCCCCAATGCCACCCTATCTGAAAGTGCCGTACTGAAATCAGGTCCCATCTACGTAACTTAATAATAATATTATATAATGATAATATTAAATCGAAGAACGTCACATTACGTCTCATTATAATATTACATTCTCATTGTACACAACGACCACAGTTCTATTATTATAGTAACACGCGGCGGCGAGACAGTCGATCCGGACCAACATTATATCCATTATAACACTGTTTATGCGTGCATAATATTATACAGGCTATTATTATTATTACTATTATTATTTTTTTACGGCACGTATCATACGTTACTTCGTCGTCGTCGGCGGCAGTTGTTGTTAGTGTTTTGACGGCGGCCGTCGTCGTTTTAAAGGGCCGTTAAAACAGTTTAATATGTCCAATGTTTTTACAACACCGAATAGCCGCCTGCACATATACCTAGGTATATACCATACGTATGCGCAGGTAAAGTGCAGATATAATAATATATCATATTATAATCTTGCATTCCACACGCAGGTAAATAGTATATACATAAGTATACGTATATATACTACGATATAATAAACACACACACACACACGCTCGCGTATACAGCGATAAAAATCGGAGAAACGCGCGTTTTAGGTCACAGACAGCTTGGCACCTATTACATGTGCAGAGTGTGTATATATATTTATATATTATAATCGTAAACCCGTATTATTATAATACACAACACACTGCTCGCGAACCCGGGCCAGAGACGTCGCCGGGTCTACGGCGTGGACACCCCCGGGGCCGGGGTTAACTGCGTCGGAGACGGACACACTGTATGATATTATAATAGATTATAAAATATAATACGACGTGTAACATACTATATATACTATTTCGTTATGCCGAATATCGTAGTAATAATAATAATAATATTGTATATTAATAATGCCAGTGATATTTGGTTCGGCGGCGGCGGCAGCGGTGACGGCGGTGTGATCTTTATAATTTTTCGTCGTGTCACCTGCGCGAGCGGCAATGCAACTATATAATATAATATAAATGCACCGCTCCAGTGTACCTACCTATAATAATATAATATGTACATAATATATTACCTATATATAATATTATAATTCATTATAATAATAATATTATATAGGTACTTGCACCCCGTGGCGGACATTCAATCGGGTTCACTTCCTCCGGGCTCGTTTGTCCGTGAAATTCCTACACGCCCACAACAAAATTCGAGTCCAGGGGTCCCTGCGGGCGAGGTGTCCTATATGGGTACGTATTATATGTGTCAGTGTGTGTGTGTATGTGTCAGTGTGTGAGTATTATAATAATGTATATATTATATTGAGTTGTTTTTTTTCTTTTCCCGAAAAGAACCGAAAGCCAAGAAAAATTTGTAAAAAAAGGGCCGTTTCTATATATATATATATACATGGGTAATGGGTATATATCGTCTTATATATACATTACAGATATTATATCATTGTGTATGTACCCATATATATATGTTATGTATTATATACTTCTTTCGTTTTTTTTTCCCCCCGTCCCGACGTAATTTATTAAAGAGGGTATTAAGCCGGAACGGAGGCGACATGTGCGTTTGACGGCCGCGAATTCTCCGATAATCCAATCAATGACTAATAGTGCGTTTAATTTCCGACAACACGATGTAATTGTCGACACCGCTCGTCGGATATAATATATAATATACAGTCGGCGATTGCGAGCACTGTGCAGTGTTTAATTGAAAATGGCACATTATACACACACACACTATAAGTTTGCTGCTGAACGGTGTCAATCAAACACGCGGCCGGTTCGATGTACCATAATATTATATAATAATATATAATACGACTGACACGCCGGGCCAAATGGTGTTACAATAATAACGGCCGCGGCGGCGTAGACCGACAAGTCGTTTTTTCGTGAAATCCATTGTCCACTACCGATTCCGCAGACGATTACAACAATAATATAATCTATACACAATAATATATACTTCTGTAATAATGCGTAATGTCGTGCTATAATACAAACCCTGCAGTCGTTAACTATAACCAATATATATTATATAGACATATTATAGTAAACCGACCACCGACGGACAGCTTCAGTCGCACATAATATTATATGCGTATTCCATAGCTGCTCACTGCTGTCCGAACCCACACGGTGTTGTCGCACTGCAACTGTACAGATAATAATAATAATAATAATATAATATTTCTATCGCATAATATTCGCATAACAGTCACAATCAGTCGTCCTCGTGTATGCATATATTATATTCAGGCACAGCGCTAAGGGGTGGCCTGCAGGGAGGGCTGCTTTAGCCCCCTCTAAAAATGGTCCAGCCCCATCACCAGTTCACCAATTGAAAAATGTAGCAGAACATATCACATGTTATTTTATAAAAGTTAAATTATTATTAACTGTATCAATTTTCAAACAATCATAATCGTTTTTTACAATTCCAATAAAATATATTTTGTAATTTTCAAAAAAAAAAAAAAATATTTTATTCATTTTTTATTTCATTTACTATAAACAATAAGCATTAATTATTGAATTAAAATAAAGATAGGTGTCCCAAATGGCCAAATCATTGCCTAAAATTTCAGTCAATCAAATTTATCTGCTTAATACTAAATATACAATCATTTTAATTTATGTTTATGAAACAATAGTTAAAACTTTAAAAGTAGTATAATCATTCAGTCATAAAGGTGTAATGTTTATAAAAGTAAAAATAAACTCGTCAAATTTGTACATCACTGTTAATGTATAGTCGTTCAATGTCTGTATTAAAATATTTCCTTATTTTCAAAAAGAAACAAAAATATTATAGGTATACTATGATAGCATTTTTATTCATGGATTAAGAATTTTTCACTAGGTAGCTGGTAACTATAGATTTTTTCATTTTTAGTTGTATATTTATTTTAATATCATCTCAATTCTTAAGTATTGACAAATTCAATGGATATATGTATATAATTATTGAGATTCATTAACTTTAAATTATAAATGTTATATTTAGGTATAAACTTCTATCGTTGGTTAATCATAATTTTTTCCCAGTCCTGACTATCTATATAATATACTTATAAGCGATAGCATGACCATCCCCGGTATTACAAACATCTCTTGAAATCCTATCTTGAGTTTATGGAAGTCTCTCTTTTTTAAAATAAATTACTGTGTACATCAGTAGCATGCATGATTTATATAGTGATCATTTAAATTTGTTCAAATAATTATATTATAGTATATTTGTATTAAAGCCAATTAATTATTGTGTCGACCCCCCCCCCCAAAAAAAAAAATGTTTTCTAGTTACCCAACCAAGATATTATATTATAATGATTTGTTTTAAAATAAAATAGATTATTACAAAATATATATTTAAGGTCAAAGTGAATCCAAATTTTTCTCTTATACTAATGATTAGCAGTGTTGGAAATTATCTAGATAAGATTTTTTGAAATAAATTATCTTTAAAGGAATCTAGATAATTATGTTACGATTTATCTAATGTTTAGCTTAGATAAAAAAATAGGTTTATCTATATAAATATTATAGTGCCCCTAAAAAATTATAAAACCAATGTTACTAAAATTCTAACATAAATTGTTTATAAAATTAAAAGAATATATTTATTGTTATTATTGCCAACGACGGTATAACGATAATATGAGAACCTGCATGCGGGCTTTTAATATACATCGTTCTCTACTAGCGGCTAATGAGCATATTAAAATTAATGACGTATAGGTTTATTTCCCCATCCATTTTAAAAATAAATAAAAATTAACTTCGTAAAACTGTATTTCAAAGGCTCAATCCGTTGTTATTATAAATATTATGTCCTTATATTCATATAAATCTAATATTACAAAAATACTAAAAACAATAAAAATAAGTGTAAAAAAAAAGATATTTTTCTAGATAAATTACATTTGTGTTATCTTTATTTTTATCTAGATAATATTTTGTTAAAATTATCTTATCTCATCTAGATAATTTTTTAGTTAACTATTCCCAACACTGATGATTAGTGATTACATAAAATTATAACTATGTAAAAAGTAAAAACAAATTAATAAACAAACATTACTCATTAATCATTATACTTATAAAAGCATTAAAAAAAAATTACACTCATATAATTGAATTACATTATCATTATTTTCACAAATTATTCTTAATTATTCATGCAATGTATATGTCAAAATAACTTTCAACAAAATATAACTTACTTAAGGAACTATGACTTATAATTTATTATAATTTTTGTAGACATTAATTATGTATACTTTGAACAAATTAAATTACATTTATACTTTAAGCATGTGAGCTAATAGGACATTTATTATTTTATGACACGGTCGCAATTTACATGCACAACCGACAAACTTTATTACACAAAATTCAAATCTAGTCGCAATATTACACTGTTGTGTTTGTTTCCAGAAAATACAATTAAGAACTCGAAAACTTTGGGTAATTTTGTTTCTGTTTGTTATTTTACGAGCATATTAGTGTGTTTAAATTTTTTAGCGTAGATTATTTTTAAATTAAAATGTGTACAACTAGATTTTATTTAACACCTTTATTTCTGAGATTGAAAATTAATTTTACGAATGTCCTATGATTAATTACAATTGTCTTTAACAATAATAATATAATATACCCACATATTGTTTTATAATATCTACACAATAAATATAAACAGACATTAAAAGTGCACAATAGGTGATCCGGATGTGTACTTGGTTATCACTATGAAAAATATTCTATATTCTTATAGGGTATATATTATCTAAAAAGTGGTTTCAAAGTCTACAATATAGGCCTTTGACTTAAAATATAGTACTGTAATTTGTAATGGTTGTACCCAACAACATTTTTGTCGACATATTTTAGCTGACAAATTTTAAAAAATTGGATTTTTTTATATATTTATATGTTATAGCATAAACATTCTAAATGATACAATTGACTGCACTAAACAAGAATTAAATTTAGAATTAATTTGGTTCAAAAGTTTGCTAAACATTTTTAGATAAGTTCATATTTTTATAAGTTCAAAATGTTTTTTGAAACGAGTACTTTTTATTTAAACCAACTTTAATAATTTAATAAATATGTAGTAAAGCAAAGTACATAAAAGAAAAAAGTTCCAGTAAGATATTCTGGAGCTTCGACAGTTATCTGTCAAATATATAAATCATTATTTTGACAAAAATATTTACATAATATAGGAAAGTGTGAGTATAAATAGATGATTTTGTGATATATATATTATGTACCAGATATCTGTATACATAAATATATTATGAAACTAATACTTTTATTATTTATGAGTAGATAATATTATCAATATATAATTGGTACAGGCGGTATACTAGCTGACAGCAGTTGTACCATATATTGATGAGGTGGGTCTGTGTAACATATTTCCCATCATATTTTACTTTAATACCTAATACCTATTCAAATTAAGATTTTTGGAATTTACAAGTAAACCATATTATCGTCTGTTGACGATAGACAAATAGGTATCTACTTACTCGTTCAAATTTCAATTATATACATATTGTATTTATTAAAATATACCTACAACAAAAGCATTAGGTAACAACTTACAGTAAAAACGTTTATTTTCATTAAAAAAATTTGGTATGGCCACTGGAAATTTTGTAAAATGTATAAAAATCTAAAATAATTGAAATTAAAGCACTTAAGTATACCTAAAATTCAAAAAAATAAAGATTTGAATAAATTCAAATAAGGAATCTGAACGGGGACGGTTTATCAGCTTATATATTTCTGAAGATTTGTATATTATTTGACTAGTGATATTCTGATATGATATAGCCATATAGGTTGCATTAATATTTTTAAAATACAATAATTGTGCATGTAGTTTATTCAAATATACGTAATGCCAAAAAGTTTCAAGTCCTTACGAATAAATTATAATTTTTAAATTACAACGAAATAACCCGAATCGTTATTTTTCATTTTAAATTTAAATAATCTTAAATATCAGTTTAACTACAACTGGTTTCAGCTATGCTGAGGTTACACACGAGTTGAGATATATAATAAATGTACATAATAAGTAAAATAATAGAACATTAAAATTAATAAACGAGGAGACAATTCAATAAAATCTCATGAAATTACATTTTATTTCACGACAGAACATCCTTTTCGTTATTGTAATACATACAAAACACCGATCTTCTAAAGTTTGTGGCATATCATACTTCGAAAACGTTACACCGTGAGCGTATGATAAAATTATTTTACACTACAAATAATTATAATACCTATGTAAATGTATTTAAATGTATTATTTTTTTTATTTATTTATTTTTTTTTGTTAATTGTATGTATAGGTGCATTCGATGTCATTACGTGGTTTTCGGCACAATGCAGAATAAGAATGTGTTATATACATACACTGCTTTTATCCATACGCATGTATATTCTTATTAATAATGATAATAATTAATAATCGAATTAAATAAGAACCGACACGTCAAGATAATAATACTCTCGACGCTTAGTCTTCAGATAATAGTAATACATTTTCGACCAGTGACCGGGTGAAAATATCACACCTAAACCGGTAAGTCTAATCAATCACAGTGCGGCCATGTCGTTCATCCAAGCTGGGGTACAAACCATAAGACGGAATCCAATAAAATACGTTTCATTCATTATTTTTCATAATATAATATATGTATATAGACGAGACCCTTCATTCAACACGCATAATATTCCGACCGTATCATTCGTATCATTTACCTAATGATTTACAAACCTCACGCACCTAACCTAACCTATATATACCTAATATTATATACCTGCGCTGCAGCACATGTTATTGTCATCATTCCGACTGGCGTGTGTGCATGCCTAAACATAACATAATATAATATGTGTGTGCATGTGTGTGTGTGTGCATGTGTGTATACATGATGTATAACGATATAAAATATATCTACATTTGACTATATAGCACATAATATATACTCATGCGTGCAACGGAATCGGGAAATAAATCCGAAAGCCTATATATTATATAGATTATTAATAAAAATAAATATTAAATAAGCCCGCCACCACAGTGCGCATATATATATATACAGATAAACGGTGTGTGCGTGGGTTCATTAAATCCTATTGAATAGTAATAAGAAATAAAAAACGAAAAGTATACACAGCGTCGCGTGAATGGGAAAAAGGGTATAATTTGTGAATGAGTCCATTTACTACGGCGGCGGCGGCGGCGAGGTCTGTACATTCATAGGAGTTAATCGTTTATGTGCAGTGTAGTTTATATACCTATACAATAATAATGCTCTTACGCCTGCAAGGACGGTCCAGAAGACGCTTGGTCATAATAACTAAAAAGAAATATGAGGAAAAAAAATACGTCTTTTGTCCCGACAAGGGTGACGACGAAACGGTTATTATATATATATATATATATTTCTGTTTTTTACTCGTGTTCTTTCCACCGATATAATATATCGGGGGCGCGTGTGTGCCAAGTCGGGTTGAAGTTTTTTAATTTCAATCGGAAACGGTCGTGCGATATGGCTCTGTGCAGCGGCGACGGTTGTTTTCGCCGGTGTATATAATATTTCTGTCAAACTGCGCTTATATGTGCTCTGCACGATATTATGATTTAAACGTTTTAATCTCGGCTCAAGACTATTTTGCGCCAAAAACTCTAATATATACGCACGTCGTATTTATGTGTATCCACAATCCACTTATAAATATATATTATATATACGTATCTAATATATGTGCCGTAGCGATGTGGTATATATATGTGAGCCACCAGCCCGGCTAATGTGTGTAACGGTGACTATAAAGTATGTCGGTTCTAATAAAGACGAAAGTTTGTAAATACCGACTGAGATATAATTCAAATCGAGAACATTAGCGCGGGAGTTAAGTGGTCGGGCGCAGCGCGTAGGGGTTGGCAAGCGTTCAGCGAATCTTTGGTATGAACAGCAGTCAAAAGTCGTTCAGATATCCATTTCGAGGGTGGTGGTCAGATGGCCAGAAAGTTTTGTCCAAAAATAACGCACCGACCGGGGAACTTTCCAAAGCCACCCTTACCTCATCGGTGACCGGGTGGACGGGACGGGGGTTAATTTAGACAAATGTGAGGTCGAGGCGACTTTCGAGTTGTAACTCTTAAAACCCTTTCGACCGCACACCCTCTAAATTCAATAATGGCTTTTCTCTTGTTTTATCTTTCAGCTGTTAATCCCAAAGTTGTTTGTTTTTTCCTGCGCCCCTCGCCACACTAACACACCGTCTCTTATCCACTATACGCGTATAGGTCACTTATATACGTCGTTGATTTCTGTTTGAAAAACAAACCGTTTTGTAGAAAATTAACATTTTGCGGGCAAAAAGATTTATTTAATACGGTCTACGTGCACCCATTTGTAAATTCAATTTAAACTAAGGTTCAATATCGTTATATGGGTAGGTCAAAACAGTTGCTAAAACTTAGTTAGCTTATGTAAGCTTATTTATACGTATAGTTACGATTTTATCATCAAACTATGTATCCAAAACCTTTTGTAATTATTTATTTAGTGCAAGAAAATGTACATTCATTTTTTCCGAGAACGAACATGTGAGAACATTTATTTACAGACTGAGAATTTGAAATTAAATTAAATGCTCTTTAGTAAATGAACGAAGCAACATTAAATGTATAAGCAGTGAATATATATGCATTTCAATTTTTGATTTGTTAAAGTTTTACTTTTATAGTTATTTTTTCGATTAGGTACCTTATTTTAAAATAAAATAAAACTTCCAGTCTTACAATTGTTATTATCGTTTAATGTACTGTTTTGTCTAAAAAGCAATATTTTATAATTTGTTTTTTTTTTGTTACTTATAATAAAAATGTTACAACAAGAGGCGTATAATTTAATTTTAATTGAAAGTTCTTTTAATAAATCGTAGCTTTTATTATCAAATTTAATGTCTGTAATATAAAACAGTTGTTCTAAGTATCAAAAATCTATTTATAATTAAAAAATAATTAGAATATTAAAAGGAAATATTTTATCTATGATATTTATTTTTAAATAATGTGATGTCTTGATTTCTTCCTTTTCGCTTTCTTCTTCATTCAGATATATTAATTGAAATATTTTAGAATACTCACAGGCCACAGCTCACGTTTTTGTTCAGATGTAATAATTGCAAATAATGCAGTTGATAATATTTTCTAATTTACTACAAACAAATAACGCATATAGTTGATGTACCTACATCTTGTACACTGTATATAGATAGTATATATAAACTATATTAAATTTCAAAAGGTAAATATTTATGCAGTTAGTTCTTGGTATACTATGAATCAATTTCGCATACGAAGAAAATAAGTAAATTTATTAATAATAATTAATAATATTATGTAAATATTTTGATAATTTAAGCAACATCTAATACCCAATAGGTATACTTTTCGTAATTCTGATTAGTTGTCGACGATTAAATAAAGAATAGTAATTATTAGCTAATATTTATAACTAAATAATATAATATACTATTCAATATTCAAATTTTAAAATGATATTATAATTTATATTATACTATAATTTTATTTTTTACATGTTTTTATATAACAATACAATGTGATGTTATAATACCATTAGAATAGTAATATATATATGTATTCATTTAATAACAATAAATAAAAATGACACAATCGAAAAGATAACAACATTGAACATTCAAAAAAAATTAAAACGAATCGCCAGCGACTATATATGTATAATAATATAACAACAATAATAATAGTATACGTATAATATTATAAATCACCGTACTAAAACATTTTACTGGCGAATTAGTCTAATGCATACGGTCCGATTGTATATCTCATGCTGTCACATTATTCGAGTTTATTCAATTGCTTTCACCCGGTCAAATGTCGAGTTCCCCTCCCTCGAGTTCCTATTGTATTTTAAATAGATAAATTATGATGACTGCTCCTCGTATATGAAAACGCTCTAATCGATGCTCATTGACGTTATCGATAGACGAGATATGAACATTGTATTATATTATATACAATATATAATATAATATAATATACATATACATATACGACGCGAACAGCCATGACTATTGTAAAACGATGGTCTAGGGGTTGGTGGAGCGAGGGAGGTATGGGCGTGCAACACGTATATTATTATTAATTCGGATAATAATAATAATGACTAAATATCCCTCACCCGACGAATAAAATATTTTTCCATCTCGTTACATTGCAATATTCTCAATTGCAATGCGATCGTTGCAGCAATAATGCACCACGACACAATATTATTATCGTATACAGCTTAATAGGAATACCTATGCAGTTTGCGCACGTCATTAACGAGGAAATCTTGCGACACCGACCCGGCGAGCAGCGATAATGACAGTTGTAGTGTATTATTGTTAAACTAAGTAAGGTCAGGTGGGGTAACAGCGACGTGGTTTTGCAAAATCTCAGTTTAATGGAACATACCATGTTACTGTATTCCTACATAGTTTTTCTAACATCGTTTTTTATCATCCATTAATGAACGTATCAGGAATTCAAATTTGTATTCAAAAATGTGTTTTGATAATTTTTTAGTTGAAAAAAAATTACCAATTCAAAAAAAAAAAAAAGTGTCGCACTTTCCCTGCTACCGGGGTAAGTACAAAACCGGTACTTTTAATGCAGTTGTATACAAGCTATATTCCTTGGCCGGGGCAAGTGCCATAAACTAATGAAAATCTTCAAAGAAATTCCGTTGAAAGAATTCAATTGTTTAATTTTATAAAGATTTGACAGACCATCAGTTTTTTTAAATTTATAGTTGTTAATACATATTAGTTTTTTTTAAGTTTTGGTTGATATATAATTTAACACATATTCAAAGTTTAATTATCAACTATTTACAAATTTAATATTGAATATTTGTAACTCATAAATATTTTAGTCACAAACAATGTTTATAAAATCTTTTCAACTATTTAACAAAATAAGGCATGTCGCACTTTCGCCATAAAACATGTCGCACATTCCCCGTGTAAAATTTTACACAGGGGAAGTGCATAATCGGCTAATACTCATTCGTATCATACAATTAGCATAATTCATAAATGAAATAATATTATAAATATAAAATAACATTTATTTACCTAATTTGAAATTATTTTGAGCAATTTAGGTGGGTAGATTAAAAAAAATACCATTAAATAACTGATTAGCTTTTTGATAACTGCTATGTTGGATATCCTAAAATATAACCAACATTATACAACATTCGATTACTGTTAAACTTCGTAATCTTCATGAAATCAACTTTAAAATTGAAAGATTGTATTTTTTATAACCCGATTAGCCACTAACCCCGTTAGGCTCTTACACCACCTGACCTTACAATAATTATACAGTACAATACTAAATTGTTTAGATTATATTATGTACAGGAGCCAACACAATATTTTTCGAAACAAATCTTTCTAGTGTCACATTGAAATCCGTATATTATTATGGTACCCTCTGGGCCTCTCCGATTTACGCAACATATTTTAATAGAAATGCGATATTGATGGATATGTGCTTGGATAAAATGGATATTATGCGTAAATAATAATATAATAAAATATAAGTATATGATTTGAGCACACCAATAATGATGTAATATACGGGTGACATTATATTAGTATGCTATAACATGACTTAAGATCTACTGTAACTAATCACCTTGCTCCCCTTCAGTCTTAATTAATTGATTCAGTTGAATCTATACAGATTTACAAAAAGCCTTAGACAGAGTTAACCGCATAATTTATTAGCTCATAAATTGCAACAACTTAGAATGTCTAATCTCTTACTGGCTTGGTTTGGTTTCTATCTCATAAGGCATATACAATGTGTTAAGATTCATAACTTTATAGCGCGCTCCAATTTCGGTATCTACAGGTGTCCCTCAATTTGGTCATTTTTCACCTTGATTATTCAATGTTTTTATCAAGGATGTCATTCAATGTTTCCCGTTTTGCAAGTTTCTTCTTTTCGCAGACGACCTAAAATTATATTTTAAGCTTCTAAAGATATCTCTGATTGAGAATTATTACAAAATAACTTAAATAACTTTTCTAAGTGCTGTTAGATGCCGTTCAATTTCATTCCATAGATCCTGTTCGCAGTTATTGATTTTTCTTATAACATTAATTCCGTCCCATCAGCATCAGTATAATAAATTAATGACCTACGTGTAATTTTCTCCTCTAATTTATTATTCTCCGAGTACATTGATTATGTTTGTCATAAAGCGTTAAGCTTCAAAACTCTTAGATTTTTAATACGTAATACCCATTTTACAGATCTAAATTCCTTAAATACACTTTATTTTTTACTTGTACGTTTGAGTATGCATCTCAAATTGACATTTATTGTACTATTAAACAAAATTAACAATAAATACATTATAGTATCTTCGTTTCGATGTGTTGGTACCTACTGCTCAACTGATGTGGCTTTTAAAATCGTTTGTAGATAGACAAAGAGAATTCGACATTTCGTTTAACTACAAATTACTGCATGGGTTAGTTGATTCTTCTGATTTGTTATCACGACTATATATCCGTATCTTCTTTTAACTTAAGGCACCAATCTAAGTTTAATATTAAATTCTACTCACCTAATATTGGGTTCGCAAGTTCACTCGATCGCGCTATGCGCTTTATTAATAACTTGTCTGATGTTGATTGATTTTTCAATTTTTATATTAAGAAAATTGTATCTCTAAATTGTATTCTTTGTCTTTTATATTATTATCATATTGTACTTAAATATTGCTTTACTTTGTTCTCCTAGCCTTTAAAAATGTAGATAAATAAATAAATATTGTGTATTTATTGTTACACATTACATATTGAAGCACACCACACTCAACTCGTCGGCATTCATATCGGTATCATCGTTACGTAAATTGAGTGTCTCATTAATAACGGGATCAATATATGTGCGCAAAAGGAAAACGATAGCAGTCGAAAATCTTATACTAACGCTCAAACTCATTTCTTATCGACACTTCAGAATATTTACCTATAGGTAATGCGAAATACATTGAATGGCTTATAAGTTTGCGATAATGGTATATTGGTATGGTGGGTTTATCTGTTTTCCTTTCCATCGAAATGATTATGTGTATACATTTATACTTTAAAGTAACAAATATTATGATCATATATTTTATAGTATGTATACCCTTCAAGTATAAAACATTAAACGAATTACAACGGTCAATTATATAGTTATATTCACCTACTAAATAGATAGGAAATAAGTAAAATAATACAGGTGATTCGCAAAAAGCATGATCACCAATTTTTTTTTCAATGATGTAGTTATTCAAAATCTGTTTTTTGGAATTCCTAAATATACCTACTTAAAAAACATATTTTCAAATTCTTGAGATTTGCACTGCTTAAGGAGTTTCCGGTAACTTTGGTTTTTCCAATGAGAACACCCCTTCTCAACTGTAAATAATTCAGTGGATTTGACGTGTCAGAATCAAAATTCGTACGACTAGTATTTAAATATTTTAATTTTGTGTTCAGGATAAATTGTTTGGTTTATAAGATATGGGGGCTATGGTGATTTGAACATTTCAGTTATAAGTATTAACCTATCAACATTAATAATTTGAAAAAAATTACCTACATTTATAGTTAATACTAGTTCTAATAGGTATTACGTATATTTTATACTCTTGTAAAACCATTTTAAAGTTTAACCTAACCTAACCTTAGTTTAAACACTTTAATCACTAAGTAAATACCTATTAAGTCGAATTTTGAATTAGATACACACACATTTTCAAATTAATTATCCACTAAATAGTTTACAGTAAAAATAGGATGTTCTCATTTGAAAAACAGAAGTTTGTACCGCCACAAATTTGTATGAGTCCAACGTTAGAGACTCTGTGGTGTTATCTCCATATACACATGAGTCCTGCAATTTTAAAAATTAACAATAAATGTTTTAACTAGTGTGATAACTTGAATATGGTAAATTATTAGACGAATCCAAAGAGCCTCTAAAAAATACTAATATCTACTAAAAGAATTACAAAAAAAAATTATATTATAATTATCTATACTTGAACCTAACAATATGCAATAAAAAACAAAAATATAATTTAATCCCAGCCCACTGCCCAGTACATGATACTGGAAAAAATTAATTCAGCAGTGATAAAGGGTAAAAGGGATAGTAGAAAAAAATTTAACAGTTTGAAAAATTGTCTTTGAGTATATTCAAAAATTCCAAAAATCAGAATTTGAATAAATTCATTATTAAATAACGAAAAAATTGGGCGTCAGCACTCAGCATGCTTGGTGAATCACTCCGTACCAATGGCGTGTATAGGGAGGAGACCTCCTAGGCCAGAGCTCATAGTGAAATTGAAGGTTTAATTAAAGCATTGCATGTATATCTACACTGTTTACAGTCTTTCACCATGATTAAGTTAGCCGGTTGATTAAAATCGATTTTGAGGATTCAACAAGGAAATGTAAGATTGTCAGGACTTTCTTTGATGACTTATTGACTTTAATTTTAAATTCATAGTAAGATAACATTAAAATATATAAATGACACTGCCAATATTTTTTAAAAAAGAATCAAAAAATTTATTTTACATAATAATTATAAAATTAAGTTGCGCAATTTTTATTTGTACTGTATATGGCATAATTATAACCACCCAGCACCCTAAAAAATGTATGGTTATGGCTATGTTAGTCGTGCTATGCTTGACTAGTGATAACTGATAAATTGGCCCACAATAAAAATAATTCGTATATACGCCACTGCTCCGTACTATAATGTTTAACATTAGCATTTAAAGTTTATATGTATGGAATTAAGTATAGGTATGATGATTATATGTTATAACATATGTATATGTATACATATTATATTATACCTGCGTGATTTATTGAGAATAAATAAAAATGAAAAATAAGCTTATCTTTGAATACAGAATACTTCCATAATGTTATTGATAAACATAATTATTAAGTAGGTAACAAGACAATAATAACTCATCTAGTCATCTCTCATCTTACATCTATAACAACAAACATAGCGACAAAATTTTATTTTTCTAAAAAAAAAAATGCTTATATATGAACATAATAGAGAATTTATATATTCTGTTGATAAAACTTCATCTTAACTAATATTTAATAATATTCATACATAATAATATTCTATTTTTAATAATTATTAATTATAAGATCAACTAATATATTATTGTATTAATTTTAAGTACAAGAAATATTAACTATTTATGTTGGACCAGAACTGTAGATAATAAACTTTTCAGTTTTCAAAGTTAATCAGCTTACTCTGTGATTTATATATAGGTATATATACCCTGTTTAATATCACTACTGGTAAACACATTCAAGTTACTTGTCTAATAAGATGATTTGAAACACTAGTATAAGTAGAGTGTAGCGTGTTTTATTGTTTTATAGTACTAAACTATAAAAAAATAATGTCGTCTCTGCAGTATAAGTCCCAATGTCTAATACTTGAATATACGTCATTTAGCACACGACCGTCGAATGAAAAAATATTTCTATGACGCAGTATTATGAAATTATTTTCAGCAGTATGATTCATATTTTGTAATATAGGAACAATTTATTATTTTTAAATATTAATAAGCAACACAATATTTATGTGCAATCGTTAACAAGTGGTCATCGGCTGTTTAATTGAACGTGCGGCCTCGACTTGGGGATGATCTACGGATGTGGTAGCAGTATTCCGGAATCCGGAGAGTAGACGCTCGAATTTTTAAGTCTATGGTGGCGATATAACAATAATGTACCGGATGTACTCATCCGGCCGGTAGTCGATATTGGCTTCCGGGCGTGCGACTGACTGTATATAGGAGAGAGGAAATAATAATAGTATATACTATAAGGTTTGTATATATTAAATAAATATATAGGAAATGTATATACAGTAAAACAGTGATAAAAGTGGATGGAAACGGCTCGGAGAGCAATAAAAACAATATAAATAGCAGCGGGAACCGATGATCGGGGTTGACGTGATGCAATGGCCGTATATGTACGTATATATACATGCGGCGGTGGCGGGTATACGCCGTTATTATTATCATTTGTATTAATTCCATAACATCCATTTAAAGTTACTTTCCGGACAGACGAAAAGGTCGGTCTTTGTTTCCCCGTGTATTCGTATAATACGTACATCATATATGTATATTGTATATATAAATATATATATATACACACAAATAGTATACACACACACACGCACATATTATATTATATAGTATACAATATCTATGTACTCGTATATGTATATGCATATGTATGTGTATAGGGCATTTCTTGAACGGTCAATGGTTACCAACATGGCGCGGGTCATACATACGCGAGTAACGAGAAGATTTATAACGACGTCGCGGGAACGCAATGCCTTTTTATACATTCATAATATGCATAATAATTTATAATACATATAATAATATTATAATATACGATGAATGTATTATAGGATTGTATCTAATAATATGATGGGAATAGGTATTTTTCATTTATCCGGTGAAAAAGGTTTGTAAATATCATAATAATATGGCGTTTATGCACGGGGTTGTATAACATTATTATTGTACTGCAATATTTCGAGTATAAATATTACGACGACGTATGCGTTTTCCCGGGCAAATGACGAAGGCGACGACGACGACGATATGACGATTTCGCTGCACCAAGACGAGCGTTTTGGGCCCACTGCTGCTGCAGTTCTGTGGTGTTCGGCGGGGGGGGGGGGCAGTGGAGTCGTCGGCGATGATGTGGTGAAGGAGCGGAGAAGTGGTGGTGGTGTGTGTGGATATAAGAAGGGCGTTTATAACCCGAGTGGCGGCGAAAAGTACTCGAACGGGTCGGAAACACGAGCCCCCGAACAACCCGCTTGGGATCTATATACGAACAGACACGCATCTCCGGACTCGTAACGTCCCGAGTCCATATTATTAAATTTATTATATTTTATTTATATGCAACATTATATCTGTATGGGCAATAATATTATACACCCCCCTCCCCCCTTCACAATCGGTCTCGTCCCGGGATATATCTAATCAATTCGCCCCCGTGTGTACACACGCCTATAAAAATATATCCTCTTCCTCTCCAACAGCGGACCGGCGAATATAATAATAATAATAATAATAATAATAGTAATAATAGTAATAATAATAATAATAATAATAATAATAATAATAATAATAATAATAATAACAACAACAACAACAATAACGGACATAATATACAGAGACGTTATCGTGACATAAATTTACCTTTTTATCGAGCTATGAAGTTCGGTCCAAAGTGGGTATAACGCGTGTACGTGTGCATCTCTATAAATACATGTATAATAGGTATCTGGTATAGCATAACCGTTCAGTATAATATAATATACAGATTTACCCACCGACATCATCGCGTTATATAGGCCGTATTGGCACTCTACTGCTGTAACTTATCACGTTAATTATTGCAAGTATATAATCATAATTTGGGTAAATATCAAAATCCGACCAGTTTAATTGTCCACGTAGGTAAAATAATACCATAATACGTTTATGTAACATTACATGCCCGGGACGACGAAACTCGCATACTCTGCCGCGGACAGTTCGTTTCCATAATTTATTATTGTTATAATATAATTATAATATTAGAGCATTCGCTACTGAATAATTTCCACTTTTCGTCTCGAATTAACCGTTTTCCCGTCGATCTTCCGTCCGACGTACATTTTACAGCTGCAGCTGCAAATTTTTGACATTCGCTCGCTGATACTACTTACTTACGTAAACACCATAATATATTACATTATGCATGCCTTTCAATCATCGTCCGAGGGCATTAAACGTGAACAAAAAAAGGGAGTTTTTATTGTTAAATCTGGTCGTAACACTTATTTGTAATGGACGTAAACATATTTTCAAAAATAATAATACATATAATATATACATGATTTCATAATTTAAAATGTTGAATTACATTTTAATATATTTAAATAACAAGACCATAATACGTTATAATATTATAAGTTTAATAATTTTATCGCGTTATTAGTAAAACGAAAAATGGAATAATAGTAAATTTATATATTTTTTTTTAAAGCTAATCAGTATAAATTTGCATTTATTTCGGTATTATTTTACTATTGTATCACATAAATTACCAATTGGGCTTTGGTAGTTTATGTATTATCCGTGTACGTTTATTAAACGGTTACGAATTTCTGGCATATTATATTACAAAATGTATAGTTGTATAACGCCAGTCCAGAAATGTTATAGTTTTTAAAATATCGGCAATAGCTTGAGTTTTGCTTAATAAAGTGTGTGTGAATTTCAGAGTTTCCAACAAGAACGTGTCCATCAAATATTATTACATTATTGTTGTAAATAAAGCTTGACTCTGCTTAAGTACCTATAGTACCTACATATTTATAGCGAAAGATAAATATAATATATTATACAATATATGCGTATTCTATACGACTATAGGCGTCGTATAATATTATGACTAAATTGTACTTATTTGATAAAAATAAAAATGTTTAAAGATTATATTACGAATTTCACATTATGTTCGAGGTACCTTTACCTACATAATTTTTCAATAACATTGAATAATGTATATTTTACTACTGTGTGTATTACTTCGAGTACCTAGCAATACGTTAAGGTCTTAAGGATATAATATAATATTCCGGAAAACGAATGCGGCTAAAAAATACTTCTCAAGAATTTAGGATTCAAATACCTTTAATAAATTATATCCAATAGCACATAGCTCGATTTATGTAACATTTATTCTTGTTTTAATTTACGAGATACAGCGAATGAGTGTTTTTTAAATGTTTTATATTATAATATTATGGCGTTTTAATAATTATTCATACGTACGATGCTTGTAGTATTATTTTGTACCTACATATTTTATAACAGTTATAATATAATGCATGATCGCTTATATACAAAATATGTAATATAAACATTTTATCATTGCGTTTTGTTTTAAGTTCTTTATATCGTAACACAAAATTAAATCTCACACATGTATTAATACCTACCTAATAAAGTAATATATTTTCATATTTTGTGAAAAAACTATTTTATGTGCGACCCCCAGGTGAAGAGGATACGTTACAATATTTTAAAGAATTTAATTGTTTATTGTACAGGTATATCGTATAATTGGTAAACGTACAATGAGTGTTCAATTTGAGAAAAACAATTTTAATAAATATTTATAGTGGGTTTTACTTTATGAATAGCTGTACGAAGGTTTATCGTTTGAGTTATTATTAAATTATAATTCACATACAATTTATATTGTTCTTGACAACAGGATTAAATAAAACTATCGATAGTAATCCAAATTCAAAATGTAATAATGCTTAATAGTTAATGACATTTAATACGTGTAATGTTTAATGGATGGATGTTTTGATAATTCGATTTTAAACATTTTACCTCTAATATGAGGGGGACAGATAAAACAATAAACCATACATTATTTGGCACAGATATTGAGTGGGTATTGTTATTGTTATAGTTGATATTAACGATATTCAATTTGGACCATAATGTGATTTGGAGTATATAAATAAAATAATTCCTTCTATTGTCTGGTTTTAATTTAATCAAATAAATTAAATTAAATTCGATAAAATAACGCATTGACAATCTAAAAGAGTTATGTAAAAGCAAACGACGATTTTTTTTTGATCGTTTTTATGACGCTAGAATTATTAATTTATGCCTAATGTATTTTTTATCAAAATAATATTTACTATCTATGTTTTAAGTAACAACAAGAAAATCAGATAGTTGTGAGAAGGAGAACATACAGTATAGTCAGTAATTAAACACAAGTATACACAATGTCTGCATACATATAATATATTATGGTACTATTATAAAATTGTGGAAACTATTGAAGAATTGATTCCATTAGGCAAATTATTGAAAATCCAGAATCGTAAATAAAAATAATTTAATAACATAACTGGTATTGTTCGAGATCACACTGCACAATGATAATTTGTAAAGAAAATCGACGATCGCTGCGAGGCGTATATATTGGTAAAATTAGTGTACTTAACTCAGGGCAGCGAACTTGAGATGTAATTTTATCATTAGGTCCAGTCGACCTAAAATCAATATCTGTACTAGGTATAATAATATTTATGAGCAGTACAATTTTAATTTAAAGAAAGCTCAAGTTTACCGACAAGTGCGAACACTGCAGACTGCAGTCTTGGGTCTTGGCTATAAAATTAGTCCTCAATCTATTAGATGTTTTTTTTTATCATATGATTTTGGCTCAGCGTTTTTACCACTCTGGATTTTGAGGTTTCGGATTTTTTACCTAGGATTTGCAATCGATTGTTTAGCTACACACCTACACCTGCAGTTTAATTAGGTATAGTGGGCAGAATATAACACGTACCTTTACATAATATATGTTCGAATGTTCAATATGTGTAGATACGAACCATTTCGACTATCACGATGTTATGTATATAATATAAAATTATACAAATATATCTTACTACATAAAATTATACTTAAAAGATACTCTATAGACTATAGTCTATAATATAGATGTAATTTTTTTGTGTAGTTTGTTATTTGATTTTCCTGACTCCAAGATTTGACCGAGTAATATGCTGCTGCAAATTTTGTTTTCAACCGTATACGAGTAAAAAACAAATAATAGGAAGGAAATAATAATATAGTCTTGACATTTTGTGTACACGAATAAGATAAGGCCATCGAGTGTTTCAAATAATAAATATTAATATTAATATTAATATATATTATAATACTTCTATTAATAGAATGTGAATCGGCCACACTTCGATAACCCACCAGTATCTGATGAAGGGAGAAGAACCCCCCCCCTCTATATATGCGCCAGTTATGGCATACCTCTCACGATCAAACACATCATAACTGAATGTCTTACATTCCAAACGGAGATACAAGAAGCTGGAATATCCAACATTCCGTCAGAAGTCCTCCCCCCGGACAACTTAAAATACACGATACCTTCATACCAAAATACCTTCATCGTTAAGGCTAATTTAATCAATGGTTTGTAATTTGAATAATATTATGTTCTTAATGTAATTATTAAGTATGTTCAGAATTTACAATTCAGGCTGGAATGGCCATAGTCGCAGAGGCTTTATTTAATAATTACGAAAATATATATAATAATATAATACCTATTTTATTTATATACTTGTATATTATGTACAAAAATATCGCGGATCGACTGCGCTCATCTCTGCAGCGGGTTGTTGCAGTGTGCACTATAACATAATAATAATAATAATATGCAGTCGTCCGGAGCCGACAAATCGACATTGACGGTATTTCATTAAAGCCCTTTTAAAAGAAGCAAAGTGTATTACATCGTAATCGATACACCCTCGATGTCTGCCTTCGGCCCCGTCTCGTCCGCGGCGCGCCACACTCCCACGCCACGACTGCCGCCGCTTCCGATGACTTCCCTTCCGCCCGCTCGGACAATGACGACGACGACGCACAGCTCGATTAAACGCGAACCGATGACGCCGTTAATATCCGGCAAAACGATCAGCCGTATTTCAAAAAACCCGACGCCGTGATGGTCCTATCGCTGAACGGCATATCATCATCATCATCATCATCGTCGTCGTCGTCGTACGAATGGTGCACGCAAACTGCACTGTGATGTATAATATGTTTAATAATATGATATACGTATTTAGCTCTCTCGCGGATCATTATATACAGCTATATTCCTCTATACGACACTATATATACTACAACTCACTACTGTATATATATGTGCGCGTGTGTGTACGTAAGTTGTAAGTACAATGTACATGAGGTGTGTGTGTGTAGTACTATTTTGGCGGCCGCCCGCTCTATTCAAAAGCGCAGGGGCCGCCTCGCTAATCAGATTACGTTCGGAGGGTGTTTTAACATATCGAGTTAACGTCGTCCTTTTGACCGTGTTCGTTTATAAAGATTATATGGTCGTTATTAGATTACACGTGTATATATACAGATCATAGCTAAAGGACTTTGCAGCGAGAGACGGCCAAATTCGATTTGAGAGATATTCACACACACACACACGCAATATATAACTTGTTATTATAATGCGTATATATTATCGTTACTATCGTTACACACACACACACACACAGTACATATACACGAGTGCACCACCACGTGACGCCATTTACACGCGACACACAGTAGGTTTTAACGTGATTAAATAGTATGTACTCGCTTACTTTATAATAATATTATCATGTAAGTGCGTTTCGTTTAATAGCCACACGCGTTCGAAACGAAACAGATTTGTTTACCCTTTTTTGGTCATCATTATTATTATTATTATTTTCATATTACATGTTATTATTTCGATGGCATTGTGCAGCGCCGCCGTCTCGCCGACACGCAGTTTAAATTGATTCTAAAATCAAATTTATATTTATATTTATGTTTAAAATAATATACTATATATTATTAAACGAGCGTCTACACGACTATTCATCAGACGATATTCTCCCAGACATTTTGACACGAGTACGAACAATTTTTTTTTTATTGATCTCGATTCGCCATCAGTTTATATATACACCAGTGACCGAAATAATAGTACCTAAACGATCAAAATAATAAGTACTGGCCGTTCAATTGAATGGGTTTGCAATGCACGGCATAAAGAAAATATTACATTATAAATCTATTTGGAACATATTTCACGGTTCTACAACGCCATACTGTTGGATTTTGAAAAGTACACAACTAAAGAGGTAAGTATAATGAAATTATACTACACTGTATTCTAATTATTTGATTCAGAATAATATAGTTGTCATATTTATTTGGAAAACGATGATTATAATAAATTAATCAACCTTAAAAATACACACTGTTTATTGATACTATTATAGTAATATCGACTGGGTTTTATTTCAAAAACTGTTATTATAGAAACAAGAAATGTGTGTTATTAGTTATTAATTTTTGTATTAGTAGTTAGGTAAAATAATTAAGAAATACTTAAAGGTAATAAGAAATAACGTTTAATTATTTTAGTGACTTATTAAATTTGTTTGTACTATAATTTATAAATTAATATATTCATAGTTATTAATTATTACTAGGACCCCTGGAAAATTATCAAAAAACACTCTTAAAATAAAAAATAAAATGCCTTATATAAGTTCATTAAAATCACAAAAATTTAGTCCTTATTAAAAAAATTGTGAGGAAAAATTTGAAATGACTCATTAATAATAGTTATTATCCGTGAGCCACATAATCTTGAGACTATTATTGTATAGAGTACAGACAGTAGGTCTAGTAGGTAACTATGGGTAGTTATTCTAAATAATATACAAAATATAAAAATAAGATTATTTTGAACTCTTACGTTCAACTATACATTTTATGAACGTTCAATTTTGATCATTGCATTAAATCTAACAAATTTTTTTGAATTGCCTAATTTTCTAATCAAAACAAAAAATTGTATAAATACCTACTCACCAAAAATTTGTTTTTATAAATTTTAAATATCTGCATTGCATTGAATATCCAGGCCCTGTTTATTATACTTACACGATACACTCATATTGTGTCATTCATTGTATTATAATATGTGTGGGTATTAATAACTCGTATATTTTCATTATTCTTGAGCAGAGGTTATACAGAAAAACGTCTTTTAATATTACCTTAAAATATTAACTTTTAAAATTTGATGATATCATTTATATAAATACACAATGTATAGGTAGGTATATCGTATATACGTTTAGTTGTATTGATATAGTAATTATTAAATCATCTAGCAATTTATTATCGAATTATATTCATCTACGGAGAACGCCATATATTTTAACAATTTCATAATAGTATTTTATCAACCATATACATATATAAACTTATTGTACTTCATGTATATATGATATGATATATAACATATAATATTATATGAAATGAAATTATACCTCCAATATACAGCCACATTGTTCGCACAACAATTTGTTCGGCATTAAACGATATTAAAGAGGTAATTTTTGTTTATCATTGTTAAGGTCAATATTGCGTGACACATTACCCAATGGCGTAGCCGCACCCGCCGATTCCCGTACGCAGAGGCATCACCGAGGTATGTATATAATTTATATAAGCGAGATGTCACGTAGACGCTCAAATCTAATTAACTTTGGCGCAGATGTAAAATACAATAATAGCCCGGTCGGCGTGTGTGCGCCTGGCAAAACTTCTCAGGCCATAAAAAATGTATTTTCCGTCATTATGTATTGTGCGCGAGAGAAAAAGAGTGAGTGAGAGGGATTGAGAGAGAGTGAGGAATAAAAAAAAACGTTTTGCAGCCATTGTTGAGAGGAACAACAATGGATATAACCGTAATCTACGTCCCACTGCAATAATTATAAACCGATTAACCTGATTGTGCGGTGAAACTTTTTTTTTTTGTTCGCTTTTTTATTCCACACAACAATAATAATGACTTGTTGTTGGCTGACTGCCCTTGTTCCGGCTTAAACGGCCAATCAAAACGCATCAAAACTGCGGAGGGGAAACAGGTGTAGGTGCTACCTATAACTACGACGCTATACGCGCTACTGCTCGACGGCTTCGAGATCCGCTCAGAGAAATTGTCTGCACGCCACAGCGGCGAGCACGAAAATCGTGGATGCCAACTATATGTATAATAATTGATAAATAATAATAATATATTAATATTATGACTATATTATTATAGTGTACCTATAATATTACACGGCGATACTACGATTGGTGGTGACAAAAAAGTTGTGATTTGTATATACATTATAATCGTCAAATAAACCACGCATAATAATACGATACTAGCAGCTGACCCCGCATACACTTCGTTGCCATTTAAAAATGTCAACTCTATATATCAAACTTTGATAATTTCGTAATTTATAATATTCGGTGTTAATGGTGTTCAAACATTTTTTACTATAATTTGTAACCAATAATAACAATTATTTATAAACAAAAATTAAATTTCGATTTTAATTGGTCGTCGTATATCTCAAAATACTTTTGCAAGCGCCACTTTAAAATGGACATTTTTTTCTTAGTGTACACTTACATGGTACGAAGGTACCTTGAAAATGTCAAATCTCAAGCTATCATTTTTTAGGCTCTTCGTTGATCAGTCAGTGATTGCAACCAGTGGCGTAAATACAAATTATTTTTACTGTGGGCCAATTTATCAGTTATCACTAGTCAAGTATAGCACGACTAACATAGCCATAACTATACATTTTTTAGGGTGCTGGGTGGTTATAATTATGACATATACAGCACAAATAAAAATTGCGCAATTTAATTTTATAATTATTATGTAAAATTATTTTTTTGATTCTTTTTTAAAAAATATTGACAGTGTCATTTATATATTTTAATGTTATATTACTATGTATTTAACATTAGAGTCAATAAGTCATCAAAGAAAGTCCTGACAATCTAACATTTCCTTGTTGAATCCTCAAAAATAGTTTTAATCAACCGGCTAACTTAATCATGGTGGATAACTGTAAACAGTGTAGATATGCATGCAATGCTTTAATTGAACCTTCAATTTCACTATGGAATCTGGCCTAGGGGGCCTCCTACCCTATATACGCTACTGATTTGCAACTATTTTTATACAAAAAAATACTAAATATTTCTTCTATTACAACATCAAATTATAATCTGTAACCACTGTAACCAAACAGACTATAACAATAGTCACAACTGAGATTAACTGGCATACTTAATATTTAAAAACCAATAACAAATTAACTTGATCTTGAAAATTTGATAATTCCTTTGCAAATATGAAGTCTAGAAAGAAAAACTTATTAAAATAAAATCATTGTATAATATCTGTTGATAGTTTTTTTTTTGTTATTTAAATTTAAATGTAATATTGTGTTTAATTCGAGAAAAATGAACATATCTATTACATTTTGTTTAATAAATTAATTACTTTTTAATTAACTTGATTACTTGACTACTGATATCTGATGGAGACATGTTTAAAAATATGATGAACTTAATATAACCAACATTACTATAAACTACCTACTTGAAAACATTTTGAAAATTGGCGACCATAAACGTTATCTTGCATTAGAGGTCTACCAAAGGTTAGTGTCGGCACTAACTTTTTTTCATTACATTGGAGTATAAGTACAGGCTACAGGGGCCCCCAAATATTTTTCGCACCAGGGCTCTACAAAACCTAGTTGTGGCACTGTAATATTGTACGACAGTACGTGAAGCAGCACGTTGTATCAGAACATAATATTATATTCCTGTTTCATCGCGTGTTAGTATCATAGCTGGCGTGCAAATTGACCTGACTCGGAGGGGCTTTATCCATTTGCTCAAAAAAGAAAAAAAGAATTAATTTTGGGTATATCCCATTCTGCACAAATTTATCTGCGTAAACATTTTACAATTACAACTTGTTTTAGTTAATATATTTTAATGATATGACATAGGTACGTTAAAATTTGAATTTAAAAAAAATCAAAAATAAACAAGGATATTAAATTTTAAGTGATAATAATAATCCGTTTTTATTTTTAACATTATGATATATTATAATGTTAATTTATAGATAATAATATAGGTTTTTTTTTTCTAATCATTACTAGAATTAATGTCTATAATCCGATTTTTTTTAAACCTTATAGCTATTATTAATTAGTAATTACCATTTCTTGATTTTTTCAACTATAACTCAAAATATAAGCTTGTGTGTAAATTTTGAAAATACCATATTGGACGTCATAACATTAAAATTAAAATTGGTTTATTAATTACCTTAATACCTGCATAGATTCACCCAATTAATATTATCACTCGATAATATTATACTATAATATCGTATTTTGTTTTTATGAAATTACAAAATAATTAGTACAAAGCAACTGAACCATTTATTATAGATTATAATTAAACAAATATAGGTTAGGTTAGATAAATATATCTTTCGGTGGTTTTTTTTATCTTCATTTACTTAAGTGATGATCAATTTTGGTCTTGGCCTTGCAAGACTCTTACAAGACTTTTGCTGCATAACCAAGATGCTATTGGTATAGCAAGTCCAAGACCAAGATTAGGCTTGCAAGAACAAGACCAAGCCAATACCGAAGCTGCAAGACCAAGACAAAAACAAGACCATCACTGCATATATTTGATCAGTATTCGAGGAAATATATTTATTTATTTATTTTATTTATTTATTTATTTACGGAATAAATCCATTTACAATATGGCGAATTATTGAAAAAAAGATTATAAATAATTGGAATAAATATTATAAAATAACATGGTTAACAATTGTTTCATACTAATTAGCAATTACTGAAAACTTATTTTATTTTCCCAAAATCGATATGATGGTCTCTTGTTAAAGTGAACATTAAAAAAACAACAATTACATTTTTATAAACTTTATATTGGTCAATAATTAGTTATTAGGAATAACCTATTGATATTTATTATAAATGTAACAAGAACTTAAAAAATTACTTATGCTGGTAAATTAATTCATCAAATACAAATACAAGTAAAATTATATAAGAATAATTTAAAATTTAAACGAGTATAATAAAAATTAAATTGTTTGACTTGTTTTATGTTAATGTTTGAATTATTAATATAGGTTATAATATATTGGACTTAAGTTTCATCTTAGAGATCATAGCAAAAAACCTACACACAGCTATTTAACAGGTATTTAGTTTTTTTTTTCTATATTTTGTGAGTATAGCAAGGGTCTTGCAAGAGTCTTGAGAAAGACCAAGACCAATATTAAGGTGTACCTATATCCAAGACCAAGACTGAGTCTGCAAGAACAATATCAAGACCAAGACCAAGATTTTGAAGGTATTGGTCTTGTTTTGATCATCACTACTTAGCTATAATTTTTATTTATTATTATTATTAATTAACCCGCGGAAACTTAGGCTATTGGGTGGTTTTTAACTGTGTGGGAGGGTACTGTAGGTTTGAAATGATCACACAATTTAGCAGATTTTTTAGTGGACACCAGTATAGGTATCTGCCATGCCCGGGTGGGGGATGGCGACACTGCTCTCCGGACACCGTGACTTGCCCGAAGAAAAATGTCGCCCACGACCGAAGTTTTAAACCGATGCCTTAGTCAGCTCTGCCACTCCGCCCCCCTAGCTATAATTTATAATAGTTAATCCCCATTGTACACATTTTTTTATAAATTATTTTAAATTAATATTTTTTTTCTCAAATAATAGTCAATTATACAATTTTTTTTAACTCATAGTTAATATTTAATAATAAGGATTTTTTTTTAAATACTTATCAATAGTAAAATTTTTTTTCAATATAACTAGGCAATAATATACAACACTTTAAAGTCTATGGACTTATAAAAATAACTTTATTTTAAGTTATAAGTTATAAAGCGTATGTTATGTCTTTAAATATTTATTACACCAAATGGTTATTTAAAAATATTTACGCAGGTAAATTTATGGTAAATACTAAATAGACGTAACATTTTTTGCGGCAAACGGGTAGTTATACAGTCGGAGTATAATAATTCTTTGATCTCGAGACAAAATTGAGTATCTCCAGTTTTTGGTGTTTAATTTTAAACGGTTTGTTCGGGTTAAAGGGTACCTTTGCGAACAATATTAGGCCCCTAAAGCAGGGGAGGACTGGCCCAGGGTGCTATAATACAGGTAGCATCCCGGGCCCCATTCATATTTATAATACAGGTCCCGGTTAGCATTTTTGGGTCTTTTATTAACACTTATTGTAATGTAGAACACTTTCCTAATTTTAATATGTGTAAAAAAAATGTACGGGCACCTATAATTAATTTTGCACCCTAGACCAAAAGTAGATGTTCCGCCCCTGCCCTAAAGCCTAAACATACACTCTCTAGTTCCAAAACTTTAACCATGTTGGTTGCTTTGTTTGAGAACTGGGTAACCCTGTACCCTGCGATACATGCACATGGATACATATTTATATATACCTATTATATATTATATTGTCTGCAACCCAAATCTAACATAATTGCATTATATTTCGATTACAGTTTGCCTTAAAACCACATTAAGTTATTGCAAAGTGCAAACGGCGTTTGGATTGAAGACAATATATAATATTACTATTGTATTGTTTAAACTTTAGAGAGTAAAACGGCCGTTGATTTAAATCCACGCGTATATAAATGAACTCAATTTCGTTAATTCCGTCCATCCGCAGTGGGGAATGCCATTATAAATTAAGTTTAAAAAAACGCTATACGCTCCGTAAAGATGTAAAATGGGTAGGTTGGGATGCACGATGGCTTTTTGTTATGCAAAAGGTTATGTTTAAAATAATAATTATAAAAAACTACTTTGATAAACCGACTCAGTATCCTTATGGTACCTACGTGATTGCTGATTACAATTGTAACTCGTAAAAACACCGTGATAACTTCCAGGCTCCAGCTATTTGCAAGGAAAAATGCATATTTTATAGTGTCTTTAATTTGTGCACTCTCCTTGGATATCTCGTAATAAAACATTTAATTTATATATATATATGTATCACATAAGTACCAGCCATCCTACCTATGCGGCTATGCAATGCTATTAAAAAACATTTTTTTTCTTTTTAATAATTTAATGGCTCTTTCAAAATAATAATCCTATTATAAAATACGAAAACACGTTGCTTAATTTTAATTTCATTTGTAACACGAAATTGCCTTAAATAATAGAGACCATTAACATTTAACATAACGTTTTATGTTATAATGGAGATAAAAAAAATAGCATTTGAAATTATAATGCATAAATTACAAGATATTATAATATTATGATGGTAACACAGTTTAATTACAAATAATAAAATAATTATCTGTATATTCTGCCTCGTATAAAATTAACGTAATTTAGAATATTTAAAAAAAAGTTCCTAATAAGTACCTACTTATAATATTATGAACCTAACGAATAATTTCTATAATAATAATATATAAATTAAATCTCAATTATTATTAATAATATGGTTGAATATGATATGTATTTTAAAGAAAATTTGTTTATTGAACCCTGGAATAGTTTTCTTGTTTTAAATGTTTTTATTGGTATTTCCTGAATATATTCTTTCTATGTATGAAAATTATTCATATCTATTTGGTAAAAATTTAGATTTATATTAAACATTGTGTGCTGTAACAAATTGAAAATATTATTTTTACTTCATTACTTTTTAATTACGTAATAGCAGGATTATTGTATTAATTGTTTTGTTTGTTTAGACTCTGAGTGGAGCTTAAAAAGCGTCGAAAAATACTGTGAAATTTACGGTAATCTGTTTTAAAAATAACTAAATTACATTTAGTGTACAACTTTGGTAATAACTATTATAGAAATATTTATATTATAATATAAACAAACTATTGAAAATTGTTGGATTTTAATAGAGTTTTTTTAAAGTATTATTCCAATTTTGTACTTTGAAAATCGTTAATAATCTATTTTACCAAAGTTCAAAGATATAATACAATTTAACAACCTCAAGGCTTTATTGAATAAAATTTTTTTAAGTTTTCATTGAAATAAAAATGCAAGTCTTGTTCTTTATAATTTATGCTTAAAATATTAATAGTTTTATATAATAATATATATTTAAGAATAAATGGCCAGTACCTATCTATAGTTGAAAACTATGAAATTTGATTTCGAAAAAATCAAACAGTTTTATGTTTTATTAGGAAAAAGTTATACTGCACGTAGCAATACATATACTTATGTTATACATACTCTCAGTTTTATGAATCAATTAATATAACACTTAGACTTTGTATCATAAAATGTTCAGTTATAAAATTGACAACAAATAAGCTCTACAATGCCTCTGCTGCATGCTATAGCGTATTACCGGCGTTAAGTATAATTTTTTCTTTTTTTATTACTTCAACAATGTGTTTACTGTTTTGTCCAAGTAAATTCAACTACACGACTGTATAAATTATGCTGTTTCACATTAATAACTAAATGGAACAATTCTTTTTAAATTCTTTCTGGGTTTGCTATTTAATCTAATAAAGCCCATTTTGCTAATCTCGTTTCGTTTATATATAGGTACATTTCATGATATTATACTTTTAAAAATTTAAGATGTAATAAATAAATACTTCATTGCGGGTGACTGCAGTTTGGAGGGAAAAACAAAAAGTTGTTAAATGGTCATAAAACTCAATGAATATAATATACTATATATATATGTATAAAATGTTCTAAGGATCCTCCCTCTAAAATACAACTTTTAAGTCTTAGCGTTTTCTGTTGGCTGAAACATTGAAGTCTGGGCGTTTCGTAGGAATTGCACATACATTTTTTACATCATAATTCATAGAATGTTAAATACAATTCCATAATCTATGTTAAACACAAATAGAAGTCGATTTTAAAGATACTAGCCTAAGGGCCCAGCCTCCCCCCCCCCTAGACATATTTTGTTATAAATATTATATATTAAATAACAAAAAACAAAATTTAAACTTCTTTTCACATTGTCGTTTTATATATTAAATAATCAATAATTTATTTATCACATTGATTACATAATATTAAGTATTTAATAATAAAAAGTTTTAAAAACTAACCTAACCTACTATTATGACAACATTTTTAAATTAAGAATAAAGTATAATAATTTATTATAATTGTACTTGTGTTGAAAAAAAATTGCCCCCCCCCCCAGATCTTTGCTCTGGATCCATGCCTGCTTTAATATAGTTACTTAAAATTTAATTATCGTTAATGTTAATTTGTCACATCAATTAAGGCCAGAAACAAAAACGTGTATAAGGCTCAAAAATATAAATATGTTAAAATAGTATTAATAGTATTAATGTAAATCCTGTCTTATACGTTTTTTTTTAAATATTAATAATTAATAATTATTATTAAAAGGCTTCAACTACTGAGATTTTTAGTCTACATTAACTTCTATACGTTTTTATGTTTACGAATTTAACTGATGTCTGATCTAGAATTGTTTAGAAGTACAATCACTACAATAGTGCTATTAAGAGCTGATTTATTAATTATCTAATGATATTTTTAAGATGTGTAAGTTAGTTATCGAAAAATACGAATAATATTCATTGATCACAAATATCTAATAACTATTAATAAATATTAATACTTGAGCTATTTTAATATATTTAACAAATTGTTTTGAAAATTAATATATATATACAGTATACACAAAAGCCAATAGGTAATAATAATTAATAAATAATATTACTCGTATATTGAAGTTCGCCATTAATGCATGAGTTCCGTGAGATAATTATTATTCGTTTTTTATTTATGGGTCTTAGCTTCTATAGTCTCACTCAAGAAAATATCTCGTAAAATATATTATTGTAATCGAATAAATTAAGAAGCTTATTACTCGTAATAGTCGTTAACCGATGTCATAAAAAAATTATAATTGGCTTCTATAAAAAAAATAATACACGTATGTAAAACTTCGTCAAAGTGGATCTCTAGAAGCGTACACTGCAGTATACTTTATACACGACTATTATCCTATACCTACCTGTTTATGTATTATAATTATTATATAATATAATATGTAATGTAAAATCAAATGTACAATATTTTGAAAATGTTGTAAATTTATTAAAATCAAACGAGTCATTTTTAAATTATTCAACTCAGTGTACCTGCCAAGGATAATAATTATAAGTCCATAATAATAGATCAAGGAGATATGATGTGGAATTTGGTGATTTGAACATTTTTGGAGATAATATTAATCTATCAACATTTATAATTTGTAAAAATGGTCCAAGTATAATACACACTGTTATTAAACATCTATTATTAAATATTTTATTTCATAATTTTTTGAAACTATTTTTATGGACTATTATGTCCTTAGTATAAACTATAAACATTCTATAATAACTGAAAAACTACTCGTTCGAATACATCTAAGTTTAAAAAAAAATGAGCCACTATATAATTTAAAATAAAAAATGCTCTCATTAGTCAAACAGAAGTTTCCTTAAGTAGTACAAGAAATCTCAAGAAGTCGAAAATCAGAATTTTAATAACTAATTATTATATATAATATTATTATTAACTTAATTACTAAAGGAAAAATAGGGATGATAACGGTTGGAGTATCGTCCTGTATCTTATAATTTACGATGCAAAATGAAGACATCACGGAACGAAAACGAGGAAGATTCTTGTAGTCGACAACCGATACGTCAAATGTATTATATTTGTGCGATGACAATATAAATATTAAAAAATGTCATTCCGATTGTTTGCTGACAAACGATGTAAGCGTACTTATAATAAATATATTATACTTGTATGTATATGAGGTTCGTGGAGCTTCTCCACCTCCCCGCCCAAGCGCTTATGTACATTACGCGTGTTTCATTATTACGAAAACGATGTCACGAACGACGCTAAACCATTTTTGGGCGAGAGGGTGCAGTGCTCGCTCGCTTATTCAAACAAGCACGCTTGCGTATACGTACAAGCGTACATGGGCGATGAGCTTGTGTGCAAGAGCGATTGCGTCTATATAGACGGTCGTTGTTGATGAGGTCCAATCATTCAACATCGGATTTCGCCAAGACGTCATATTTCGTCGCCTCGGCCGAAAAAAAAAAATAATAATAATAATAATAAAAAATTACAAATACTATCGTTATACGCGACTCGCGTATAATATATAAGCGGTAGGTGTGGGGAGGGGGTCGTAAGGGAAATACCGATGAAAGCCCTCCTGACAAATCGCTTCAACTTTTTATCGTTCCCCGCGCGCACAGCACCCCCGTAACCGTACGATCATTCCCCTCCCCCCAACCTCGATCTCACTCACGCCATCATCCACTCGTCCTTATACCCCCGTGCACATCACCATCCGATCATTAATCCTTCGGTCGTGATGCACAACGGTAATCCGCCTGTTTATGTATATATAGGCGCGCGCACCTTTGTGCTAAATCGCCAATGTAAACAGCCCGCCACCACTACCCTCCCCTGACCATCGCTAGTGCAATCTCCGAACATCCAATATATAGTTGAGCAACGACTTTCAAACAATTCTCAGGCTCCGCCCCCCCGCAGGTCCCTCATTATTCTTGTTAACATGTACAGATCATTTATTCGTGTTTGCCGTTGGGATTTTCAGACAAAATGAGCACCAGAACATGTATAAAAACGAGATAAAAATATGACTATACCAGATGCGGCCAGAAATAATATATAATATAATAAGGAGCTATAATATAGCTGCTGACGGCCGACGACCCGTACAAACATCATCACGCTTATGTAGGCCCAAAAATAGCCACGTGTCAGTAGACATAAATATATATAGGTGCATTATTATCTTTACGATTACGATTACGATTACGATTTCAGCAGATTTTTAACAATGTAAATAATCATTCTTGATTTACTGTTATCTCGGTGCATATTATTATGAAACTACACTTTTGACGGAATCATACCAAGACATGATTTGACCATCGACGCGGCTGAGTCTATATGAATTGTAAGTCCTTCAGCAGTAGCGAATCTGAAGCTCATTTCAGGAGGGGGCGAATTGGTGTCACAGAATTTCAATATATACATATTAGTCAATAAACATCCTATTAATGTTATAAATGCGAAAGTCTGTGACTTTATTACTCTTTCACATAAAAACTACTGAATGGATTTTAATGAAACTTTACAATAATATAGCTTATACATCAGAATAAGACATAGGCTACAAATCATCACCGTAGATCCAATCAGGGGATGTGCTCAAATGGGGATTTAGAGATTTACGGTGGAAATTTTCGTTTATAAATGGTTGCCATGGGTTTTAAAACTATTATAAACTATTATTGGTTGCCATCAAATAAGTGTATTCATTCAATGCATTTAATTTTTTTGTACGCTGTGTTATGTATCACAATTACGTAAATATTGAGCGTATTATACTCACATATAAGTTACGTACATGGTACATAAAACAATCACGATGCCACGTATTCGTGGACAAAGAGGAAATATTGGTCGAGTGGTCGACCGACTCGGCATTCACAATTAGTCGGTAGTCCAACCGTTTAGGAGGAGTTCAGTAACATACTTGGTATAACTTTGATACTTTAGAGTTAAATTATAAAGTTACGTACAAATATCACGGGGTCCACGATCTACCGCACGATTGCCTACCTGATTATATAGGTGCTGCTGCGAATCAGAATTTTTATTCCGGGCAACGGAAAAGTTAAGATATAAATGTTGAACACTATACACTGAATATTAAATAACGAATTGAACAAAGTTTGAGTCATATAGAGTTGATACATTTAACGGGTAACGAAGTGCATGGAATCAGCTAGTCTATTTTATATATATAAAAAAAATTAAACCGTATAAAAATTCAATGGTCTTTTATTCAATATTAAATAAAAAAAAGGTGGGTAAGTGGATGTCGCTCTGCTGTACAGTAGGTTACAAGTGGGTCACTGTATAATTGATGCTATTAAATTTGAATTCAATGATACAATATCATTGTATAAGAAAAACGATTCTGAGCGAAGACGGTATGTCAGTCTAGGTTAAGACAAATTATATACATATCTATGGTATTAAAAAAAATTGACCTATAATAAATTCCAAATTAATCATATCACATTATCACAATATCCATTAGGTACTTATAACACGTTATACACTAACAACAAACCCTGATACTATCATATATATATAATAGTACACTTTAGAAGTTTCAAGTAGGTACCCACGAATAATATTATATAATCACAACAAAATAACTAGGTTTTTTAATATGTAATTTCGTCCAAATTTGAACATAAAATGACTATAAAAATAAACTGTGATTGTATATTTTTTAGATTTTTCGGTAAAAGAATTAACTACTTACGTGGAATCTTGTTTTAAATTTTCAATCCTTAGCTATAAAAACTGAACATTTTATAATTTATTAATTACGATGATTAATAATTTTCGAGATTTTGAAAAATTCTGTCAAAATTCGATGTTAAAATGCTTATAAAAAAAAATTGTGCCTATGTATTTTTAATATTTTTCAACTGATATTGTAACAATATATCAGGAGCCTTGTATTAAATTTTTACACTTTTTGGCCCAACAGATAAAACTTAATTGATATTTATAGAAAAAAAAAACTAAAAAAATTGAAAACTGAAAATGTCCGTAAACGGCTCAAAAAGAGTCAAAATATTTTCAAAATTGTATGGTGTATAGGAAATGCTAATATAAACATTCAGTGAAATTTTCATGTATCTACAGTAATTCGTTTTTTAATTACAACAAAAAAAGGAAATTGCCACATGAGAAATCGAGTGAATATCCAATGTTGTAAAAATTTGAATTTCAAACGCTCATAAAAATTTAATTTGACTTTCCTGTAGAGATTTTTTTATTGATAAAGGTAGACAATCTTATGAGTAATCTTGTATTAGATTTTCAAATCTTAGATTTAAAAAGAAAAATTTTTACGAATTCTTAACTCAAAATAATTTGCTAATTTTCGTGATTTTTCCATATTTTGTCAATTTTTGAACTTTAAATGCTTATAAAAAAAAATTGTGACTAAGGATTTTTAATATTTTTCATCTGCCTTTGAAACAATATATTAGGAGCCTTCTATTAAATTTTCAAGCTTTCGCAACCAACAAATAAAATTTTATTGATATTTCTAGAAAAAAAACTAAAAAAAAACTAAAAATGAAAATGTCCCTAAACTGTTCAAAATAAATCAAAATATTTTGAAAATGTTATCGTGTATAGAAGATGCAAATATAAACAACCAGTGAAAATTGCATGTGCCTACGGTCATTTGTTTTAAAGTTACACCAAAAACCAAATTCAATTTTCTGAAAAATCGATTTTGCGTAAAAATTCCCGTTTTTCCTTAATTTTTCTTTTGTTTTTCCCGGCGCTCTTGAAAACTACTGGGAAATTTAAATTTTGACCTCCCCAATGCACCAACGATATTCACTTTCCAATCGAACAAGATACTGAAGTCGAAAATCGAAGCATTATTTCGACTACTTATCGTGTACACAGACACAAAAAAATAAATATAAAAATAAAAAAATAAAAAAAAAAACACACATCATTGTAAAATCAATACATTCATCGTTTCACTCAGAATCTAAAATGTATTAATAATTTATTTGAGCAACAATTGTATGGTTTTTTTTTACCAGCCGCAAATCTGTCAATGAACAATGAAAATAAAGTATTCAGCACTCAATATTGAAATTGAGTTATTATTACCACAGTCACAGTGAACAAAATATTTAAATTATTTTATAAAAATGAAGTGATAACAGATTTGATTTTAGAAAAAAAGTCTCGGGGGAAAAAAAGTCCCGGGAAACAGTATCTAACAATCTAATACATTTTCTGCCGTACTGCTGAAAAATCAACACAATATTTTTTTTCCACGCTCTTGCGATATTACGTATAAAGTTAACTTAAAACCAATAAACAATTTTTTGACTGGTACTCCCGCATTCATAAGATTATGCCGGAAACGATTCTGTGAGTATTACAGCCCGAACAGGCACCCCACCTTCAAAAATCTCTATAAGTACTGCTTCTTAATTAGTCCCACTAATTACCATCAAAATGAACAAAAAGTCACCATTGCCAAAAAAAACCGATAAACAAAAGCCATTAGTGCCTATAATAATAGTGGACAATAATCAACCAAAACTCTATTCTACTGAACGCCGGGCTATCCACAAATATCAACACTGCCAGTAATGATTATAACATTTTTGACTGATCTACACCCTGGTCCAAAAAGAGAATAAGAGAAAAAATAAACCAAATTCTCCAACTTGTACCTCTCCAAAACTTAAACATTCAAACTCTACAAATACTTCTAAAAATAGATTCTCTCCACTGGCTACAATTAGTAATGACGACGATCAGATACCTCAGAAAATTTACGACAGGCAAGACTCCAATTACCACCACCTATATTTATCAAAACCGATATAATGCAGTTTAATCTTTTCTGTGAATCCATTAAACAGCTGACGCAACCTGATGATTTTCTATGCAAATGTTCCGTAAACGGGTTAAAACTAAAAATCTTCTCCCACTCTTTTTTATTGACTTGGAGCCTTCACCAACAAATAAATACATTTTTGCAATAGACACACTCTACTGCACAAAAATAAAAATAGAGGAGCCCCGCCCCAGACGCAACTTAATTCAATGCACGCGTTGGCAGTCCTATGGCCATACCCAAGCATACTATAATCATCAACCTAGATGTGTGAAATGTGGCGATAGCCACCTATCAAGTGCATGCAAGAAAGATAAGGACTCTCCTGCAAGTTGTGCTTTATGTACTCAATCACACCCAGCAAACTATAGAGGGTGCCAAGTCCACAAGGACCTTCAAAAATTCCACCGAAACTCCGCATCAAAAACCACCTCACAGGATCCAAACTCCAAACGAAACTTCTTCTCAACACTAAGTTCTTCAAGAGATCCACCACATCAAGACTTGTCAAACCAGCTCAACAACAATGCCAAACCATCATACGCCCATACAACTTCCAAAAGAAACACCGCCTTGAACTCAGACACTCAATAGATTCAACAAACCCGAAATCTCCAACCCTCACATCCTTCCTCGAGGAGTTCAAATCACTAATAACCCCACTCATTTCTCTTCTTACACCAGTAATCAAAAAATTATTCAGTCATAATGATAAATAATGCAACAAATATTTGCGACAATTTTTGCGAAAATGAGATATTGGTATCAAAATTTTTCTAAAATTCAGACTCGTGGATCTGTAAAATGGCTAAGCGACAGTATAAACCTAAGCATGTCATTTTGCCATTTAAATATTGGGCAAAAGCGGCATGTCGTTTAAATAACTTCAAAATTGATCGTAAGTCACATTAATTTCGAAAAAAATACGTAAGCGACCTTGTTGCATGGAGTAGTGTAAGCGCCATGCCGCCATGCACTAATCAACACGACCAAATTTTTGTTGTAAACGCCGAAAGTAAAAAGTGTAAGCACCATTGAGTTATATTCGAACATTTATTTTATTATAAGCGACATAAGTTACACAATATTAAAAATATCTTTTTTATTCTGTAATTGTATTTTCGAAATAATTTTTTTATAACTACACATCTGATTTTTATGAAAATCCATCAGATATTAGATTTTAAAAGTGTTTTTTTTTTAGTTCCTGTAAAAAAATGAAAATGTCGCTTACGCCCTTTTACCTAATAGGGCTCGATATATTATATTTATTGAATCTGCAATATTATTGTTGGGATAAAAAATATTAATTTAATTGATTTATATTTCTTAACGAAAAATGACCAAGCGTTCTTTGTTGAAATAAAATTTATTAAAATAATTTTTGTTTGAAACCTAGGTACCTATTCGATTGTTGTATTGAAACGTATCATAAATTCTTAAGGTAGTAATAATATTATTATGTCTTAACTCTTAACTATATTTGTTGAGAAGACTTTACATTCTTAATTGACAAGGATTTTAATTCGTGTATTTTTTTTAATTAATTCATTATTTTTATAATCAATCAACAAATGTATATATAAATTATACTTATGAAGTTATGAAACCATAGTGCCTTTTTTTCTATTGTGACAAGTAAACAACAATATTTTGAATAGAACTACTTTTAAAGTACCCCTATAACGAATGTTTTTTGGGAACCAACTGCAAACTTTCCGCCAAACCCAGACCTCTGAATAGAGTCCACCTCTAAACAGTGCACATTATTTTAGCTACCGATAGTGTCCGGTATTTAGTTGTTTTACTAAATTCATAACTGTATAAACTATAAACCAATTAAGCAAGGTGAGCAAAAAAAAAATTGAAATTGATCATAGCATTTTAGCAGTTTTCCTTTAGATATTTGCATACACTTTAAAACCTTACCTAATCGAAAAGATTTATACTAGATTAATAACCAATGCTCTCCTGACACATGTTTAAATGGAGGAATCGTGGTAACCGTGTAAAAAAAACACTTATTCAATGTGAATATACCCATAGTAGGCCATACTATAATAGTGTACAGATAAAATCCTGTGTTCGAAAGAAAAGTCACATTTATTAGGTGTGCCAGACTTGCAATGAATGTACAGATTAAATAATAGTATATGCCATTTGTTAAGTTAAATTTATATAATTGTTTTAAATAAAATTATTTTTGTATGCAACTTATATCTTTTTTTAGTTTTTCAAAAATGATAGAAAAATAAAAAAATTATTATTGTGGTATTTGAAGTCAAATATTAATAAGATGATAAAAATAAATAATACAATATTTCCCCTTTTTTCATTTAAGCTATTATAATAGTTATTAATTATAGCAGTTGGTAAATTTTCCGATATCTCATAATTCATAAATGAGATATTATTTTTAATGGATTTTACTAGTTTAGTAATAAAATAATAGTCACACGGCGTTTTGGGTAGGCTATTTAGGTACATAACTGTCGTGATTCGTTTTTTTGGTGGGTAACCTCTTCATTTTTATTTTTTTTTATTAATTTCAATAATTAAAATATTATGATAATTTCAATGTATACTTCTATATTAAAAAAATGGTCAAACATCGAGAATCGTATTCAATATACAATTATGTAATTGTGTTCGTTAATAATAAAAAGGTATTTAGTTTTGAGGTATTTGTTACAACAATATATTATTAATAATTATTATTTATTAATGAAAATCAGATAATATTAATTTTATATATTCATTTACATTTAAAATTCAAATAAAAAACAAAATAAGACTTAAAGAAGAAACTTAGATTTGGTAAATATATTAATGAATCTGATGCACAAAAAAAAAATTTAAAAACTTTTTAGATACCTAGGTATATTTTATTGGAAATTAATAATGTTTTGAACTCATTTTCAAACTGTTAAAATTTAACTTTGTAACACTTGAATGACTTATCAATCAATATACGTTAAAATAAAACAAACATTAATTGTATACTGAATTCATTGAAAACATAATTTCAGTAAAGATCGTTATAAATGTTACTACAGTAGTATACACTGTAGGTACTATATTATAATATTATTGTATGTATAAATATATACGTGTCACGTCGTTTAAATCATACTGCCAGAACTGCCATTGATACATTTTTCATGTCCATGGGGTGGAATAGAAATACTCGCACTTATTTTGGTAAGCTTAAAAGGGGTTCATCTAATTTTTAGTGGTTGAAGAACGGTCAGTATAAAACGTGGAGGTAGTTATTTCGCTAATTGGCATAACACCCCATACGAAAATAATCCTTACTACATTTTGATTGAAATAATAACCTCCAATCCGTATATTTAAGATAAAAAAAAAGAATGTGTTGTGCCATAATAAAACAAACGTTGGGGGGGCGGGGGTATCGATAGTATAATATAATAATTATATAGCGTTTACGTTTATCCTGCTTGCAAACTATGTTTCCGATAAAACGCCTTTATTGTGCCCTTTGACGACAGGTCATCGGGGCTAATATCGTTTCGGATAAGACCTTTTAAACGACCATACACGGTTCCAGACTGTCTGTCACCGAGGTTATCTTTGTTCCTGAACAGGGGGTTGGGCGTTTAAATGATACGATAGTATTGTTTCCGTCTCTGAGTACGTGAACATATACAGCCCACTTCCGTCTCGAAATTTTCAGTCTGTCGTCCAGAGAAAAAAAAATCGTCCGTTCGGGTGTACAGCTGCAGCCGTATACACATATATAGCATTCTATATATATATATATATATATATATACATCACACTCTATAATATGTACATTTTACAACTATATATACCATACATATATACATTGTATAGTGTGCGCCTACATATATTATAATACGATGTGTGTGTACACTATGTGCATATAGGTACTGTATAATAGTGAGTATAAGGTTTCGGACAATATGGAATAATACTTAACCGGTGCGAGGCAACAGCGCATTATGTACAATAATAATAATAATAATATTATTATTATACTCGTACAATAATAATGTGCACGATAAAAGGAGCATTGTGCTACGAATAGGCGATATGGGGTCGGTAAAGTCAATGAAACGCGTCCGTGGGCTGCGCCCGGACGAAATGTTTTAACGAGGGATAGGGTTATTTAAATTTGTTCCGATTTGCATGACAACGACGACCGTCTCCGCAATCCTCCCCTTGTGTTTATTCCTACACACATACATATACATATATACACACGTGAGCAGTCGGCTCTATATCATATTATATTATAATACATTATGTGCGTCGCACGGTCATCTCGTTTAGAAATTATATTATAATATATTATATTTTTATAATATACTTTCGTTCGTATACGCTATCGCATGTATACAAAGTACTGCAAGGATGATCTGTTGTTACGAAATAAAGCACTATAATTTCCTTTATTGTTGTATATGTTTTCTAAAACTTTTTGATAGAACGCAATTCAATAGGGAAAATATATTAAAATGTCTTATGCGCTAAAAAAATTATCTACCTCAGGCAGCTTGTGAGTACCTACCCTAGATCGTAAAATGCACGACGATAACAACAATAAACAATATGATATTATTGTTTTTATTTATTTTCGTATGACCTTTATAGTTTATTGAATGAAATACAATAATTACAATAATATGATTAATAGTCCCCTATATAACAGGCAAATTATAATACAAATATTAAAAATAAATTCAAAATATGCAGAATATGATCGAATAAATAAATAGAGAAATAAATACTATAGGGTAGACAAACTACGTTTGGTCTTTGGTACTGGTTGGCTTTAGCTGTAATCGACATACAGCGAGTTGATGTATATTATGAGTCCAGCCATTCGATTGGCTTGTCTTTTGCAGCGTTTATCTCAGTTAAGGTTCTGTGGAATAATTATAATATTATTATAAAATATCTTCGGTGCATCATATTATTATACAAATTATAGTAGTTTTAACGAGTAAATAACGCTCAGAGACTGTACACAACTTGTACACGATATTATAAATTATAATAACTTAAATATACCTACGTCGCACATATTATTACAATATATAGTTACAACGATGTATTTATATATTATGGGCACGCGCTCGGTTGGACGATTTTTAAAACGTTTTAATAATAATAACGACGACGCGGGGACGTGCTCGCAGCTAGTATTATTATAGCCGGCTGCTTGTGCGATGCTAAATATTCGCGTACGTTCCCACAGAGGGGATCGGCAACAGAACCGCGGTATCGGTTCTTCGAGAAAACAACAGCCGTTTAAATACCGGAAAATCGTCCCCAAGGCAATTAGGCCGCTTTATTCAGGACACCCCCTCGAGTTGCAATGTATTTTAAAACGTATATTCAAACCACCGGTGGCGCTGAAAGTTCTGATTTACGAACACAATGATTATAAACTATGTACATTTTACGATATACATCATAATATTATATACGTATTGTGTACACCCGATATTGTTATTGATTATTCCACGCACATCATTTACGAATGACAGTTAGTCGTTTTTCAAACGAAAAATAATTTATCAAACATCCACCAAACTTTAGGTGTACCTCCTACCTATATAATATTATATAGTTGGAAAAAAAATGTATGATTATATTATCAATACATACATTAGGTAGTGTATACGGATGAACAAAAATAGTTTATACATTTAAATTATAATTAATACAGCTATACAATGAGATGTACCTACTTTATTATACTATTTCCTTGTTCTTGAATTCTTATTAGTAATTCATTATACTAATATGTAATATCCATTTACATATTATTTATACACTAAAAAACATTATTATATTTTAATAATTATATAATACGGTTGACGCCTGCATTTGTAAGCCATAACTCACAGCAGTCGTTTATTGGGCTTTGAATGGATTTTCGACAATGATCAATAACTGTATACAATATACATATACGAACGTACCTACATTTATTTCTAAACGAATTTGCAACAAACGCATACTATATAATATACTGATTATAGTGGGGCAAGCGAAAAAAATTTAATCACAAAAACCTTATTTCGTTGTTCCAATACCTTTGTTTGCCATGTGATATTATGTAACAGCAGTATACCTATTTAGGTAATATTGTGTAAAGCTGTTTTTAAAATGTCATCAAACTAACATTGTAATACGTGCCATACTACATATAAATATATTATTAACTTGTCAGTTTCACCGCGAGTATTATTTCATAGTATATATAATTTACTTTGATGGCTTTATCTTCCGCTGCAAACTAAATGACAAATGACAGTAATTATATTTTACCCAAAACAATATAAATGTCTCCAAAGGATCTAATTGTCTCGAATTTAACCGATTTTAATGGAATAACTGTTTAAATGTCTGAAATGGCCTGTTTTAATTATTTTGATAAGCATTCAATCATATATACACAAAGATATATACAAGTATACCCCTTACGGGGTTTTGCAATCATCTGACTGTTAAACTGTGCAATTTATGCAGTTGTCTTCTGCAACTCAAACAAGGAAATAAACCGTGTTTTTATAAATATTCTTCGGCCATCTATCTGTATTATCCACAAAAGATTTCATAAAAAAAATACTACATATTATTATATTACATTTTAGTACAGAGAAGATTAAATTTACTGATAAATAGTGATAATAGATCTTTGTCTATATTGTTTATAGCAGTATTACCCAAAGTGGAGGGAGGGGGCGTGTGCACATTGCTGGGGAGTCATCACGAAGTAAAATTTGTATTTACCTATTTAATTATTTTTATTTCACATTGCACGGAAAAAATAAAAAAATAATAACGACCGGTGGACGTGTGTTTTGCCGCTAAACACTCATTATCTCCGCCGGGGTACTCAATCGTTTTACGCCTCCACGACGTCCTTAAATTAATTTTTTTAAATTTATAGGATGGGGTGCAGGATTTTTGAAAATCTACAAAGCGGGAGTTAAATAGAAGAGGTTATGTTTATAGAACACAAAACATTGTTGTTTCAAAATAAAATATTATAACTACAATAATTTTAAAACAACATATTTTAAATGTTAACAATGTTTGTAGATACTTGTACTGTATAATAAGATATGATTATAATATATTGTTTACTATGGGCATTTTAAATTCTTCATTGAGCCAAACTTAAGCGTTCATGCCTTTTCAAGCGAGTGAAACCTTCACTATGATTTTGATTTCATATATATTGTAAACATGATAATGATCGTACGCCCGTAGCAGTTTTTATGACGTACAATTATTATATTATGGTTAGAATCAAACCAGACACAAATTTGCCAATTAAAATTGTTGCAGAGCCCCAATGATTATTCAAACACGTATTATATTATGTATGGCGGCACGCGGCCATTCAAACGGTTCAAATGAAATCGATCAGTGGAAATCCACTTTGGTGCGTGTAAACAGAATTTATTTTCGAGAGGGCAATAAATGTGTCCACCCTTTCACCGACGAACTACGAACAATATTCAGTAATATGGCCCACGGCATCTTTTTTTTATATATATATAAAGTCGTGAAAATATTTCTTGGACAAATTTAAAGTGAAGGTTGAGACACCCTTCGCCGTGGTTTGTAAATATATCCCTAACGTCCGTATAAAAAGCTATTTGATATTATGCGATGTATAATTATTGTACAGTACGACGATCGCATACGTGAATGAAACCGTCGGTATCGGCGGCGGGACGAGGAATAGAGAGCTACGACTATATAATATAATACCTATATATAAAATCATACACATTATTATTATTATTATTATTATTATTATTATTATATTATACACGTCAACGGTGATCCGCTAAAAACGCTTAAATGACACACGGGGTGGAAAGAAAGCGAAAAAAAATCTATATAAATCTGCCGCCGGATCTAATACAGCGTTTTTCGGATGATTGAGCTCCTCGTCTGCAGCAGCGCACAATATAAATCTGTTGTTTATTGTATGTGTGTATCTTTATACCGTATTATTGTTATTATTATTATTATTATTATTATACTATGTATATATATCCCCCCGACCGTGTATACACATACATATATATATATATTTATGGATACGCCGCCGCCGTCAGAGGTTCAACAAAGTGGGCCCTTTGTACATGCGTGACTTTTAGGGGACGCATTAGCGGCATAATATGTTACAATAACACACTGTATATGTATAAATGCGACTAGCGGTGGGAAGGAGGTGACACGGAGGCATGAGTGATAGGGTGAGGGGGAGAGGGATTATATGATGGGGAGAGACAGAGAGACGGCCGCAGCGCGCGTTATATAGGCTGACAGGTCTAGTTTGTAGCCAGTGGCGACGGCGGCGGTGGCAGTGGTGACGGTATAGTGGTGGTTCGGTCTCTTCCTTTTTTTTTTCCGACGATCGCACATGTGGAAAATGATTTTATTGTTATTATTATCATAACTCGGCCGCCGCCGCCGCCGCCGCGGGCAGCAGCTGTTCATCTTCCGCCGCCAGTCGGCCGTACGATGATTTTTCGTCGACGGTTTTTTTTTTTTTGGTTTTTTTCCCCTCTTCTCTCTTTCGTTGCACCCAATTATTATTATTATTATTATTATTAATTTGATTTAATTTGCACACACGCGATGACACAACGGTGCGGCGGCTCGGCGGCAGCGATCACATTGTGCACAGAACGAAACGACATATTTCGCTCTATTAGTCTCCGCCATAGTATATAGTACGGCGTGTGACACGACTACGTGCTCATATATAGGTACATTACATTATTATGTTATTATATTAATAATATGACGTGTACTATAACATCCTGTGGGAAAATGGAGCTCGAGAAAAAAAATATAAATGTATTACTCTATATATATACCCACATGGCCACTTCACAATACTAGAAAGTATACATATTATATCATATTTTATGCGATTAATCAGGTGGACGTTATACATTACTACCTACGTTTTTCTGTTGTGTAATCAGTGGCGCAACTTGATAATAAGGGGCTCATGATGTGAAATTGTCTAGACCGGGGCCCTTACCTGCTAGCAAGAATGAAATAGGTACAGTCATACCTTATTGCAACTCTAAAACATATTGTTTTCTCACATGACATAATAGTTCATAATTATTAGTTATAATATAATATACCTAATTTTACACAGGTTTCTCGCATGGGTACTCGTAATTTGAATTCTCCAAACTTAAAAGAGTAAAGACATTATTATTTAGTGTTATTATCTTAAAACAAATATGACATATTATATTATTAGTTTTAGGTATTATATTATAGTAGCTGTCCCGCTCGACGTTGTCCAGGCCAAAGATTTGGTAAATATTTTTAATAAATATATTTGTACAAAATGAATGTACCATATTTCATCTAATTATAATATTAATATAATATGTAACGAATTGCAACCATTTAGACTGACAAAAAAAATTTCTTTTTTCGTATGCTAAAAAAAATCGTGTGGGAGCTACCCTTTACCCATCTACAGCCTATATGAGTTGAAAAATCAAGCTACTCCCTCCAAGTTTCAAGTAATAATCTATTGAAATAACTTTAATTGAACACGGTAATTTTTTGAGGCGATTAACTTCTGATAAACCAACATCAAATTTTAGTTGTACCTATAACCCAGTTTCGCCCTCCAAAAAATTTAAAAAAATAGAAAATTTAGATTATATAAGTGTATCTGTGTATCTCTTAATTTTGGTGTACCTACCTGGGTAGCTTTGAGAAACTAAATCGACCAAGATGGACAATTTATTTGTATTGGATTGGGTATAGCACTTGGTATAAATCAAACGTGGTCCAAGCTACCCTTTCCTGATATCTGCAAGAATAATTTGAAATTTTCACAAAATCGGTCAAGTAATTTTTGAGAACCTATATAATAGCTACAAATATACATTCAACTCTGAAACTCATATTTGTTTTAAGATATCATTTCTTTATTAGAAACCATAAGTGTGTGTCAATATGATGGATCATTTTACTTCATCTGCCAGAGTAACTAATGACAAACATTTAAAATACTAATTTTTACTAATTATTTCTCCTATAAACAATAGCAACCATTTATAAACAAAAATGTCTATCGTAAATCTAAAAAAACCTGTTTGAGCACCTCTCTGGGTTGGACCAGATGGGTCTAATTGTGAATCTAAACCATTCAGGGACACACAAAAAATGTCCAGTGGTTTAGGAGGAGATCAATGACATACAGACAAACATTTATTAATATATGTATACACAGAGAATATTATTATTTCTGGCCACCCAATTAATTTTACCAAGGAAAATTATTAATACATTAAAACCTTCCCCGTAACTCGACCGATTTATTAGTGAAAACCGTATTAAAATAGAGTCCTTTTCGAGTTATGCTCGTACCTACATACAAAAAAGGGACTTCTATTTTATAATATATACATAATAGATTATATTATATTAATTGTATTAATATTTAATTATTATTATATTATTTTGTATATTACACATTATAGTAGGAATATTGTATATGAGATCTAGGGGGCCCCCAAAAAACACTACCGATAATTTCGACACTGGTTGTGTTCTACGTGTGATGTTTACTTATACATTAGCTATAGTCAGTGGCGTATTTACGGGGGTATCAAGGGGCTCGCCCCCCTTCTCTAAAGGCTGTATATTATATGCAAAAGTTTTCGGAGTCCTAACTTAAGGCCTCTATAACATTAGAGACGGGATATGGAGCTACTGGATAAAATCATACCCCCCCCCCCAAGACAAAAACCTAAATATGCCACTGGCTATAGTTATATTATAGCCGTCCGTTTACATATAATGATTTTTTTCAAATGTAACTTACTGGGTCATCTTAATTATGATAGACCACTTTAAAAATAAAAAACATATTTAATAGGTACGAATTTATTTAACTAACTCATCTAATTTTTCTTTAAGTTTTCCATGTATATGCAACACACGAATACGACGACTACTAACTGCAGTGTGAAAACATCAGTTCGCTCTTTTTTTTCTTTTAAAACTTAAAAACTATTCACATGCCAATTGGTCCCTAACTTTCACAACATGGATTTTTCTCATAAAAAAAAATATAATATTTACGTACCTTTTGTTATTGTATATTATAGTTGACATTTAGAGCTGAAGCTGGCAAGCTGTGAGATTGTATGTAAGGTTTTTGTTCAAAAATATATATAATTGTTCACACCTGTCGGTCGTTACCGTTTCTTCTCATTTCCTCAGAACCCTCCAAAATAACTTCTCCACGCCTATACTTTACACTTTGGTTAATTCAGTGTTTAACGATTTCTTGCTGTCAAACTTACTAAATGCCCCGTTTTATTTTTACTCCTGGTTAAGTAATTTTGAGTTCCGCAGGATTTTTTGTTTTTATTTCCAAACTCAATATTTTTCTCTCAGATAAATTCCAACCCTTTTCTTTGCCATTGCCCATTTTCCACTAAATATTATTTTTATTTTTATTATATTATATAATTAGCGTTCTGTAGTTTCTTTTTCTTAAGATGATACCGAATAATAACATTTTAATTGCATCAGCCCTTTAATCATGTTTCCTAGAAATGTCCACTTAGCTTTTTTAGAGTATATATTGAATTTAATATCGCAAGCTTCGCCTCATCAAATTCTCAATCCATCAATTAAACCCAGAAAATAAAACCATGCCGTTCTTAAGGAATTCTTGTCACATCTATAACTTCGGTACAAAGAGTATATGTATTAATATATGTTTTCTGCCTAGTCCCATCCACGTCCTAATATCGTACATAATGTTCCCCTTTTAAAATTCCTTCTTTCTACTCACCGTAAGTCATACGAAAGTAAAGAACGAACAAAATGAAAGTCCACAATGACTTTACTGCTGCTACCTAGAGTTTTTGCTCTCTGGATAGAAGCACACCGCCCGAAATCTATCCTTATCCCTAGCCCACAGGTGTATTTATTCACTCATTTGATCCTATGTACCTAAAGCTTATAATATTTTCAAAAATGTAATCTTTACTTGACCACTGTTTATTTATACTGTTATTTCTGCGACTTGTCATAATTAGGTACACACTTAGCCCAGTAATCACTCGTTTGTGACCTTCATCGGCTTCATCAAAATGTCTTCGAATGACCATAATATTATACTATACACTCTCTCTTCCTATAACAACCTTTTTAACTATTTCTCTTTTATCCTTCTTTAGTTAAATATATTTTTTTTATTCGATCATAGACCAAGACCATATTGTATACACCGATGGATTAAATTCATTATTACTATTAACTTTTTGTAATTAAATAAATCTCTTCCGATTATCCTATTAACTAAATTATACATAATCTAAACATCAAACATATTGTACACAATGTAGAAAAATAATGTCCATGGGGGCTATGTCATTTTTTTGTGTACTTAGACTCCATGGATACATAATAATCCGCATTTAGGGTGAATGACGCTAAACCCCTTATGGCACCAAACTTCAAAATGTATTCATAACTACTTGATTAAAAATAGTGACTTTAGACACATGACACAAAGCATGTACTTTTAAACGACATAAGTATATACCAGCTTTTTTTAGAAGAAATATAATATTTGAGAAACATGAAAATGGTGATTTTAAATTTTAACAACGTAGTTCAATATTTAGTAAAAAAATATTAAAAATTTATCTACCTACTTTAATGAAAATTTAAATGAAATCTAAATTGAAATTTATGCAACTAAAATCGATTTTGTTAAAGCTGCATTAACATCATTAATAATTTCTAAAACGTTTTTCATTGTTTCACCCTAAATATGTAATAGATATTTCATATTTGTATTATATAGATGTATTTATAAACAAAAAAAAATAATAATAATAACAATATTTTTTAATACCTACATTACTGGAGAATCCAGTAGCTTTACTATAGAGGGGGATTATTCCGTCCAGCCATCCAGTGTATGTAAACGCACACCAAATTTACATATTATTTATAATTTTACAGATTGGAAATTATCAAAATTATTTATTCAAATAAAAAAAAAAAATACCAACCATCCGACATTGATTGTTTTGCCAAAATTCCAATACTTTAATTCAGTAATAAAAATATAACACAAAACAGCATATTACGCAGTTACTACTTAGGTAATATATAATACAGTTAAGCTATATATATGTCTATATTCGCAGTAAATAATAATTAATAGATAATAACTTATCTAAAATAGCGAATTTTGAATAATACGATGAAATATATTTTACTAATGTAGGTACCATGTACCGACTTTCACGGAGTTAAAACACTGTCGCTCCAGCAATTAAGTCTTTACGAAATAATTTTTCTTATATGTCCAAATACGTCCGCCCTATTATAAAGACGCACAATATATGTCATGCGTTCTTATTAAAATATAATCCTATAATCCTTACGAATCACAACTAAAGTTTTAATACTTCGGCAATGCACATATTATTATGCCAACCAATATCATTTATAATAATACATAGGTATAATATGCATTCATTATTGCACACATCATGCCGTCAGCTGGTATTCACAATGCATTTGACAAATGACAATTAATCATGCTATTTTATTCCCTGCCATGGATTAAATATTGAATCGAGTTGCAAAAGAAAAAAAGTACATTCTTATACAGATTGAGTAGACATTATCCGAGTGTATTATACGAACTGACTTAATACTTAACAGTTTATAATAAATACGTATACTATATTCATATTTATTTTATTATACAGCTGATATAGGTATGGATAGGCTAGGGGCGTGTCACTATATAATACATATTTGTATTATACATTATTGTTAACTATTATGTTCACAGACATATTTTTTTACAGTGGTATATTATATCAATTGGTTTATCGTATAGTCTTACCTCGACACCGTGTCGGCAATCGTATAATATGTGCGGATAATATTATATTTGTATGTAACGTATTATATTAATATATATCAATATATGTATATTGTATATAATATATCCCATATCCCATTTTATTCTTGGTAAGGACTTGTCGATTTTGTTGACTTTAATCTGCAGTATTATTGTCGCAGAAATTATTCGAATGAAAACTTGTATAATAATACAACGTGGTCGGTATATATTATAACAATATAGTACATAATATGAAGTCAAATGGCCATTAAAAATAAGCTCGACGGGATTAGAGGCCGAGGGTAGGCCTCGACAGTGGTGGTTTATGGGGAAAAATTCTCACCTGTTCTCTATTTTCTTGTCAGCATATAATTATTGGACAGACTTATTCGAAATATGTCACCACCACGGTTATGGTTACCACCATCTACCGTTTGCACAAGTACTTTGAGTTTCGAGAATTCGAGATTATCGATTCACCGAATATTAAATAACTAATTAAACAGTTCAAATCATATAGAGTTGGACTTTTAACGGGAAACTAAACGGGATGCACGGGGTCACCTTATATTTTTGTACAACCAAAAATAATTATTATTATTAATTATATTTTAAACATTTTCATAACTCAGAGTCTCAGAAACTCCTTATTAGAATTTTGAGTTGGATACATCAACATTTTCAAGAAAACCACCCTCTAAATAATTTACAGTCAAAAAGAGAATTCTAATTTTAAAAATAGTTTTTTGTATTACTTCAAGGAGAATTACCAGTTAACGCCAAAAAAAATTAATTTGTTTTGGGTACTGTCTATTTGCGCCAAAATAAAAAAGGTATGTTTTTTGAGACAGCCTATTTGCGCCAAATTTACCTGTATAAACATAATAGGTTATTACATTGTTGTATATTATTACATTAACGACTTGGTTTAATTATTATATTTTAAAGACACGGCGTACTTTATAATACTTGTAAGTTGTAACTCGAGTCAATAATTATGTAGAAAATATGTAATCGGTACATGCTCGTATACATGGCCACATGGGCTTAATGGTTCAAACCTAACCCGAAACGTTTTCAAACAATATTATTTTTCGATATGCAGCTATTATATTTTATAAAAATTATGTAAAATACAATTTTGAATATTGGTTTTACAATGGTGTTTATTTTTTTTTTTATATCCTCTTTACAAAATTTCTACCAGAAGGAGTGCTTCAATTTCAACATACATAGTACCTTATCTTTAAGCAAATTGGATCAAGATGGTACCTACTTTAAAATGGTAATTTTTCGATTTTCTCAATAGTTATAATATAATGCCACGGGAAATTCACCGAAAAATTACGAAAAACCGCTAAAAATGGGAATTTAATTTATAACGCTATGTTTATCAATTATCACCATAGAAACGAATAAAAAATAATATTAATTCAACTTACATGATATAATAAATAATAACAAATAAAATATCCAGACTGACAAAACGTCTCCGCTTAGAATCGTTTTTCTAATACAATGATATTATATCATTTAATTCAAGTTTAATACAATCCATTATCCAATGACCCACCTGTACAGCAGAGCGACATCCACTTACCTGCTTTTATTTAAATATTATTTTGTATTAGGTAACTATTTGACTATAGGTTCTACACAATACGTATTATATTATTTTTAGTTACAATTCTTCTACGGTTTATATAACTGCCCATGTCGTATCCGCCGGTGCAATGCGTTATTTTATGATTCATTCAGCAGTTTTCGTTGCCTTTAGTGTTTGATGTCTAGATGACTTAAATATTTCTTGGAACATATTATAATATCCCTGTAGCGTTTATACTGCAGGTCTACGGTCATTATACACTGAATTAATAATATTTTATAAATTTAAATAAAATATATTTTTGCTATCTGGGATAATCGACGAGTTTTTTTTTTTTTAAATATATATTTTAACGATTTTTAGTCGTTAAATCTGTAACAATTGATTATACACTTGACAAAACGAAAAAAAAAAGAAACAATATTTTTTTGTTCACATCAAAATAATATGTTTATTAATAATTATAAACCAAAAATAATACTAAAATGAATAAACAATAATTTTCAAAAAAATTAGCACATGGGCTATATATATATAATATTTTACATAATTATTATGTTCATGATAATAAAAGAAAAAAAAATCGAAATTTACTATAATGTGTGAACAAATTAACATAAATGAGATAATTGGTGGATTGGATGCGAGATGACGAATTGGTGCTGAAATCCAGTGTTGCTGGCCACTGGTCACCTCTGCACGTTCTCCGACCTGTCCCGCGGGTTGACGAGTGTCGCTGGCGAGTTTGCTCGGACGCTTGACGACCTTGCCCAGCCTCCGAGGCCAGACCGAGTCGGCCACGGGAGCGACCACGGTTGACGGCGACGGACGGCGGCTAGTGATCGATGTCGTGCGCTTCCGACGATCGACCAAGACGCGGAGCGAGCGAAGTGAGATTTCTTAAGGCCGATGCGGGATTACCGCTGGGCGAAAAGGCGAGATTCAGCGGACCACCTTTTTAGTTGGTACTTTTGGCAGGTAAAAATTCAAGACACTCTTAAGATGTACAAAAAATATCAAGAATTCGAAAATGTGGTTCTAAAAACCAGAATTTGAATAAATGTACCTATTATTAAAGGGAAAAATGGGGGTGAGCATGTTTAATAAATCACCCTCTATATAATGTTGTACATAGTATGCGCGAGATTTACCATATTTTTATCACACTCGTTTCCGTTGAACGGTGAAACGAGAAATATGTTGGCCATTAAAACTTAATATCGACGGCGAAAATGTGCGTCCAAAGAACATAATATACTGTCTCAAAGCTTTTTACAGTTTAAAATATATTATACAATAATAATGTGCGCAAGGCGCTAAAATATAAAAAAGAACAGTGTTGTGATCGCGTGCGATACTAATATTATACAGATGGTGTATTAAACAATACGAAAGTATGCGTTAAAAAAAAAAATCGATAAATGATGTTTAACAAGTGTTTTATTATTGATAAAATATGTGATGGTAGGCGTGTGCTATGCAGCATTCATTATATAACAAAAAACACACGCCCACAATTTACTCCCCTTTTGTATAAGAAAAAATGATAATAGGTATACTTTATGATTGTTATAGACATAGGTGCAATTTGGGGGGGATTTGGAGGGGCTTAGCCCCTCCAAAAATTTATATTTAAATTGAGGTATTAAATCCTTCATTGATTATCTGATCTACATAATACAGTTATAAACGTCGTTTGAAAAAAATTGTTTCTAAAGTTTAAATCTGGAAACATGAAACAAACCCGTACAACAACATGATATTAGACTTTATTTACCCGTCGTATTACGAAAACAATAAAATGACTGTCTTATTTGGCGTGGTGCGCGGGATCGGCTTGTTTATCATTCCTATTTAACGTATGTTGTATACGTACCGTAGCCCCACCCTTCTGGAGACCCGTATTCAATAGTCAATAAACTGATAGTACATAGTGTATTTTTAGAATATCTTTTGGTTTTCCAATAACTCCAGTCATTAAATCCTAATTTCTAAGATGACAAGTACTCATAACATTATTACTCATCAGTCATAGGTTTATTAGTTCAAATGTTCAATAGTCAACAAAAGTTATCATTCACAATAATTTTATTTCGTTTTTCTAATATACGTGGTGTACTGCTTCTATTATACTAAAAACTAGCTAAAAATTAAAATGGATAAGAATAAAGTGTTTGGTACTTTCAATTTTAAAAGTGATAAAAATGAATCCTTGTGTGAAATTAATGAACCTCAGGAAGCACTTGAAAATAATTCTGTTGCTGAAGTTGACCCTGATGATCCACCTGTTTTACCGGATGTACAAAAGTTGCTTTCTGAGAGTATTGATATTGGGGATATAAATACAGGCCCGATTCACCCAAAGTTACAGGTATGCTTTCATAAATTAATTTATAAACATTACTTAGTCATTACTCATTATACAGAAAGTTATGTTTTATTTTTAAGAAAAATAAAGGTAGTTACTAGTCACTAGTTTTAATGTTAGAAGTTATTACTTATAAGTCATAAGTAATTACTAATGTTATGAGTTATAAGCTTATAACTTATAACTAACATAATATTCAGTAATAACCTAGTTATAATTCTTTGCTTGATTATTAATTTTAGACATATCCAAAAATTGTTTTTGGCAAACAAAACAGAGGATTTTCATCTACATTGTTTGATGGTTTTCCTTGGCTTGAATACAGTATTCAAAGGGATGCTCTATTTTGCTATTAAATGTAGGAAAGTGGGTGAGAAAAAAAATGATATCGCCATATCAGTACTTGAATTTGTGAGGTGTGTGGGGGGCAGAGCCCCCCACGGGTTTGTTTCATTTAAATATGTTAAGCCTCTCCAAGTTAAAAACTGAAATTGCTCTTATGGTTATAGACCACCTACTGCCATAGATGTAAAATAGTTAGGAAGTGTTTAATGTTTACAAACAAAATCTTAAAGCAGATGATCGATACATAATTATTATTATATTACTGTACAACGTTTATTCCTATATACTTATTATATAATATTATAATTTATAATATCATTGATTATGAATACGGTATTCATCAATATATGGTAATGCGTTCAATGAAATCGTAGAAATAAAATAACTTTTATCAGTCGTTTGAATTTATATTTAAATAATTAATATAAACAAAAAATTGTCTTTAAAAAAAATATATTAGGTACCAAATAATATAATATACAATATAATTCACCAAGGATGAACACCCCATATTTTCCTCTGATAATTAATTTATTCAAATTCTGATTTATAAAATTTTTAATCATACAAATATAGACGAAATTTTTATATACTTAGATTTTTTACCTAGGTATTTAACGAGAATCCTATGGTCATACAATTTTTTTTTTTAATTAAGAACTTCCCATTTTTACAGGGATTGTAAATTATTATTCTAAAAACTTTTTTGAAAATTATGATGCGTTCAAATTCGAACAATTAACAAGTTTCTGAGAAATTAGTACTTAATTTAGTATAATTTAGTTAATTGTATAACCATTTTAGACCCCGTATACCCAGTAACCTCTAAACCTATTATTTTGGGCTATTGTCCGTTGGTAACAAAGTTTAAAACTTAAAAACTATTCTTTTAAATTTCGATTTATAGATATAAAAAAAATCAACTTCTTAATACCTACTTTACTTATACCTACAGTAGAAGAAGTTGATTTTCATTTAAGAAAAAAGAAGTTTGTATTGCCTCATAGTACTTCCTAAATTGCATAACAAATCCAATTTTTTTAAAAATTTGGTACTTATACCTACCTATGTATATTTAAACATTTAAAAAATTTGATTTTGATTAAATAAATTATTAAAGGTAATAAATGAGGATGAGGACCGATACCGATGAGCATTGTGCCTGGTTAATCACCAAGTAGGTGTATATATTATAAACGTACTACAAATGTCTACGTTAATATATTTTTTGAATATAATACCAATATAATATAATATTATATATATATATATAGCCATATAGGTACTATAACAATAATGTCAATCGTATTTAACCAAAAGTGATTATATTTAATAACATGCAATTTCACCAGTTAACAAAGTCGTATTTGTCTTAACAAACCTTTGTCACATACGACTCGTTGTTTCCTATCATATTTCATATAATATTGTATAGGTACCTATATATGGTATAATAATTAATATTTAATATTATCTCCTGCAGAACGGATACAATTTGTTCGTCCACATTAAATTAGGTACATAATAAAAATGGCAATTGCCTCTGTATGGGTTTATATGGAGCGTTTAATACAGCACTACCGTGATCAGATACGGTCGTAAATATTACACAAAACTAAAATCAACAGCCTATACACAGACGAGAGGTCCACCATTTTTTGAACTTGGGGCGCCGATTCTCCCCTACAATATATCCGTATTTCAATTTCGGACGAAATCCGGGTGGCTCATGGTGGTTACTGTCCCTTAAGACTTGTTCGACATTGTCTACGAAATTATTTCGAGGGTAGAAAAGTGTAGAGAGAATTAAACTGTGGGGGATAAAGTGCACCCTGATTAAAGTCGATGAATGCAGCGTATATATTATATATATATATGTTATAGGCGGCCTTCTCGACGGATACATTAAGGTTTTTTTATTTATTATTATTATTATCATCATCATTATTATTGTTATATTTTTTTACTAAATGCCTCATTGAAATCGTTTCAAGCCATTATTATCCGAATAAAAACAAGTTTTTTTCCATGCGAATGACTTGGAAGTCAAAATCCGTTGTGAATCAACTCCAGTAGGTATACGTACATGTTATACATGTGCGTATGCATATGTGTCGAAATCCATTGAATGGGAATAATCGACACTGTACCGCTGTATGCGCCCGTCAGTAGAAAATTACATTTCCAAACGAATACCTACATCGTCTTGAAAGGTATATTGGTGACAAATACGAGGGACATATTTATTACCTCTGTTATTATTCCAGGTATATTTAGCAACACATTTGGAGTGTGTTTACGATATTATTTTCATACCAGACATTCGAGACCTTCTGCGAGACTGTGAATGAGAGTGAAACCATGAATGGAATTCATTTCCTTTCTATTATATTTGCGTAAAGATTATGGAAATATATTGACGTCAACTCGACGTCCCCTTAGGTTAACTGCTCTAAACAGTCAAATTTTTGTCAGAGATTAGGGGCCACAATCATATAGGTACTACATTAAATTGACGATCGACACCTTGGTTTTGTAAATCCATCAAAATCCGTAGGTCACCGTTGTGACATAAGATAGGTAGTATAAAGACAGGTTATCATAGCCCATAGGCTTGACCCACCCTGCAAGCTGTACTACACCTGTACCATACAGTATGGTCCATATACTAACTGTATAGATTGTGACTTAGATGATAATATACATAGTATTATTGTCTTATTCTGTGATCTAAGCATTGTGGTTTTTGTTTTTTTTTTACCATGAAACCTCATTAACTATAACATTGATAATAACTGCATCATTCAATATCTAGAACAATGAAATTGTTAAATTATTAGTGGATATCTATTATATCTTATTTTACGATGTTCCCCGTTATATATCTTTAATCCCACTATAGTCACTACAGATTAATTAAAAACATTTGTTTTTATTTACACGAATGATCATATTATTTATGTATAGAAATCTAGTGGGTGAAGACTGAAGACCAGTGAGTAAATGAAAGTATAAGATATCACTTAATATTATATTTTTTCAGGTTCTCTTTCACCTAAATATTTATCATCAGTACTTATTGCGATTAGTGGTGATATAGTTAATGAAAATGCAATAAATTTAATTAAATTATTTTCTGAAAATCAAGGTTTAAAAATATTAAATAATATATTACCTAGAACAATTTTTAAAATTAGAAGCATGTTATAAAAATATTATAATTGTTGAATTGAGATCAACATTTTCTTTAAAAAAAAAACAGATTAATAAAATCGAAAAATATGATAACATTCTTTGCGAAGAAAAACTAAGTATCATTGGCTTAGCCTAGCCCACGGGCTGCGCATTCCTATGCAAATTATGTCATTGCCTATTTAACTATACGTTATATATGTTATCAATTAAGTCTTAGTCTTATCATCATTATTGTGATCCCGATCGAGTTATTCTTCGAACACGCTGCAGCGACTGCATAGAACGATTTATTCGAATTTTGTCTAATCATTATCATCATATATTGGTATAGTAGCCAGTAGGTAAACGTTACATTTTTAAAAAAAAAAACAGGAAAAGTTGCAGTGCTGAATAAAAGATTTTGAGTGTATCTCGACATTAAGTATGTCACATAAAAAAATTTTACCAATATATTACTATCGATATTTTTAGAATGCTTAGTTTAATAATTTAATTTGGTGAATGTTTTGTTATAATAACTAATATACGTATATATAAAATAAAAACATTTTTACATTGATAAATTAAAGAGCATTCGAATAGATATTTTATCCTGTAATTCCGGCTCAACTCAAAACAACGATAAATATTAGGCAACAGTGGCAACACACAATTTCTGATTTATCTGCATAATTTATTCGTCATGACCTTCGACAGAATGTACGTTCTCTTTTTTAGTAATTTATTATAATTTTATAACAAATATTATATAACAATTATATGATGTGCACGTTTGTAATATTGTTATATATATTATAACTACGAGCTTCGAATACGAATTAGTCTTTAGTCATTAACATATTATAAATTATTATAAATTAATAAGTACTAAATACTATTGGGGGTGTATAAAGTCAATATTTTAGAGTCAACCAAAATTATAGAACTGAAACAGAATATACTTTGACAGATGTAGTCTAAGGATATTTACGGTTAATATGCCTTAGGGTTTGCCAATTTCTCTAAACTATGGGGAAAAATAGACTTTGGTACAACTAAATTTGCCAAAAAAAGCTACTTTTACAGCCTCACAGTAAACTGTTATAATTGCCTACCTACTCTATTGAGTATTGGTTACGATTGGAATTCAATTATTTCGAACTTCTATTCTTTTCAGTTTATTGTTCCTCTGATTTTTATTTATTTACAAACTTTAAATCGAGAGACATTTTTTGGACTTATTGAGTAAATAGGTACAAACTATAAACACAGATTGTTCTTGGTTAATCTCGTGTAATGCTTACATTTTTTTTAAAAAATTGTTATAATATAATTTTCTTTCTTTTGGATTTTTTAATTATATTACTTTTATGATTCAAAACCATTTGAATATGATTAGCTTGTAGGCAAACAGGTGGAAAATCAAAATAAACGAATCTAAATCGGTTCAAGTAATTTTTTCACTTAAATACCTCGATTCACCATAGGTTACGTTAAATATGGCCAAACAGTTCTTACGGAAAATGAAGTTAAATATCTTGGACTTACCTTAGATAAACGCCTAACATAGAACCCACACATAAAACTGTTAACTCAAGACAGTATAGACTACACCTCCTAAGACCACTCTTGAAATCCAAAAACTCACTATCCACTAAACTTACCATATACAAGTCAATAATTCGACCAGTTTGAACATACAGTATTCAGTCATGGGGTTCAGCAAAGCCATCCAATACCAAAACGCTTCAAGCATATCAATCCACCTGCTTACGACTAGTATAACGTCTTCTCCTTGGTATTTCACAAACAATAATCTTCACAAATACCTACAAATTCCTACCCTTAATCAATTACCAAAATTGTATTACTTAAAATTGCATACTAAATTAAACTCTCACAGTAACCCATTAATTAAACAACTTTCATCCATCTCACTTTCCGGCAATGTAAGTAGAAGACTCAAAACACAGTAGTCTAGAAATCAACTAAAAAAATAAAAAATAAAAAATAATAAAACAGTAGGTACCAAAAAAGTAAAAAAAGACAAACACCTAAAAAGTACCTGTTCGGGTGGCACTGCTGAGTGCCTGCAGCCATAAACGCTACCCCCCGTTAATAACATTGTAGGTATCGAATTTACCCATTGTACTAATTATATTGTATAGATTGTAAATAAAATGTTTAAAAAATAAAAATAATACTTTACTTTTCTTTAGTTCTCTTGTTTATATATTTTAAACATAATTTATATAATATAACACTATTGTGAATTCAGTATTTCCATCAGATTTAGAAAAATATATTTATTGAAAAAATGTTATATATACCTAACACTCCGTCCTCACATATATTTGTACCTATATATTTTTTTTTATTGGACTACAAAACATTAACAACAAAGGTTTATTCGTTTTTGATTTTGAATCATAGTACCTACATAATAATATAAAAGTTGACTAGGTATATATAAAGTGAACAGACGTAATAATATATAATAATCATAAATTCATATTAGTGTCAATTAAATATTGTTTAATATAAGTTTGTTTTTCTTATGAAGGTTATATCAATATCATATATAATTGTGATTGTTTCGGTGTTTGATCCTAATGCTTCATTCATGTTGGGGGGAATGTTATTTTTTTGAGATCATTGATGACTGATCTATTGATAGCACTCTATTATTATATGATTAACTGTTAATATAACCCCATTGGTTGTGCACTGAATATCAGAATATGCACTGTTTTCACACAAACTTTTACATCAGAGCCAGCGTTAAAAGTTTGGGGGCCCCATGCAAAATAATATAAAATAATATTTTGTTGTATTATGCCTACATAAATTATAATACATTTATGAAATATTTTAAAACCGAGATTGAACTGTCAGTGCTGTATATATATTGTTTTATATTTTAAATGCTGCACCTGAACAATTTCAAAGAGACAATTTGTAAATTTCTGATCTAAAAATACATAGAGTAAGACTGAATGTAAGTTTTGGAAGAAGTTTACTAACCAAAAAAGTGTCTATTGACAAAAAAAAAAGGCTCTGGTACTGTTTATTATTGTATATTATATATAGGCACATTACACAGTTACAATGTTTATATTATGTAAGAGATTTGAAAATGAATCAAATAATTAATTATTTTATGATTAAACATATATAGTTTTATAAAATATAGGTACCAATAAGCTAAATATACATAATAAATAATAAATATATCAAAATATAATAATTTATATGATTATATACCTACATGATAGATACCCTGCGTGTTGCTGTCACGTGTTTATTGTAATTATTAATTAGGTGAAACAACAAATGTATTCATCCTAAAAAAATGTACAGGAAAATATTAAATTTTGACAGTAAGTTATTAGCTCAACTGCTCAAGCCTCAAATTACTACAAGAAATAAATGTATTACACCGCCATTGTATAGTTTTGTTTGACACATTCCGACTCTGTAGTCTGAAACTGTCATCTATAAAACCGTTTGTTTTATTTTGACGATTGGTAAATTAACTTTATACTACTTTTAAACTTGATATGCTTTTATATGAATCAATTCAATTTTAGTTTCAATTGTAACTTAGTGTATGTATGATTAATAATGGTGAAAAAAGTAATATATTATATAATATAATTTAAAAAAAAATCAAAATGTAAATCAGTGTGATGGGTATTATGTATTGGTGGGAAATTTATATCCGTATACATTTCACCCAGAAGTCAATACGTCATGAAATGTCGCATCTGGACTTTGTTATCGTTTTGAGTTATTTACATAAAATAATGGATATAACGTTTAAATTCATTTTTATTTTTGTATTCGTTTTTATTTACAATTTTGTAGTGTAATATCCGAAAAGCTAAATATTATACAAATATTGTCATTTTAGCGAGATTCATACTGATATCAATATAAAAAATCAAATATAAAATATTGAACAGTATATTAGTATTCAAATAATAATATCATATTATTATATAACTAAATGGCATGCAAAAAATAATTGATATAATGTGCATTGCCATGCGATATATTATTATGATTTATGTGGGCTGCTTGATTGCAAACATTTTAAAATTATTGGAAATCAATGATAAATTATCGACTTAGGAAATCAGTTTTGAGCTGATCTCAGGTTTTACTTGACTATACTTTATAATACAGTGTTTCAAACTTTAAACGACGTTGAAAATAGGTAGGTACTATATAGGTAGTAATTTGTTATTATGTAAATAGATGCTTTTAAAGAAACAAAGCTGTCTATGTTTTTATTCATATATAGCAGGGTGAAAAAAAAAGGATGTCTCCCGAATGATATTTCGATATTCGTATAATTTAATGTAATGATAGACAATGGTATTTGTTTTTATCAAAATTTAGGTTTTTTTTAAATTTTAGGTTGTAAATTATAACTGAATTAATTTTGGTTACAAGTAAAAATGTCTACATTCTTTAACTTACTAGTTATCTACCTATGAATTTATTAATTCAACATAATTTTAGAGATGACAAATTTGCAAAAAAATCATCATTTTAGAGTACCATTTTTGATCAATCGCTTGCCAATATCTGCACATGATACTAAAACTCACTTCTAAAGTTCTAACCTACAGATTTATGTAGTTCAGACTTTCAGAGGACGTTAGTTATCTCTGTCTTACAAATGTACAATACATAATATAGCAATTTTGAGTTCCGCTAAACCAATTTTGCATTGTTAGCTTTAATTTTAGAGTGAATATTCACTCCGAATTGACTCATTATGAAACCAAATAGCAAATAGAAAATTCTATGTGTTAAATAATGGTTTATATGTTGGTTTTTATGATTGTAATTTTTTATCTAGTTATAAGTTATGACCTACTTAATGTACAATTAATGTATTTTAAATATATTTAAAAATTAAAGTAGGTATCATATGAAAGACAACGCATAATGCATAAACACTGATAATGTTTTGGCTTTTAAGTTAGATTATAGGTCATTTCACTCTTATTTTAAGTAAGCTAACAACATGCAAAGTTCAGCTGAAATCAAATTTGCTTGTACGTTTCAACGTTTGTAACTTTGTAAGACCAAGAAAACACATAGGTACAGATTACGGGTGTGACGTCCTCTTAAGCGATAACAATTCCAAAAGCGTATTTAAATTTAAAATTCATCACTTTGATGTGATAAGTTGATAAAAAAAGTCTCCTTAAGTTCGAATATCTCATATTATTATTTAAATCCTAGTACATATATTTTTAAGCGATTGATCCCAAAATCGTTCCATAAAATAGGTGTCGTGTGATTTTTGTAAATCTGGCATCACCAAGCACCACCAAACACCAATATGGGGCATACATGATGTTGCATAATATCAATTCATATATCAGAACTTTTTTTCTCTCTGCTGTATGCAGTTTCCGTGCACATCAATAGTAGTATTAATACTATTTAATAGTTTATCAATATTTTAAAAACAGGTCTGATATGCTGATTGCTGGTGCTGTGGCCTGTGGGTTATTTATAACATTTTAGACTTTTCCAACAATATCTTCATTCAAATTACAATTTTAACACACTTCAGCAGTTACATATACGTACTAGGTTCAAAAACTCTGAGCACTGAGACAATGGCTTATATAGGAGGGAGCCCATAGTGAAATTGCAGGTTCAATTAAAGCATTGCATGTATATTTACATTTTTTACAGATTTTCACCATGATTAAGTTAGCCACGGTTGATTAAAATCGTTTTTGAGGAATCAACAAGGAAATTTTAGATTGTCAGGACTTGCTTTGATGACTTATTGACTTTGATGTTAAATTCATAGTAAGATAACATTAATATAATATATAAAAATGACTCTGTAAATATTTTTTTTAAAAGAATCAATAAATTAATCTTACATACAATTATAAAATTAAATTGCGCAATTTTTATTTGAACTGTATATATGTCATATTTATAACCACCCAGGCACCCAGCTCCCTAAAAAATGTATTGTTAATAGTTATGGCTCTGTAGTTAGTCTTGCTATGCTTGTCTAGCGATAACTTATAAACTGGCCCATATAGTGAAAATAAATCGTACATACGCCACTGCACTAAGAGCATTTTTAATTTTTTCTGACAATTCTGAGAGGACTGCGCCAGCCCCCGTAGCCCACTGACAACTCCCCCTCCCTCAACGAAACGCGTATATACGTATATAATATTATAATATTAATATATTATATTATATAATATAATATTATAGAATACTATTTCGGATTATTTGTGTCAAGAATCTGACGAGCGGCCAGCGGGTGAACAATATAACATTTTATATTGTATAATATTTAAATTTTAAACGTAGGTATTAGGTATATTTGATATCACTTATACCTACTCGGACGCAGGTCGGTCGCTATTTCTCGCCGAACAGAGAATTGGCGGAAATTAAAAAAAAGACTCTTTTCGGCCCCGATACCAGTTGGTATTTGCACAATTATGTGTGTATGGGGGATGGGGAGGGGGTTGGTATATTATATTATACCATTATATATATTATTATTGTTGTTGTTATTATTATTAATATAATGTACACTGTACAGCACGTGAGATGACCGTTTTTGGGTCGGCGCGTTGAATGGACTGCAAAGAAGACGGCGTGGCGGTGGCTGTATGAATGGAACGATTTATATACATAATACGTGTTCTATATAAGTAGTATTTTTTTATTATATTAAACGAAACGGTCACTATATAATATGTACCTACCTATATGATATGGGTGACATAAAAATTTCACCCGAACAATTAGAGCTCGCGACAAATAACCTCTTGCAGCATGTACTGCAGCCGTCGCTGCACCGTTCCGTCATCATATACAATGTAATATAGGTTATAGGTATAATATGATTATATAGGTATGTATAAGCACGCGCAGTGAATCGGATCGTAAAAGTATATAATAATATGTACAACGATATAATAACAATATCCGCATATTATATATTATTATAACATATAAAGCGTAGGTAGGTGGATATAATACACATAAATCGTACAATATAAATTGTATATTATATAATACGCGTTTTATATGTAATATTTAATTTGTATATACAGAGTATTCATCGTAAAGCGTAGGTACCCATTACCCCCCCCCCGGGCTGCTGTATATTATATGAGGCAATGAGCTCAAAAGTGGCCTAAACCACAAAAAATGAAAAATTGAAGTAACCATAGGCGGTACTAGACCCTCTTGGCAGGGGGGGCCAGAAAATATTTAAACTATCTAACTATATGTTGGGAAGGGGGGGTCGTTAATGGGTGACTTCCCCTTCACCCCAATAAAACCCCTTCCAATTTACTCATTGAATAATTTTGTAAATATAAAGGTGGGTAAGTGGATGTCGCTCTGCTGTACTGTAGGTTACAAGTGGGTCACTGTATAATGGATGGTATTAAATTTGAATGCAATGATATAATATCATTGTATTAGAAAAACGATTCTGAGCGGAGACGGTATGTCAGTCTAGGTATAAGACTTATTATATACTTTTCTATGGTATTAAAATATTAATTATATGGAATTTATGAATAAATTCCTTAAAATATGCACAGTCTTATCATGAGCATAATTGTTATTCCTTATACTATGGTAGATTGTATGGATAGGCCATAATATTTTGATTTTTCAGTTTCATATATCCCCGAATAATATTTTTAAATTACAACAAAAACAAAGATCGTTAATATTGATTTTAATAATATGTAATTTCGTCCAAATTTGAATTTAAAATGTCTGTAAAAAATAACTGTGTTCATATATTTTTTAGATTTTTGGTTACAGTATGAACTATTTATGAGAACCTTTGTTTTAAATTTGCAATCTTTAGCTATAAACATTTTATAATTTATTAATTACAATGATTGATAATTTTCGAGATTTTGTCAAAATTCGATGTTTAAATGCTTATAAAAAAAAATTGTGCCTATGTATTTTTAATATTTTTCAATTGCTACTGTAACAATATATCAAGAACCTTGTATTAAATTTTTACAGTTTTTGGCGCACACCACCTTATCAGGATTCGTTGATAATAAAATCACAGAATAGATTAAATAATAGAATATTTTTTAAGTGTGTGTTATGATTCACAGATATTTTGGAACAAATTTCGTATTGAAAAAAAAAAATTTATATATTTTTAGAGTTAGGAAACCGAGATTTAAGGAATTATGTATTAATACAGGTACGGTTCGCAGGAGGGGCAGTTGCCTACTCTGCCACCCCCGTAGTACCGCCTATGGAAGTAACTGTACCAAGTTGTTCAAAACCGTGTAATTAATATTAAAGCAAAACCAGACAATTTAGTATCTTTTTTTAGCACGTGGAGCGATCGCTCTGCATATATATATATGCTGCGATCGCTCTGTATGAATATATATATACTAGCTGATCCCGTGCAATTCGTTGCCCGTTAAATGTATCAACTATAGGTATATGTCGTATATGACTCAAACTTTGTTCAATTCTAGTGGCAACGAATTAAAACGATTTACTATAATTATTCTGGATTGAAATTTCTAGAACGAATCATTTTCACTCATGGCGTCCGCGGGGGGGGGGGCTAACGGGCTGAAGACCCCCCCCCCTTGGCGTATTATTATTAATTTTTCAAAAAAATATTAATCAAGTTTAAACTGTCAACTATAGTAAGCAAGACATAAATTTCATATATTATGTCTTACCAGAATGAATTCATTTTTGAAAAAACATTGTATTTGTATACCAATTTTCATAAATTATCTGTAATTTTTCGGTAAAAGTATGAACTATTTGTATGAAAGACGTTGTATTAAATTGTCCAGCCTTAGCTATACATATTTTATATTTTTTAAGTTTTGAACTACAAAATACAAATTAACTGTGGTTTTGACGAAATTTGAACTTTAAATGCTTGTAAAAAATAACCATGATGCCTACCTATGTATCGTTGATATTTTAGCTATAATAAAAAAACTTACGTATTACATTTTTAAGATTTTTGACCGGATTAATAGTTTTTATTGACATTTATAGAAAAAAAATGTATTTAATCAAATACAATCCATGTATAACCAAGCTTTTGTTACCAAACAATTTAAATAAATTTTCATTTTTTTTTCCAATTATTTTTAAAAGCACTGAGTATTTTCAATTTCAACCTCCTAAAAGTACCTACCAACTAGATCCAATTTGCTTCCAAAAACATACACTGGGCATCGAAGCTTATGATCAGAGCATTTTTTCTACCAGAAAAGTTGAAAAGTTATAAACATTTAAAAATACCTCAAATAAACGTCTGAAATTATTAGACTGGACAAAATAAAAATAAAATTGTAACTAATTTTCAAGCCCCCCCCCCCCATTGAAAAATCCTGCGGACGCCACTGTTATTTATAAACAAAAATTCCCGCTTGAGCACCTCCCGGGGTTCGTCCTCTCTCTTTTTAAATTAGCCTATCTTTTAAGTTTGACTAAATTACACACATTGTAAAAATTTCATCAAGATCGGTCCAGTAGTTTCCGAGTTTATCCCGGACAAACACGTGACAAGAGATTTTTATATAATATATAAGATATATTACTATATGGACCCTAATAGTGAATGAGTTATACTTAGATATATAATATTATTATACAAATTTCTAATATATATACAATATACATACATATATATAGGCGAGGTACATCTGTCTTATTATGTGTGCATTAGCCGTTGTGCATGCCGCATGCGCGTATATACATTATATAGGTATATATACTATGTATGTATAGGAACTATAATAAATAATATTTCGGAATGAGAGAATATAATGTACCGACGGGACGACGATGAGGGGGTGATTTGTTGAGGGGGATCGGCGGCGGCCTAAGGATTTATTTTCTATAGGCGTCGTAACCTATTTTCGGCGGGGTACGTGCCTGGAAATTTATTGGTTTATGATAAAGCGTACACCTGGACACACCGCACGTCGCGGAAGCCGCGGCCTCATCTGCTGCAGTCGCGTTTGTTGTTTTTTTTTATTGGCTTTATATCGTTTGGACGAATTGCGTTATTGTTAATACGATAATATAATATATATATATATAGTTGCAGAGACTGAGTGAGAGAGTAAACTGCGGCATGTATGGAATAATAATATATATAATATAGATCATCGATGCGAATTGATCGATTATGGCACACCGCACACCGCCTATTATACTCGTGCATTGTTGTCGCAGTACATTATTGTAAGATATTTTTATAGCGTCCATGCCAGTAAACCAAAAATTAATCGTATTTAAGTATACTGACGAACACGTGAGCGTGCCATATTATGCACCTATAATAGGTGATTTCATTTTCGTAAGCAAGTGACCAGAGCGACCGTGTCTATGAAATGGATGGCTGGCCACTGAATTAGAGCTTGTGCCTAAATATTGTTATATTAGATCATAATATTTATATTATTCTCAGTGGAAAATAAGGTCTGACCCGACTTTTCACGCATTCCTTTCCGTATTATCAATATAATCTGGTAAAATCTTTCTCTGGATGACTGGATCCGCTAATAGCGTAGTTATCAGCTAACATCTACTCAGTGCCGACGCAACAATTATTTCCACCCTCGGCGAAACCATTTCTTTGCGCCCCTCTACCAATTTGAATTATATTAATATCGTTGAGGACCCCCCCCCCTTAAATCAGGCACCTCATGTGAAGGACCTGATCACTCACCCCCGCCGGCACTTAACCTACTAACTACTGTGGTTATATACCCAAGGGCTAAGGCCGTAACTGAAACAAATTTAACTGTGGTCCAATATTTCATATTTGTATATAGCTGATAGATACAGTATCCAAGATACTGGACATTCATCATTGTTACGTTTAAAATATAAAAACTCTTTATTTTCTTTATTACTGCTTTTACAAAAATATAAAATTGTTCTTAATACAATAATAGTCGATAAACAATATTCACAGCTAAAAAAAATAATGTCGGGGGTCCAAGCCTCCTAGTTATGACATATAGGTTATAAACCTGCTAAACCTATACATTTGCATCTAAAAAAATAATTATCATAAAAACATATTTGAACATGAACAAATGAACAATAAAACGTTAAACACGCTGACATAGTACCACGTACTGGTAATTACTAATTACTAATGAATACAATATAATAGGTATTACGAGTACTATTATTTCAAGTGTTTATTTGTACTGCTGTTCTCGTTCTGTATTTAAAATATTATACTCAGCCACAGTGTACATTAAAATTAATAACAAAAAATACGGATTCTGGTAAGATTTTATAACTACTGCAAAGACCGGGGGCAAACCATACTTACAATTTTGCCCCTAACCCTCATAATAATACACAGCCGGTGGCGCCTACTTCCATTTTTACCATGGTAAACTTGCAGAGGTGTCAAGCATATTTCAAAAAAGTTGTAGCCTGTGCTAATAATATGCTTATTGAAATGAAGCCAAGAAAAATGTTATTGGTTAGGTGCTTTTGCCATCAGTCACCACCTCCACCATAAGCCCTAATTTCAACCCAGAGTTTCAGTTGACAACATTGTTCACTTCCTGTGTGTAACACTAGATTCCCGAATTAAGATATAACATCCTTGTACTACATCAGTCATTGACTCGGAAAAAGAAATCTGAAAATTAAATTATCAAATTAAAAACCGCAATGCTATCTATCGACAAACGTAAACTGAAGTTTTGGGCACGAGTTGGAAAATTCAACCACGACAGTTTTCAGCTATTATGAAAGTATCAAACTATATTATCAGGGGGTATGAACTTATACCTATTGAAAACCGTTCTTTAATTGTAGTTGTAGAGATTAACAGAAAAGCTCTAGTAGTCGGTTTTTAATTTTTATAATATTATATATTTATTATATTATAATTTTTATTATAGTATCATAATTTCATAAGTCCATAGCGGCATGGCGTTATTTTTTTTAAATTTTATTTAATAATATCGATGGAGAACGGAAGGTTTTCATTTTAATTTCTGACAATAATTCGGGAGATAGAAACCATAGCGCTATAATCGCAGAACCAACGTTATACTTGGTTTGGTGTGTTGGCGTGTAGGTGCGTCAATTAATAATTATTAGCACTCTCCGAACTTAATAATCATGTTAGTGTCCTGTAGATTTTAAATATTTGCTATTTCCAAGTATTAATTAATGAACTTAATATTTTTAAGTTATAAGTAGACCTCAATTATTGAAATCACTAAATCAGTAAAAATGATTAAAAATATTAAGTTCATTAATTAATACTTGGAAATATCAAATAAATACGAAACTGTACTTATAGTTATCAACCCATGAATACTATTATATTTTATTATTGCTTACAATATATTAATATTATGTACAATTTATAAATATTATATTTTTTATTGTGTACTTACAATATAATAGTTTAACTTAATCTGACGTTTGTTATACCAATCGATTAATATATCCACGTCTAGCCAGCGGGTAATTATAATAATATTAAGTACCTATAATATATTGTAAGTACACAATAAAAACATAAAATATTAATAAATTGTACATAATAGTAAAATATAATATTAATAATAAAATATAATATCATTCATGGGTTGATAACTATAATTGCAGTTTCGTACATCCAATGTAACGTTCTTAATTACTATCATTTCTTAATAAAAGTGAACTTATTTATTTGTTTTTTATTTTACTGTAATGTGTTGATTGGTGATTTTGCAATATTTACTCCACTATTGATTGTTTAAAATGGAAACTAATAGGAAGGGAGGTGCTGAGAAAATCATAGAGAGAGAAAAAGGAAACTCTTAGAAAAATCAAGTTATAGCAGTTTAAAGATCGATATCAACTTATGTTTTTCATCCATATTACATTATATTATTATGACTCAGTTATTATTTTTACTCTTGAAAACTCTTTACTTAGGATAATTAATTACTAAACACATTGAAACTTAAGTTGTTCCCTGAGAAAATTGAAGATGAATATTGAGTGGAGGATGCAACCCTCATTTGTTAAAACATTGGTACCTACCATATTTAAGTATTTACATTTTGTGATGATTAAATGGTAAGGGCCGGTAAAAATATTGATTTTTCGGGCCGAATAGTTGCCCCAGTCGGCAGTCCGCCCCTTACAGTATTAGCTTATAGTTATAAAATATTTATAAGTAATTAATATTCATATTTGAATCTAACTATTCCATAATAATCATAGCGGAAAATAGGGCCTGACTCATTGTAAAATGACGCCACTAAGGTATGTACCAACCGTAATTAACTAGCTTCTCCACGACTTTTTGCTATAAAATGAGGCTATTTTTGCCACAGACACATGTGAATTGTATCGAGATAAAAATGTGGATGGAAATTAGCTTGCAAAGGATTAAAGGAAGCGATCTGTTTTTTTTTTGCGCTTCAGTTATAATATTAAATTCTACAAAACGTTTGCCCCCCCTTCTATTAAGAACTGCAATTACTCCACTGTGGATCGGTCCACCTTGACTAAGTTATTAATAGGTACCGAATACCGAAAAGGAAAATATGATCAAATAGTAGGTATAGTGATACAATAGATTATAGAAGTATAGAACAATGATACACCATAACGGCATAGTACGGTTATTAATAGTTATTACTTATTAATATTTATCACGGACTAAGATATATTATATATACCTATCGACATATCGTTAATCGTGTTCCATAGACATTACTACATTAGTGCCTAGTGGTAGGACATGCACTGAGGTGCATAATAATAATATTGTGTCTACGTTTACGGCATCTGGAAATAATAAAATCATCGGTTAATTACTTATTAGTTATTATCAACTGTTTTATTTTTAAAACACAGTTTTATAATATGCATAGATATTGTATTTCGAAGATAGTTAGATAACGGTAAACACTAAACAGCGATGGTAAAATACTAATTTTAATTCATAAATATGTGTAAATTATTTTATAGGTACTATTAATTTGATTAAAATGTTATCAGTCATAAATATGTAATGTTAAATTCAGCTATTATTCAACGAATAATAAAATATAATTAATTATTATTTTTGCTACCGACACTGCTACTACTTCAGACATTGAGGTAGGTAGCTGCGGCCTGCGGTAACTATACATAGTATTCTAGCACGCCAGTACGCCACTGATCCTGAGTTCAACGGAGGTGTAAATATCAACACTGTCCCTTTACACACGCCACTGATTATTGTTAATACATTATTACACTTGATGCCTGATGCACATTCAACGTTTTTATGTGTCTGCAGGTGAGTTGTGAAAGTCCGCTGGCAGGCTGTCCTCTCGAAGATCGGGATAAAGTATAAATATACGATTTGTGTAATTTTCTGTATGAATAGTTTAAAATAAGAAGAATTGTTACAACAGTTACCTACCTATGTAGATTTCGGGTTAATCGAGAAAAAATTCTTTGAACAATTCTATATTATAAAGGTGCGTATACTCTTACAATTATTCAGCAATAAGTACATCCCGATGGTTTTAGAACTTTCTATTACTAACGTAATATGATGCATTACCAGTAGAAGCCAAATGTGGGATGCGAGACGCATAGGTACCTATATCCAGTCTTTATATACCACTGGCCCTGGCTACTATTATTATTGTTCATTAAGTAATAAATAATACCCTTAATATTACTATAGGTGATACTATTCCTCGTAGGATTTAAAGGAATTATTCTAATATTGGTTTGGAAGTAGAAACAATAAATGAGAATTTTTGAATTTCTATTATTTCTATTTATGATGTATGTCCTTCAGTAATATTTTAAACAATGAATAACCAATAGATACTGGCAATACTTACTTAAAATGTGAAATTAATATGTTATCATAACTCTAAAAGTAAATAACATACCTAATTATAATAATTATTTCATGTTTGCAGCAGAAATGTCTGTACTTCAATATCGAGAGAACAGTGATTTTGATGAAGCATTTAAAAATTTATTACAACCTATTGAATCAATTACAAAAATAGACTCATGTGAAATTCTTCAATATGATCTTATTAAGGTAATAATAAACCTCAATGCAAAAAAAAAAATAACATGTTATATTATTTGTAATGAATATTTTATATTAGGAACTGGATTCGTATAAAAATCACTTGAAAAAATCTCCAAACGGTATTTCCTCAGTCTTCGTAGAAGCTGCTATAATCCTTCAAAACACTTCACTTATTTATCAAAAAAAGGTTGATGTGACAATCAATGCCATGATGAATCTTATTGGGAAATTCCGATCTTAGTGAGTTATAATGTGACTTTTTTTTATATTGTCTGGTCTTATGATCTAACCAAGTTTAAAGAACAGAAAATAAATTTCCCTATGATTTTAGAATTTTCCATTTGGCGTTAACTTATGAGATATTGGGTACACTAATCAAAGTACAAATCTATTTTTAATTCAATTGTTCCACATTTTCTTTTATTGATATCAATAACTGATATTTTACTGTCCATTTTCTTTTAAGACGAGTTTTTCCCAATTTTAATTTGTCATCTATTTTTAGGGATACCCATTAGACCTCAGCAAATAAGCTTTTCAATATTTGACATTTCTTACTTTTTCCCTTAGTTATTTAGTTTTGTAGTTGGATTCGTTAGTTAAATATTTTAAAATAAAACTTCCGATGTGTAAATTTGATATCAATATATCAATAATAATAATGTTGTACTAATATTATGATTTAGTTTTAAAAGTAAATAATACTAAAATATATTTGTTTGATATAACAGTAAATTAAATGAAAGTATTGATCCAGATTATACAGAGAAGATGGTAGGAAATAAAAAAAAAAAAATAAGTAAAAAATTAAAATGTTATTCTTTTTTTGGACCAATTGAAGGTCACATCGTTGGAACATGTAAGTTGCTATACTATGGTATATTACTGTTAAATTACTGTCAATAAATAATATGTAACTTGCATTATACAGTGAAGAATTTTGACTGCAAACAAATAAATTTGAGGAAAAAACCACTTGTAACAAAAATTGTATTGAACACTAATATAAAAGTAGATAATAAGTACAGTAAATTATTACCCTATATTTGTAATGCAAATAAAGAAAATATTGGAAAGAAATATGACTTTAAGTAAGAATAGTTATATTAATACAAATAAATAATTAATTATGTGACTATACTATTTTTACTAACAACATTTATTTTTTCAAGGATAAATTTTCCATTGGATTGTGATTTGGCTGTAAATGAAGAATTTTATTGTCCCATAGAAGAAAATTCAAAATCTAAAAGTCCTATCAGTTATCGAAAGAACATTAACTCAGTATAAATTCATAATTATTAATATATATTTTAAATAAACTAGGAATTATTTTAACATGTCATAATCATAATAATATTTTTAATAATTTAGTTACCAATGAATTTATTGGATGTTGATGAAATTTTTCCAAGTGCTCCCAACTCAGTAATTATTGATCAGAATGTTTTCAATGAAGTTTTCGTTACTAACGAAACTTTGCAGAAGTAAATATAAAGGACTTGAACTTACACTTACACCTTTGTAATGATTCATCGTGCTTGTACATCTATAATACTTATTATTTTATAGTCCAATACATATGTCAAATGTTAGTCAAATAACTCAAAATGATGATTATGATGATGATCCAAGAGCTCAGGTTTTAAATGCCAAGCGTTATAATTATACAGATAAGCCTTATGTGAAAAAAAAGGACCCTAAAAAAGAAGTAAGCCAGCATTTACCATACTGATAAATTTTGCAGAATCTAGGACATTCATTCTTCAAAAGTAACTAATATTTATATTGGTTCGCTTATTTTCGATTATAATGAATTATTAATGATGGATAATTTAAAAATGTATAGCTACAGAGATGAAAACTAATTTTATTAAGTTGAGGATCTATTTAAGGTATTAAACTATTGGCTATTAAAATTCTAATTTTTGAATGTTAATAATAATATACATTTTAGCTACACTTTTTTTGCGTATAAACATTTTTAAAAATAACCAATTTGATAAAGCCGGCTTACAAAGTATTTACCAATTTACAATATTTTTCAATGGATAGTCAAAATTGAATCTGATTTTTAAGTTTTATTTGGAAATACAATTTTCTAGGCTGGAGAAATGTTGTCACCTATGCATATGAATACCGATTTCAATCTCTTAGTTGACAATGAGGAAGTGGAAGAAATATTGAGAATTGGTGGTATGTTTTAAACTATAGTATATTATATATTTATTAGGAAGTTTTTTTTTAATTTGTAAAATTTACATCTAATATTGCCAGCCCCATTTTTCTTTAGTTTGAGAAAGCAATATTTAAGTAAAATGTATTCATAATAACTCACCACCTTCTGTCCTTCTCATACCACAATAGGGTTTAAATATAGCAAACGATTGATAGTTTTATTATTTGTTGAATTTATTTAAGAATCAAATGAAAATGTCCAAACTTATCAAAGAAATGCAATAGATTTGCAGAACTATGAAAATAATAAAATGGAAACGGTAACTTGAATTCAGCACTCTGCAAAAGAAACTGTATTTTATTTCTAATTTATTATTTTAGATGAATGAACAATTAGAGATGCAAAATAGAGTTCAACAATGGCATGATAATCTTCGGCCAATTTTAGAAAAAGAAGAAAAAATGATTGAATTTGATGTACATGAATATGGAACGCGTATATTAAGCTGCTTTAAATCTATTGGGGAACAAAAATTGTTCAAAGATTTAGTTGGAGGGTTAGACAAAGTAGAAGTTGCTCGATATTATTTGTCTTTGTTAATGATGGTATTAATATTTTTTTTTTTTAGTTTATTCATTTAAATTAATATATTCTCATTAATATTAGATTAATACAAATAATTTTGAGGTATCAAATCATATTTCTGAAAATGATTTATTGGTAAAACTATTAAAAAAGGAGCGCCACCATGAAGAATTACAAGTAAATATTGGGAATCAAGTGAACCAAAATTCACAATAAATTAATTATACTGTACACATTTTTTTTTTTATTTAACTTAATCATAGGCTATGATATTAGTTTAAAATACCTAGTTAGTTACACTAATAGGTTCATATGTTTTATTCTTTGTCAGACAAAATTATTATAATTGAACAAAAATTAATTTTATAATTATAAATGTTAATCTATTTATCTTTAAATAAACCAAATATAATATAATAAGATATGGTATAATGTGTAATTTTATTAAATTAAATGTACAAAAACTAAAGAGTAATAAAACCTGTGGAAGTATATTATGTACATATCAGAAATCATGATAGTTCAACAAATAAACATAATTAGGTTGCAATATCCCGATACTGCAGTTTTAAGTTTATTACAAAATGATAAAATATAAAAAAAAAAAAAACATGAAATTTGAATTAAAAATATTTGCTGATTAGGTTAGGTTAGGTTTTCTAATTCTTCTTTAAGAGATATAACTGTGATATAATGTATTATTATTATTATTATGTTGAATGTGGTACGACTGTACCCACACACTCTCATGTACTGTCGCTGACACGCAGTTGACAATGATATAAGTTACAACGTAGTGTCGTCTTTAACTGTCATATCAATCTATATTTAATTACTAAAATGTGTTTATTATATTAAAATGTTGTGTCTGATGTCTGTATTTATACTAAAAAATAAAGTTCAGAATCTGTAATCAAACTATGTAAATTTTATTAAGTACAACTTGAATCCTTTATAAATACACAAATAAAACAATAACAATGGTTTGCAAATTGATTTTTTTTTCTGTAGCATATAAGAAGCGATTTTCTAGATATTAGTGATGTCCAGAGCAGCATCTAATTCATCAAATAAAAAAATGGATCTGACTGATAACTGTAAGCAAACATTTGCTTACAATATATAATTATTAAAATAAATACATTTTAGCTGTAAATTAATACAATTTTATCACACTGTATACAAGTTACCTGTGAATGGCAAATAACAAAGCAAATGCAGCGACAGTTTTTTCTCCTGATAAATTGGACATTGGTTAGAAACATTTTCCAGGCTCTTTTTTAACTGCTAATGTAACAATATAATATATCTATCAGGATTGTTGCATTAAAGTTTCACTCTATTTTACCCAACAAATAACATTTTATTGATGTTCATAGAAAAAAAAAAACTAAAATAATTGAAACTGACAATGACCGTAAGCAGCTCAAAAAAAAGTCACAATATTTTAAAAACATTATGGTGTATAGAAAATGAAAATATAAACATTCAGTACAATTTTCATGTATCTACAGTTTTTCGTTTTTGAATAAGAAGATAATAAAAAAGTCGCTACATGAGAAATCGGGTCAATAACCAATATTGTAAAAATATGAATTTCAAATGCTCATAAAAATTTAATGTGACTTGTAGACATTTTTTTTTTTTTTTTGGTAAGGTAGTCATACGTATGAAGAATTTGGTATTACGTTTTAAAATCTTAGATTTAAAAAGAAAAATGTTTATGAATTTCTAGCTCAAAATAATTTGCTAATTTTTGAGTTTTTTCTTATTTTGTCAATATATTAGATGCTTATAAAAAAAAACTGTGGCTAATAATTATTAATATCTTTCAAATATCATTGTAACAATGTAGTAGGAGCTTTGCATTAAATTGTCAAGCTTTTTTACCCAACAAATAATGTTTTATTGGCATTCATAGAAAAAAAACCTAAAAAAAGGTAGAAACTGAGTATATCCTTAAAAAAATCAAAACAAGTCAATATTTTGAAATAATTTTCATGTAGAGAAAAGGTTAGTATAAACATTCAATGAAAATTTCATGTATTTACGATCATTTGTTTTAGAGTTAGGTAAGTACACCAAAAGCCAAAATCAATTTTGCGTAAAAAATTCCCGTTTTCTTTAATGTTTATGTTGTTTTTCCAGCCGCTTTTGAAAACTATTGGGAATTTTAAATTTTGACTTCCCAAAAGTACCAACTAGATTCTAGCTAGGTTTCACCGGAAAAGTCGATGTTTACGCGTACCTAAATTTGTTTTCATATTATTACTATTTTACATTTACTTTTAGATTCTGAGCGGAGCGATGAATGTATTGGTTTTACAATGATGTATGTTTTAGATTCTGAGCGGAGCGATGAATGTATTGGTTTTACAATGATGTATGTTTTTTTTTATATTTTTATATTTTTGTGTCTGTCATCACGTTTTGGGACAGTAAAAGTGCTTCGATTTTCTTCAATAGTACCTTTTCTGATAGGAAAGTGAATCTAGTTGGTACTTTGGGGGGTCAAAACTAAACATTTTCCAGTAGTTTTCACAAGCGCCGGGAAAAACAACATAAAAATTAAGGAAAAACGGGAATTTTTACGCAAAATCGATTTTCCAAAAAATCGAATTTGGTTTTTGGTGTAACTTTAAAACAAATGACCGTAGATACATGAAATTTTCACTGGTTGTTTATATTTGCATTTTCTATACACGATAACATTTTCAAAATATTTTGATTTATTTGGAACTGTTTAGGGACATTTTCATTTTTAATTTTTTTTTAGTTTTTTTTCTAGAAATATCAATAAAATTTTATTTGTTGGTTGCGAAAGCTTGAAAATTTAATAGAAGGCTCCTAATATGTTGTTTCAAAGGCAGATGAAAAATATTAAAAATCCTTAGTCACAATTTTTTTTTATAAGCATTTAAAGTTCAAAAATTGACAAAATATGGAAAAATCACGAAAATTAGCAAATTATTTTGAGTTAAGAATTCGTAAAAATTTTTCTTTTTAAATCTAAGATTTGAAAATGAAACACAAGATTCCTTATAAGATTATCTACCTTTATCAATAAAAAAATCTCTACCGGACAGTCAAATTAAATTTTTATGAGCGTTTGAAATTCAAATTTTTACAACATTGGATTTTCACTCGATTTCTCATGTAGTGATTTCCTTATTTTGTTGTAATTCAAAAACGAATAACTGTAGATACATGAAAATTTCACTGAATGTTTATATTAGCATTTCCTATACACCATACAATTTTGAAAAGATTTTGACTCTTTTTGAGCTGTTTACGGACATTTTCAGTTTTCAATTTTTTTAGTTTTTTTTTTTATAATTGTCAATAAAATTTTATTTGGTGGGCCAAAAAGTCTGAAAATTTAATACAAGGCTCCTGGTATATTGTTACAATAGCAGTTGAAAAATATTAAAAATACATAGGCACAGTTTTTTTTTATAACCATTTAAAGATCAAATTTTGACAAAATTTATCAAAATCTCGAAAATTATCAAACATTGTAATTAATAAATTATAAAATGTTCAGTTTTTATAACTAAGAGTTGAAAATTTAAAACAAAGATTCTCTTAAATAATTCATACTGTAACCAAAAAATCTAAAAAATATATAAACACACTTATTTTTTACAGACATTTTAATTTCAAATTTAGACAAAATTTCATATTTAAACCAAGAATTACGATTTTAGTTATTTTGTTGTGATTGAATAATACTATTCGTGGGTACTTGAAACTTCTAAAGTGTACTATTATATATCTATGATAGTATCACGGTTTTTGTTGATGTATAACGCGTTATAAGTATCTAATGGATATTGTGATATGATTAATTTGGAATTTATTATAGGTACCTATTATAGGTCAATTTTTTGTTTAATACCATAGATATGTATATAATATGCCTTATACATAGACTGACATACCATCACCGCTCAGAATCGTTTTTCTTATACAATGATATTATATCATTGAATTCAAATTTAATACCATCCATTATACAGTGACCCACTTGTAACCTACTGTACAGCAGAGCGACACCCACTTGCCCACGTTTTTTTTTATATTTTTATATTTTTATATTTTTATATTTTTATATTTTTGTGTCTGTCATCACGTTTTGGGACAGTAAAAGTGCTTCGATTTTCTTCAATAGTACCTTTTCTGATAGGAAAGTGAATCTAGTTGGTACTTTGGGGGGTCAAAACTAAACATTTTCCAGTAGTTTTCACAAGCGCCGGGAAAAACAACATAAAAATTAAGGAAAAACGGGAATTTTTACGCAAAATCGATTTTCCAAAAAATCGAATTTGGTTTTTGGTGTAACTTTAAAACAAATGACCGTAGATACATGAAATTTTCACTGGTTGTTTATATTTGCATTTTCTATACACGATAACATTTTCAAAATATTTTGATTTATTTGGAACTGTTTAGGGACATTTTCATTTTTCATTTTTTTTTAGTTTTTTTTCTAGAAATATCAATAAAATTTTATTTGTTGGTTGCGAAAGCTTGAAAATTTAATAGAAGGCTCCTAATATGTTGTTTCAAAGGCAGATGAAAAATATTAAAAATCCTTAGTCACTATTTTTTTTTATAAGCATTTAAAGTTCAAAAATTGACAAAATATGGAAAAATCACGAAAATTAGCAAATTATTTTGAGTTAAGAATTCGTAAAAATTTTTCTTTTTAAATCTAAGATTTGAAAATGAAACACAAGATTCCTTATAAGATTATCTACCTTTATCAATAAAAAAATCTCTACCGGACAGTCAAATTAAATTTTATGAGCGTTTGAAATTCAAATTTTTACAACATTGGATATTCACTCGATTTCTCATGTAGCGATTTCCTTATTTTGTTGTAATTCAAAAACGAATAACTGTAGATACATGAAAATTTCACTGAATGTTTATATTAGCATTTCATATACACCATACAATTTTGAAAATATTTTGACTCTTTTTGAGCTGTTTATGGACATTTACAGCTTTCAATTTTTTTTAGTTTTTTTTTCTATAAATATCAATAAAGTTTTATCTGTTGGGCCAAAAAGTGTAAAAATTTAATACAAGGCTCCTGATATATTGTTACAATATCAGTTGAAAAATATTAAAAATACATAGGCACGATTTTTTTTTATAAGCATTTAAAGTTGGAATTTTGACAAAATTTATCAAAATCTCGAAAATTATCAATCGTTGGAATTAAAAAATTATAAAATGTTCAGTTTTTATAACTAAGAGTTGAAAATTTAAAACAAAGATTCTCTTAAATAATTCATACTGTAACCAAAAAATCTAAAAAATATATAAACACACTTATTTTTTACAGACATTTTAATTTCAAATTTAGACGAAATTACATATTAAAATCAATATTAACGATCTTGGTTTTTGTTGTAATTTAAAAATATTATTCGGGGATATATGAAACTGAAAAATCAACACATTATGGCCTATCCATACAATCTACCATAGTATAAGGAATAAGAAGTATGCTCAATGATAAGACTGTGCATATTTTAAGGGGCAATGAATAATTTATTCATAAATTCCATATAATTTAATACCATAAATAAGTATATAATATGTCTTATACCTAGACTGACATACCGCCTCCGCTCAGAATCGTTTTTCTTATACAATGATATTATATCATTGAATTCAAATTTAATACCATCCATCATACAGTGACCCACTTGTAACCTACAGTACAGCAGAGCGACATCCACTTACCCACCTTTTAGATTCTGAGCGGAGCGATGAATGTATTGGTTTTACAATGATGTATGTTTTTATATTTTTATATTTTTATTTATATTTTTATTTATATTTTTATTTATATTTTTGTGTCTGTCATCACGTTTTGGGACAGTAAAAGTGCTTCGATTTTCTTCAATAGTACCTTTTCTGATAGGAAAGTGAATCTAGTTGGTACTTTGGGGGGTCAAAAGTAAACATTTTCCAGTAGTTTTCACAAGCGCCGGGAAAAACAACATAAAAATTAAGGAAAAACGGGAATTTTTAAGCAAAATCGATTTTCCAAAAAATCGAATTTGGTTTTTGGTGTAACTTTAAAACAAATGACCGTAGATACATGAAATTTTCACTGGTTGTTTATATTTGCATTTTCTATACACGATAACATTTTCAAAATATTTTGATTTATTTTGAACTGTTTAGGGACATTTTCATTTTTCATTTTATTTTATTTTTTTTTCTAGAAATATCAATAAAATTTTATTTGTTGGTTGCGAAAGCTTGAAAATTTAATAGAAGGCTCCTAATATGTTGTTTCAAAGGCAGATGAAAAATATTAAAAATCCTTAGTCACAATTTTTTTTTATAAGCATTTAAAGTTCAAAAATTGACAAAATATGGAAAAATCACGAAAATTAGCAAATTATTTTGAGTTAAGAATTCGTAAAAATTTTTCTTTTTAAATCTAAGATTTGAAATTGAAACACAAGATTCCTTATAAGATTATCTACCTTTATCAATAAAAAAATCTCTACCGGACAGTCAAATTAAATTTTTATGAGCGTTTGAAATTCAAATTTTTACAACATTGGATTTTCACTCATGTAGCGATTTCCTTATTTTGTTGCAATTCAAAAACGAACAACTGTAGATACATGAAAATTTCACTGAATGTTTAAATTAGCATTTTCTATACACCATACAATTTTGAAAAGATTTTGACTCTTTTTGAGCTGTTTACGGACATTTTCAGTTTTCAATTTTTTTAGTTTTTTTTTTTATAATTGTCAATAAAATTTTATTTGGTGGGCCAAAAAGTCTGAAAATTTAATACAAGGCTCCTGGTATATTGTTACAATAGCAGTTGAAAAATATTAAAAATACATAGGCACAGTTTTTTTTTATAACCATTTAAAGATCAAATTTTGACAAAATTTATCAAAATCTCGAAAATTATCAAACATTGTAATTAATAAATTATAAAATGTTCAGTTTTTATAACTAAGAGTTGAAAATTTAAAACAAAGATTCTCTTAAATAATTCATACTGTAACCAAAAAATCTAAGCAATATATGAACACAGTTATTTTTTACAGACATTTTAAATTCAAATTTGGACGAAATTACATATTAAAATCAATATTAACGATCTTGGTTTTTGTTGTAATTTAAAAATATTATTCGGGGATATATGAAACTGAAAAATCAACACATTATGGCCTATCCATACAATCTACCATAGTATAAGGAATAAGAAGTATGCTCAATGATAAGACTGTGCATATTTTAAGGGGCAATGAATAATTTATTCATAAATTCCATATAATTTAATACCATAAATAAGTATATAATATGTCTTATACCTAGACTGACATACCGCCTCCGCTCAGAATCGTTTTTCTTATACAATGATATTATATCATTGAATTCAAATTTAATACCATCCATCATACAGTGACCCACTTGTAACCTACAGTACAGCAGAGCGACATCCACTTACCCACCTTTTTTAGACTAAAATTTAATATTTATTGGCTATTGCAAATGGCCCCTTTGAAAGGGGCACGGACAATCTGTTAACTGGCCAACTGGGTGACGTATTAATAAGCATGTATACATTTAGTTCAAATCCAAAAGAGCAATGTTTAAAATACGAGAGACAGTCCGAAGGCCGTCTTCGTTTCGCCAAGTTTAATACTTATACCTTTTTGCATATACTAACGCCGGGTATCACCCTAGGTTTGCTCGAAGTATTTATAACAATATAATATTATTAATTTGTATATTTTATATACATTATAGACCTCATATATTTTATTAGCATAATACTTACACCTTTTGTAGTGTAGTTTATGCCCTAGATGACTATAGATATGGGTATTAAATGTTTTTCAATTATATATTTTACTATAATGATTATTTTTTATTATAATACAATATAACAATACGCTTTAAATTAAATTAGTTGTTATCAAGACATACAGTCTTAAGGGGCCTGCTCGCGATTTTTCAAATTTTCCGCAATTCTTTAAATTTGAAAATTAAATTTTATATTTTAGTTGCCACCTCAATTATAAGACTTTTCCACTAATCTACTACCCAATACCTATTTAGGGGGGGTTGATAGGGTGTATTATATCGGTCAAAACACAGTTTACAGGAAAAACTCTCACACCTCGTAGATTGGTCCGATTTCCGTAATTTTTTTTTTGTTAGATAGAGGAATATTTTTTACAGGGCGCATTGGACTTCGATTTTTGATTACGTTGCTAAAAACAAAAAATAATACAAAAACTAAAAAGTTGTAAAAATTGATTAAATTCAAACTTGTAACATAAGATTTAGAAAAATAATGTTGAAAATCCAAGTCCAATGCGCCCTGTAAGAAGTCTTCCTCTATCTAACAAAAAAAAAATTACGGAAATCGGACCAATCTACGAGGCGTGAGAGTTTTTCCTGTAAGGCATGTTTTTGAGCAAAAAAACAGGTCGCGTGCAGGCCCCTTAAAACAAACTTTTCTGGACATTTTCAAAACGGATTATGCTTAAAAAAAATTGCACAGTTGTCGTAGCAGTCAGTTGCTAGATCAACCCGGGTGACATAAAATAGGAATTATTCTTGTTTTTTTTTAAAGTTTTTTCGAAAAACATATCATGCAATACACTTAACGATGCATGATGCATCGTTATACATTTTATATAGCTCACACAATTAATATATATTCATATTTCATACATATGTGGATGTATATAGTAAATACTTCATAAATATGTAAATAATTTCATTATGCAATCCGGTACCTATCAATTTTAATATATTATTGCCGGGTTGCATAAAAGCGATGATTAAATTAGTTTAATGGTTTGTTTTAATGAATGATTAAAATACTTTTAATGAACCGATTAATGTACTGATTAATTAACCGTGTTGCATAAAAGATGTATTAAACTACTTTTGGTTTATACCTAGTATGTGGTTTTTGATAATTTTGTTATCACCAAATTGAGAAGATAATATTAATTATTAATACAAATCACGATTAAAGATATATATATATATCTTTAATCGTGGTACAAATTGAAAATATACTCATATATATAATATAATGATAATATTATGGTAATTGCCAATTGGTAACTCGTATCGGTAGGCATATTAGCTATCTTGAGATTTGAGAAAAAATTATAATTGTGTGATAAACCGTTGCATAAAAATTTAGTGAGCCGAAATCTGATCACTAATTTAATGATCTGGTAATCTCCAGTTTAAGGAACCAATAAGTTTAATGACCGTTTAGTGAGCCATTAAATAATTTATTCATTCAATAGCGCGCTATTGGTTCATTAAATGTTTAATGAACGTTTATGCAACCCGGCATATATATTTGGAGTGGTGTATTGGTCTGTGGTCAATACATTTATGGGTATACGCACCTAAAAGTAGTTGAATATACCTATAAATAACTTCTTTAAAAATTATTACACTTAATATTTAATCATCTTTTATTACTTTATTAGAAACACTAACCTTTCACGTGTATATGTATAATGTATAATATGCAGTGGCGTATATAGGGGGGATCACCCTATATTCACTTCTCTCCACCAACTTTGTGTAACATGAAACCTACAACCCATCAATTTCACATTTGGCCAAATTAAATCGCATGCGTTGTGTATTGCTTTTTCAAAATCAATAATGATTTCTTTTGGTTCAAAATCATAAGATGAATATATTTCGTTAATAATTTTAAAGCATTCAGAATAAGTGGACACGTGTTTATCTTTTAATACACAAAAACACAAAGGAACGTAATGGCCATTTAGGTATCCATGTATAGTAAACAACTGCAAAAAATGCCTTACGCAATATGTAAATGTTCCATCCATCATCCATGTAAACAATTTCTGTTTTACACATAGCCTCAAAGTTTATTTTACAACAGAATATAATAATACCATTTTCTTTACTATTATATTGAAGGAAATTTTCATTTCTACTCGTCATACATTGGGTTTCATTTAAAAAAATATGGACGTCAAATGAATTTTTAGGTATTTTTGGTATTGTCTTTCTCCTAGCATTGTATAAATTTCTTTTAACATAGTTTACATCTCTAACCTGTATTGTACTGTTATTCCCATCCAATGAATTTTCGTCTAATGCGTGTTTGATAATTTTCCTTGGTGCTTCACAATTATTTTCTACGGCCTTTCGTTTTCCTCCAGTACCTACTAAGCACTTGTCGTTGAAGGCTATTTTCGGTTGACGCATCATGAGTATGCTCTGTTCGTTGAAATGTAATTAAACGATTTTCTCCAGAATTAATTGTTTTTAAAACCGCGGAACACTTTTTATTTTCACACAGCCACTTTTCTTCACCGGACTTTAAAATTGTTTGTTTGTTTGACGCACTAAAATGTGTCTTCGAAAATATTTTATCGAATGCATTCGTTTCGCGATATCGCGATATGATTTTATCTGCGGTCGTTAAGATGAATTTAAGATAAGTCAGTCGAAAGTTGATGTGTATACACTATACATATAGTTTTAATCTGTGGATTTTACCATCGGTGGAGTTTACGTGTTTTCAGGTCAAAAATACGTATCGGTGGAATTTACATGTTATAAATCCAACCCTAAAATCGACTACCTGTAAATCGGTGGAGTTTACAATCGCCCATATTCACCCCCACCCCGAAATGAATTCCTATTTACTCCACTATGTGTAATATTTACCAAGTATCAGTATTATTTTTTTTTTTATTAATTCAATTCATAAATACCATAAAAAATACAACTTTTTATTATCAAACCTAAAAAAAATTGTACAGTAAAATAATAAACAAATCTAGATAATATACAGTATTTATTAGATATATTATTATCTATTAATCTATGTTAATAACATCAAAATTTAAATATTATTATGAATCATTTTAACGGCAGTTTCCGGTCGTCTTCGAAAGAACCAGAACTCAGGTAAAATTATTGTTCTGTGGTAAAATTTAATCGAACTTCATGCGGGTACGGGGCTATTTTTGGCGGTGATATTGAATTGAGTCCATGCTACTTTTATGTGTTTGAATTGAGTCCAAGGTATTATCTTAATATCTTTGAATTGAGTCCGTATAGATAAAATGTCATAACTACCTGTTAAGCCGGTGACTTTGAACCTTGCACATCAAGTGAATTCATGTCATCATATTATACAGGATACGCAACGATAACGGATATTCATGGGACATCCAAACATTTTTATTCTTGTGGACACTCTTCTGTGAATACAGTATCCGATACATATATAAAACTTAGAAGCAAAGCAAAGAGACCAAGTAAAAAACATTAGAAAAATAAAATTTTTACGGGAGCAGACAAACAAATACATTAATACGCATATGGCAGATTTGACTTTTTAAAATATATATCATTTAAATTTTTACTAGCAACTATTTCATTATTATTTATTAACATTATTATATTACACATAATTATTGTTATTTTTAATTGACTCTTTATACTTATTATTATTTTTTATATGATACAAAAAAAAACAGTGTACCTATATACAATCATACATAATAATTATTATTTTTAATATTTTTTAATTAATTAACTCTTTAAACTTATTATCATTATTATTATGATTAAAAAAAAACAACCACACCAATTATTTAGGAGATTACTCAGCCAACCTCCACGTGGTGTCTTCTGGGTAACGGTAATAGGCTGAAGGGACTCAACTCGAACAACCTAAAAATATTGGTCGGACTCAACTCCGATAACCCAAAAGTATTTGCTGGACTCAATTCAATATTTGGGAGTTGGGACTCAATTCAATGTTATCCATTTTTGGACAGTGTACTTAATGTCATGATAAAATATTATTGTATTAATTTGTTTATTATTATTATATTTAACTTCTGTTTGATGATAATATGGCTAAATTGCTTGTCATAAATTGGTAGCTTGCGTATACCCATAAATCATAATACACTAATTTTTTTAAAGGTATACGCATAAATCCAAAAATAGGGATCCGGGTACACCCTCTAATACACCACTATATATATATATATATATAGGTTATACTTTATATGTATATATAAATTATATGTAATATGTCAATGGGCACCAGCGCAAGGGGGCAGAATGCATTTAAAAATTAAAAACATAATAATATATAACGTAATGTTGTAGTAGAAGCTGGAAACTGTAATTTAAAATCTAATTACATTTTCAGTTTTCAATTTTTTTAGTTTTTTTTTCTATAAATATCAATAAAGTTTTATCTGTTGGGCCAAAAAGTGTAAAAATTTAATACAAGGCTCCTGATATATTGTTACAATAGCAATTGCAAAATATTAAAAATCCATTGCCACAATTTTTTTTTATAAGCATTTAAAGATCGAATTTTGACAAAATTTATCAAATTTAAAATTGAATAATTATTTTGTAGTTAAAAATATATAAAATGTTCAACTTTTATATCTAAGGATTGAAAATTTAAAACAAGATTCCACGTAAGTAGTTAATTCTGTTGCCAAAAAATCTAAAAAATACATAGACACAGTTTATTTTTATTGTCATTTTAAGTTCAAATTTGGACAAAATTACATATTAAAAACTTAGAATAACTATTTTGGTTCTTTTGTTGTGATTGTATAATATTATTCGTGGATACTTGAAACTTCTAAAGTATACTATTATATATCTATGATAGTATTAGGATTTGTTGTTGTATAACGCGTTTTGAGTACCAAATGGATAGTGTGATATGATTAATTTGTAATTTATTATGGGTAACTATTATTGGTCAATTTTTTTTAATACCATAGATATGTATATAATTTGTCTTATACCTAGACTGACATACCATCTCCGCTCAGAATCACGTTTTTTAATTTCCTATTAATTAAATTAAATTTTTTATTATTATTTCACAATAAACAAATTAAAAATTAAAATGCCACAACTGAAATGATTGCAAGAAAGCAATTAAAAAATGATTTATTTAGAATCAGAATGATATGAAACAAAATATCTCAAAAAATCGTCAACACATAAACATTTAAAACTATCCATAAAATATCGTCAACTAATGGGTAGATGTCTAAAACGGCATGTCTATTTTCAGTCTATTATAAAATGCCTAAATCGTCTAAACATCGTCAACTAATAGATGTCCAAAATTATATATCATCAAGTCTATTATAAAATGCATAAAAATCGTCAACCAAAAGATGTCTAAATTTGCCTATTTTAAGTATATTATAAACTGTCTGAAAATCATTTACTATTAGACATTTAATAAAATATACACTTCTTGAATTAATGTGTGTTCAATGATAAAAGAATCACTCTGTATATATATATATATTAACTAAGTTAATAGGTCTATAGTGGGAACGGATAAAATATCTGAAAAAATTGTGTCCAAACCAATACATTTTTCATTGAAAAATGAAAATATATTTCTGCCAATAAATATTTCAGATGGCAGTATTTTAGCCGACAAAGATTTTGGATGATACTATCCAAGAAGTAAAATAAATGAGACTACAAATATTTTATCAAAATTTTTTTTTATGATTATTCCCCTCCACTTAATTTTCGGTGTTTCCGAATTGCGGACAAAGTGACAAAAACCATATGAGTTGCGGACGAAATCTAAAAAGGTAACATACGAATTGCGGACACAAATCTTATATTTGTATAATAATTGCGGATAATGTTACAATATTCACCTGGTGAAATCAGTAGAATATCATATATACAGACTGTTTTAAAAACTATGACGATAATTAATAATGACGATAATCTATAAATATTTTATAAAAAATTTTTTCCACAAAATTAAAACAATCTATAATTTAACAACATTTTAAAAATAACGATTGCTATTTTGCAAGACACAAATGTTTTAACCCCAACTACCAATTTTTGTTTTTAGCTATTGTCATAAGTCCTGAAAAAGTGGTGAAGGGAAATATTTGTGTCCACAACTAACGTAGTTTTTATTAAAAAAAGCTCTTAGTATAATGACAACGAAACTCGTGTCCGCAATTGTTATATTATAATTCCTAACCTGAATAATTCGTCCGCAACTAGTATGTGTCCTTAATTTTAAGTGCTCAAAAGTTATCACACTAAAAAAGATACTATTTAGCACGTAAAAATGAAATTTATAATTATTAATTTATGATGGTACTAATAATTTGTTTTTAGTTTATTCATTTAAATTAATATAATCTCATTATATTAGATTATAATTTTGATAAATTATTATTTTAGATGAATAAACAATTAGAAATGCAAAATCGAGTTCTACAGTAGCATGATAATCTTCAGCCAATTTTATAAAAAGAAGAAAAATGATTGAATTTGATGTACATGAATATGGAACACGTATATTAAGCTGCTTTGAATGTATTGTGGACCAAAAATGTTCAAACATTAAGTTGGAGGGATATACAAAGTAGAAGTTGCTCGATAGTCGATATTATTTGTATTTGTAAATAATGGTATTAATATACTTTTTTTAGTTTATTTATTTAAATTAATATAAATAATTTTGAGGTATCTAATTATAATTCTGGAAATGATTTATTGGTAAAACAATTAAAAAAGGAGAGTCTCACAAAGAATTACAAGTGAGTATTGGAAATCAAGTGACCAAAAATTCACAATAAATTAATATATTGTACACATTATTTTTTAAATTTAACTTAATCATAGCTATGATATTAGTTTAAAATAATAAGTTCATATGTTTTATTTGTTGTCAAACAAAATTATTATAATTGAAAAAAATTAATTTTATAATAATAAATCTTAATCTATTTACCTTTAAATAATACAAATATAATATAATAAGTTATTGTATAATGTGTAATTAAATTAAATATAAAAAAACTAAACAGGGGTACTAGGAGTATTAATGTGTATACTAATAAATATTTTAAAAAAATAGTAAACTTATTGTGTATTTAATCAGGTGGCGTATGTTGTACATTATCTTTTGAATGTATTGTCCGTGATATTTATCTATAATTAACGTAGAGAAAATGCTATACTTTCATCAGTTTCAGCCAAAGGATACTCTGCAAGGTCCATCATTATCACTTTACTGATTAAACATTGTCCTTCCTAAAACACAAAACAATAACATTTTCATTGTCGATATAAATTATTTTGATAGTACCTTCAGTTTAAATAATATATTATAGACACAGTAAACTTTTGATTACTGCGGTAACTATAAGAATTATATTGTATAATTATATGTACATATCAGAAATCATGACCGTTCAACAAATCAACGCAACTAGGTTACAATATCCTGTTATGCAGTTTCAAGTTAATTAAAAAAGATAAATTTAAAAAAAAAACATGAAATTTGAATTAAACATGGTTGCAGCGCCACCCTATTCCACAGAAATTTGAGAATTTACTAGAGCCAAACTTACTGGCGGTTGGTGACGCGGCCCACCACGAGGTTTTCATTACAAATTTTTTTGGTGCTCTATACCTTTAACTTAAGGAATCCGGTTTTTGTGTGTGAACATTACTTAAAATATAGTGTTCTTATTGCGTAGTAATATCTGGGAGTGGAGTCACCAACCACCAGTAAATTTGGCAAGGACTATATATAATATATACAACTACTTACATCTGGACAGATCCCAACTAGAGCATCGGCATGATGGAAGAATTCTTCTTTAAGAGATATTACAATGGTTTGCAAATTGGTTTTTTTTTGTAGAATGTAGGAAGCGACTTTCCCAATATTAGTGTTGTCCAGAGCAGCATCTATTTCATCGAGTACAAAAAATGGAGCTGGCTGATAACTGTAAGCAAACATTTGTTTACAATATATAATAATTAAAATAAATACAATTTAGCTGTAAATTAATACAATTTTATCACATTGTATACAAGTTACCTGTGAATGGCAAATAACAAAGCTAATGCAGCAACAGTTTTTTCTCCTCCTGATAAATTGGACATTGGTTGGAAACGTTTTCCAGGCGCTACACAATTATAGTTTATGCCATCCAAATATGGTTCTTCTGGGTTTTCAGGTCCCAAGAAAGCCTGAGCTGATTGATTTTTCGACAAGGCCTGTCCAAAAAAAAATGTTATTATTTAAAAAAAAATTTATATTTTAAATAAATAAAAGTATACCTTATATATCAAGTCAATCTCATTGGCTACATGCTCAAAACATTCGGTGAATTTATTGTGTCTCTCTTTCTTAATACGCTCAAAGTTCTGTTTAGCTTTCTTTGCGCGAGTCCTAGCAGTGTTAAACTCCCGGTCAGTTTCTTGCATTTTTTCTCTAGCTTGATCCAATTTTTGCATTGCCTGTTTGACATTTGTTATATTTAATTATTGAATTTTGAATGCAGAAACAGAAAAATGGTCATTCAAATAAATACAGAAAAGTTACAAGGATACAAAATAAAAGACTACTATAGAGAATTGTTTCTGAGAAAATTCAGGAAATATACAACAAGCCAGGTTTTGGTAAATGGTCAAAACTCAAGAGAATAATTAATACATTTTAGAATCAGTCTTTAACCCGTCGTACGGCGCACGGATTTAGATATCTAACTTACACGCATGGGGTAAAAATTTACCCCTCGGAAATATATAGATATACAAAGAGAGTTTACACTATACAGAGTGATTATAAAAACTTTTTCTTTTTTTTTTTTAACAATATTTCGTATAATTGTAATATTTGAGGCTATTGAGGTCATCAAATATCCACCATTATTATTATATATTTTGTAAAATTTTTTAAAATGTCTGGGGTAACTATTTACCCCGTGTACCGTACGATTGGTTAAAGAAACTATTTATATTGTGACTGTATTAAATTAATTATTATAAATGTGTGCTTTGATCAAATAAATAAAAACATCAAATAGTTATTTTGACTAAGATCAGAGAATTTACCTTGAAATTAGGGGCATGAATCTTTTGCAGTTTCATCGATTGTTCAGCCATAGTCTTAGCCATTTTATCCGTCAATTTTTTTATATCATCTAAATCTTCTAAATCCTTGAGATGATCGGGTAATGAAGAGTAATCCACAGTAATTCTATAAAATATGTGTAATATAATAAGAAACACACCTACTAAAAAAACATTAATATATTTTGTTTAATGTTGTTAATAATTAACCTAGCTTCCTGATCATAAATCTCTTGTGTGTTGGCTGTACTGTCTCGCCCTTGTTCTTCAGAGTTGTTCACAGATTGTTCTTGAATAATATCTTCCAAATTTCCTTGTAATAATGGTATATTAATGTCCTCCATCTAAATTAATTATTTAACATCAATTTATTTAAAAAATATATAAAATTTAATATTACAATAATTATTTCTATCATACCCGACAGTGAGTTAGGATTGCATGTCGATCAGCTCTACGCATTTCTACTTTGTTCTCCAAGTTAGTCACCTGCTTTTGAGCTGCTTGAATATCTTTAGCAATAGCACCGACTTCTTTTCTTGCCTAAATAGAATAAAAAATATTCTTCTCAATTGTCTAATTATAACTTAATATATAATATTTATTATTTCTTAACATACCTTGCTGATCACTTCATCCATTTGATCTACTTCTTGTTTTTTAGTTTGTCGTTGAGCTTTCAGTCGATCCACTTCTTTCATATCCATTTCTATTTCAGACATTTGTTTCTGTTCTGCCTGTTTGGCACGTTCAAGTTCATCTTCATCATCGTGAACTGCTCTCTCCCATCGCGTCACATTGTCTAGATAAACAATAAGTTATGATAAATATTTGATGTTTGTATGGTCAGTGTTTTTAAACCTACTCTGTGTGTCTTTGGTGCGTTCAAAATCTAATTGACTCATTATTCGATTTTTCTGGTTTTCAAACTCCAAACGAATTTTGGCCCTCTCTTGTTGTGACCTTAGTTCACGTTCTTCATACTGACGAATGTTAGTCATACCAATTTGACGACAAAAATCAGCAAACACGTCATCTTCGACAGAATTCATGCGACCTCGCATGGATTGAATTTCAATATCACGAGTCCGCATTGTTCTTTCAATTTCTTCGATACGTGGCTAAAACAAAATATTAATTTAATTGTACAACTATATAATATAATACCTTAACTCTTGAAGTCTAAAAAAAAAAAATACTTACACCACTCCCTTCTAATTTGTTCTCTAAGAATTTTAATTCCTTCTCCAAATCTCTGATTTGTTTAAGCTAAACAAGTAATAATAGTACAGTTTTTGTAGCATGAAACATGTATAGGTGAAATTGTATACTAACAGTGTTTTCTTTATCAGTTTTTCCATACTTGAGTCTCATATCTAAACCTTTAATTTGGGAGTCAACAGTATTCAGTTCCGACTCTTTGCGTGATTTCTTCATAGCATCTCGCAATTCTTCAGATAATTTTTCCTTAAAAAAAACTCGACAATAGAATACATAAAAAATATTACAAAAATTCACATTACTTTAGAAGCTTTCAATTGAGTCATATGTTTTTCATCCCAACGTTTTGCTTTACGAGCTAAATCCAAACTACCTCCAGATATAATACCAGATTTTTGATAAAATGTTCCATCTAAAGCTACAGCCTAATTAAAACAAAGTAATAAACTTGATAAAAATAATACTTTCAAAATTATTTTTATATTTTAACCAGCTGGAAAATAATTTTGTCCAAAGAGAAATACAAGAAATGTTATTTATAAGTTTATAAAAGTAACATAAAATTATTTTAATCTTACGTCATATCTTCCATCTCTTTCAAGTTCATAAGCCACGTGATTGGCGTCTTCGGGTGATTCACATACTAGTGCATTGTTGGTAGCAAACAAAACAACTCTATCAATTTCTGGATCAAATTCCAGTACATCATACATGAGCTTGACATTGTGTGGACGATTTATGTTTCGCAATCTCTCCTTAAGTGGTTTTGTTTGCAAATAATCAATGGGCAAAAATGTTTCCGGGTCCAACATGTGATCCTTCAGGTATTGAATGCACAGACGTGCAGTTTTCTCAGAATCCACGATAATGGCCTCCATGTACTTACCTAACACCTTTGTAATTGCTACATTGTAACGGTTGCTAATAGGATGACACATGTTGATCAAGCGGTCATACTAAAAATAGTTATTTAAACAAAGAATTAAAAATTAAAACACACTACTCTTGACTAACAAAAAACTTACCACTCCTGGATATGCTTTTTTGAAATTTTCAACTAGCTCTTGTTTCTTTTTACGTCTGTTATCGTCATGTTTGTCAACTTTAGCATCACCCAACTGTTCTGTAACATTATCTAAATCCCTTTGAAGCTTGGACACTTTATCTTTGGATGAACCAACATCTTTGCGGAGTTCATCATATAAACGTCTCTGTTCTTCCAATGCATTTTCACTAGATTTTATATGTTCAGTTAATTTGTCTACTCGCTTTTGGGCTTCTTCTTTTTCATGAGTTTTCTGTTTTATTTTATTTTCAAGTTCTGATCTCAAGCGTAACTCATTATCTAACCTATCCTGATCAGCTTTTTGTTCTCTGTTGATAGAGTCTAGTTCTTGTAAAAATAACGCAGATTGTTTACGAGCATCAATTTTTAAATTATTATACTCCGAAACCTAAAAATTAAAAAGGCAATACAAATATTTTCTCTTATCATTTAATATCGACAAAAAGATCATTTCAAACAAAACTTAGTACAAAACGATCAAAAATACCTGAGCATCTTCCAACTGTACATCTCTTCCCTGACTATGACTTTCACCAGCCACTTGTTCTTCATAATCATGGCGCCGTTTTTCAACTTCTTTAAGTTCAGCTTCCAATTCATCAATATCTTTCTTGTGAGCATCATTGGCCGTCACTACTTCGGCTAATGATTTTTTTGCAGTGTTTAATTTCTTACGTATATGTGCCACTCTTTCTTTGGACTTGATGAATGAAGGACGTTTTTTATTAATCTCTACTTCCTAAAAATTAAAACCAAACATGCTTTAAATTCAATTTAATTAAGACAATAAGAAGTGTGACTCAATATTTATACATGTACTGAAACTATAAAATATATGCATAAATAATCGAATAAATAATTATTAATATATATGCACTTACATACAAATAAAGTTTAATTAGAAAAAACATTTCATCATGCAATCATTGCAATTGTTACTATTCTCTATAACTATAGGTAAATAGATGCAAATATGCATTATCGGTAAGGTATTAATATTTGGCAATGATTAGAATTGTTGGACTTGATATCTGATGATTATAATATAAGTCTGTATCAAATTAAATAAATAATTTACATAAACGATATACTTTATAATATATAGTAGTCGGTCATATATGTAAAATGTAAATGCATAAATCCCATCTCCCTAGATATGATAAAGTGAAAAATCAAAATTGTGCCTTACAATTTCTCTGATTTCTTGTTCAACTTTGGCCAAATCACGACTAGCCTTGCCTTGCTCCTTTTTTTTTTCCTTTACCACTTCTTCGGCTTTTTCTTTTTTACTTTCTACTTTAGCAACTTCTTTTTTACGGTCTTCTAAATCTTGTTCATAGTTTTTTATCATGTTCTCATTTTGATATAGACGGAACAACTGATATTCAACTTCTTTTTGTGCCTAAAAATATTTTAAAGTTATAATACTCATTACGGGTAACCGGTATTACCAATTTAGTTACTTGGTCATATCTAATCTAATATTTAATAAATAATATTTTTTAGTATTTACTAATTCATCCTTGAGTTTCTGATATTTTTCAGCTTCTTCTTTCTCTAACTTTGCTTCTTTACGCTCGGCAGCGACTCCTCTTTTTTTCAAGTATGTGAAGTTAGTTTCTTCTTCTGCTTTCATTACTTCTGCTTTCAATCGATCATAATCTTCTTTTAGTGCACCAGAACTAAAAAAATATGGTTATTCCATAAATAATGTATTTCAAAATACATAAATTAATATAAAAGTACTTACCCACTAATTTCTTCAAATAACGCGGTTCTTTCTTTTGGATTTTTCATAGCAATTGATTCAACTGCACCTTGAAATACCAAAAAATTTTTTGCCTTTACATTTACACCAATCTGTTCTAACTGTGCAAAATATTCTTGATTGGGGACCGACTACAATAACACCAAATATTCATTTAAATAACCAATTTGAGTATATAACATATCTAACTAAAATATATACTTCATCGTTGATTCGATAATCTGATGACGACCCTTGCACAGTCCTAGTAAATCGTTTTTCAGTTCCTTCACTATCCATTTTGAAAACTGCAGTTACACTAGCACTGTAAAAAAAGGTAATTTTTTAATAAAAAAATAAAACTAATTAAAAATGTTCATCAGATGTCAATTATTCTACTAATTAATACATTCAATAAATCACCATTATGAAAGACAAATTTACCTGCGAGAGACAGGTTGCCCAACCGAAGCTCCATGAATAAGATCACTAAGACGTTTTACTCGGAGACAGGTAGTTTTTTCACCCATAACAAAACTTATAGCATCCATAAAGTTAGATTTACCTGTAAAACAACAAACAATGGAATTATTGTAAAGCAAAACAATATATTACACTGTCAAACCATTAAATTTATCTAACTCACCAGAACCATTGGGTCCAATAACGGCTGTAAAGTTCTTCAGAGGCCCAATCATATGATGACCCCTGTAGGACTTAAAGTTGTCCATTTCGATGCATTTTAGTACTGGCGGCATGATGATGGATTATCCGTCAGCGATTATTAGGACATAATATACATGAACGCCACACGAAAATAAAAATAAAATATTCAAAGCAAACGTAATTGGTCACACAAACAACACTGTACCTATACTATAATGTCTAATCAAATTATTTGATCAATTAATAATTACAATTTAAATTGAAACCTATATTATGATTGCAAACACTAGTTAGATGGGTATGGGTACAATTTAATATTTATTACGGAAAAAGAAAAATATTGAATAAAACAAACCAGTAGTAAGTTTACAGCATATAGTCAGAAAACGTAAACGAATAACGAGGAGATAACACAGAAAATAAACAAACACACCACACCATGAATGTCAATCCGATTCTGATAACGTTCGGCTGCCAAAACAACAAATATTTCCCCCACCTCAAAAAATCAACACAATTTTCATAAATTTCGGAAAATATGCCCTCAAACTGGCTAAACCCGTATTGTTTTGTGCCCATATTATACTAAACATCAAATACAGTTTTGTGAAATCTACTAATAGTACCCCACCATGGCACCATAGAACAATAACGCAGAAAATAATGCTATAAACGCGATTAGCGTGCAGGTGCAGATAGTTTTTAATTTTTTTCCCGCGCTTCCATCATTGAACTTATAATAATCAAATAATGTTAGTAAATACTAAATACTAAATAGAATTCGGCTCTCTAGTGTCCACAAATTTCTATTTAGTACAAACTACAAAAAATAAGTTTTACAGAAGGTGCGGCTTTCATCTGTTTTATCAGTTAGTTACTTAGTTACGGCTTTCGAGTTTCGGCTATAGTTAAGTCAATCGTCTGTAGATAGTAAATATTTTATTGTCATGATAAAATTCCATACACGGACTAAGATATACAGGACTGGACACGAGATGAATATTGTGGTTACGAAATGTTTTACAACAGGCGGAGTTCGGGGGGATATTTTCCTTTTAGCATTACTAGCGCCGTCTTAGTGGATACTTATGGAACTAGAAATTTGTATGATGTGTTCTAGTATCCACTAGGACAGCGCTAGTAATGCTAAAAGGAAAATATCCCCCCGAACACTGCCTGTTGTAAAACATTTCGTAGTCAACCACTCAACCCCCCCCACACCCTCCAACCTTATCGTGTCCAGTCCTGTATATCTTAGTCCGTGCTTCCATATGACCATATTATAGTTATGGAATATGGATGCTGTGTGATAAAATAACAAAGTAATAACAAAATAATTTTATGGTGGTAAATGAATTATAATTATTAATGTGTAGTACCGTCTACGGTGTGCTTAAATTAGTTTAATTATAATTTATAAAATGTCTTGTTGTGTACCAAACTGTCCTTTTCGTGATAAATATTTAAAAAATATTAGTTTCTGTGTCCCACAAGACCTTAATGCACGGTCCACATGGGAGAGAGTCTTAGGAATTAATTTCGATAATAATTCTCGAGTTTGTCGCCAACACTTCAGTGACATTGATATTATAGAAACATGTGTTCCTGGAGTAGAGAATGATAAATATCCTGTAGGTATTCAGTTATTTATTTAAAAATCATTATTGTAATTATTCTATTTATTTCTAGATGTGCTTGAATAAACCTATGCTTCGTGATGAAGCCATTCCTATACAGGTTAGAGAAATGGATCGTTACAATGATGGATCAATAATTTTAGTAAATATCTACATATATACCCGATACCATATAAATAAAATATGTAATTCAAATACCATCAGTATATAGATATATTCCTCAATATGTATCTATTTTTTTAAGAATGACAAAACTAATATTTCAAACAATATTGGTACTAGCTGTCGTGGAGATGTACATGATTTACTATCTTCTATAAACGGTGATCATTGTTACACTACAATACAGATACAGGAACACAAAGTAGCTGAAGTAAATCAAGTTTTTGGTGCTGGTACAATGAATGGTCTAAAAAGAGATGCAGCATTATTCAATGTTGAATTAACATCCTCAATATCTAAAAGAATAAAGGTACTACTACTACTATAAAATTACATATGATTTAATTTTTATTACTGTGCTTAACATTTTTTACTATCTATAGCCGTCAAAAACATGGTGGTAGTGTGGTATTCCAGTTCCGGCCAGGATTCTGCCAAAATCTTTAATCAACTATACGTCTGGAAAAACTGTGCAGCCTCCTAACGGTCGCGCCGACCACAGCCAATGAGACTGCACATGCACAAACCGCGATTCATTTCTGTCAGGATTTTTTTCCACACTTATTTGGAATAGAGTTTATCTAATTTTAATAACCGTAGGTCTACGTGTAATTGTAATTTAATAATTTACATATTATTATTGTTTTGTTGGTTATCACTTATCATTGTAATTTAGATTTTTAACAGAGCGATGAATCTTGACTATTGATTTTTATTTTATTTTTTTGTCTTATTTTTTTCACCTTTCAGAACAGTAAAAATATTTCAATCTTCAACATACCTGGTAAATTATCGAGTATGTTTGTCGAAAAAAGTTGTCAATAAAAGTAGAAACCTAGTATCAGGGGCGTCATTTCCCTTTTTTCATGGGATGCAAAACCAACATTGAAAATCTGAAGTAATACCAGTAGCTCTCATGGTCGAGTCATCCCATGAATTTTTTTCAACACACTGTGTAAATGTAGATCATTTCATAGAAATTATAGTATAAAACAAATAACAATAATTTTGTTAACATAAATGTTTTTTATTATGATATAACCCCCCAATAGTATATGGATCACTACAGCTAATTGTTAAAAAAATCAATTAGACAAGGCTGTGCATAAACGAGTTAAAAAGTTAATTTAATTTTAACTTTTTAAATTAACTAGTTACTTTTGGCTTTTCATTAACTTAATAAATTTCTCTTTTAAATAACATGAAATTAACGAGTTAATTTTTCACTTTAAGGAGTTAAGTTAATTTATTTTGTTTTTAATTTTATTATATTTTACTATTTCAGTATATTTCGTTTCATGTCAAAAAATATTTACTGTAAATTGTTTAGGGCCAGTTGTACCGTCTACGGTTAAACTATGATTAAGCTTAATCAGCTGATAACAGATATTTAAACAGGCAAATTCGGCCAATCATAGACGGTACAACTGGCCCTTAGAGTTTAAAATTTATATCATTCAAATCTAATTTATATGGAAATACTGTATAAAGTAAAAACACTATATATCTATAATTTAGTTTTGGGTTGGAAAAAATTAAAAAATAAAGTACCTACTCTAACCTTGTATAAACAAATTAACTTTTTTTCAACTTCAAAAAAATTAACAAAAAAAGTGTATTAACTTTTAACTTAAAAGAGTTAACCTATAGTTAAATTTACTTTTTACTTTTTATTATTGTTGTATATTAACATTTAACTTAACTTAACTGAGTTAAAAAAAACATTAACATGCCCAGCCTTGCAATTAGATAATACAACTGATCAAAATTAACTTTATTTTAACATTGCCTCTTAGTACAGCTTCCAATTAACGTTAAAAAAAAACTAAATTACCTAGTAGATTTTCATAAAAAAATGTGTATACACCAACTAATATAATTAAGAAGTAATGTATGTTTAAATATAATATAATAAATTACAATAAAGGATATCTTCTAGATTTTAATTTAGCAAAAATATCTACTGCTTCATTAAGATCTAGTGTATCAGCTTCTACTTTTTCAGTTGCAATAACTATTATAAATCACTTAACCTGTTATCTCCCATTGTAAGGGCAAATAATTTTTCACTATTTTTAATGTCGAAAAAAGGCATTCATTGGAAGCAGTGCTAACAGGCAATGTTAAAATTATTGTTAATATTTTTAAGGTTTCTACAAAAGCAGATGGTAGTTTGGATAGCATTTCCGTTAGTGTTATTATATCAGAATTAATTTCTTTTTCTTTAAGTAGTGCTTGGATGGAAGAAAATTCAGAAGATAAATATATAGAATTAATTTTAAAATACCTTTAATGGTTAAGATATTTTTAAGATAAACAGAATTTAATTTCAAAAACTAATCACTGTTAGAGTTAAAAATTTCCATAAACATCAAAATTGACACATAAAAAAAATTACAAAATTATATTACATAAATTATTTTATGAAATGATTTACACAAAATGTATGTAAAAAAACAATTCATGGGATGCATTTGCATACCCTTGCATCCCATAAATGACGCCACTGTCTAAAATATTTCATTTTAGCCTTTAGGTGCAAACTAAAAGGGCATACCCTCTAATAAATTTAGATTGGGTTTCATATTATTGAACAATGGGCTGTTATAATTTATGTCTATTTTTTTAAATTGTATCCATTCGTTATGTCTTAGAAATGTTTATTACAACTAGACATACTTTTAGGTTTATTTTGTTAATTTATCTTTTATTAAATGTTTTTTTCTTTATAGATATGTTACGTTATTGATGCACTAAATTATAATTTTTATACATTTTACTTGTTTTTTTAAACATTTATATCCTCACCAAAATTATAAAATTAATTAACATTATAATATCTTGATCATCAAAAAGTATTAATTTTTTTGTTGGGTAATGTAACTCTCTAAGTCCCAACCATACCACAAACAGTGCTTTAGGGTGGTAGGTATATTTTATAAACCAAAATTGTTTTTTTTTTTTTATTTAGAACCAGGGCTTGTAAACGTTATATTTGACAAATAACGATAGAAATTTGTAAACATAATTAAAACGGAAAGCGATAATCAAAAATAATTAAACACCGCAAAACAAAGCATAACGAATAACAAAATATATAATATATCATTAAACAAAAAATAACGCAAAACAAAATTATTTGAAAATTTAAAATTCATTTATTTAAAAGTAAGGTACTTATATTGGTTTCGTAGAAATATATTTTATTTCATGCTATTTATTTTTGTCCTAGAAAAAAATCTAAGAATTGATTATATTATATTTCGTATCCGGGACATTACCTACCCTCATTTTTTGGAGTTATTGATAATTTTTAAATTGAATTGATAAAAAGTAAATACCTAGTATAATAATAATAATTATTATTATTAATATTAATAATGATTAATGATGCCCCGATAATTGCGCTGTAGAAGTATAGTATAGACTTATTTTGTATTCACTCTGTAGTCTGTACTACTGCGGTCCTCTTGTGAGTGTTAGTATACTGTTGTTATAACATCCGTTTTATTTATATTAGCTACATATTAAAACAAATAACGCAATCATGGGTAGAATAATCTCTACCCCAGTACTGAAAATTGCAGAGGTGCTTATTAACTTAACTAGTTAATTATTTTTGTTTTTAGCTTATTAACTTGTTCAGTTAAAATTTCCAACGTAATTATATAAAATACCTAGGTGTTAGGTATATAGAATACCATTTATACCAATATTAAATATTAATAAATAATAAATTATAATTTTCTGTTAAGATTGTTGGAAAATATTGGTAAAATAACGTTTTTATTCTAAATAACGATAAACACAAAACTTGGATAACGTTTTAATTCTGAATAACGATAAACGCAAAAATTGTGTAATGTTTTAATTGTAAATAAAGTAAAAACGGAATTTTTTTTTCAAATGCAAGGCCTGTTTAGAACAAAGTTATGCACATATTGATTGCTGAAAAATTATCCAAAATAAATATTGCCTAATTACTAAATACAATATCGTGAATATTATTTTAATTTTATAACTTTTTAATAAAGATAAATTTGTGCTCAAGGTTATGGTATAGTTATAATTTAAATATGACTTAGTAGTTTAGTAATCATTTTTTGAGGATCTTCTTATTTAACAGTGGTGGAGAAATGAGTGTGAGATATTTAATAAGCATTTTTTATGCGTTTGATCATATTATTGAAATTTAATTTAATAATTTGTTTTAAGACAATGTAGGCCATTATATTATTTTTAAAAAGAAACAATTAAAACTATTGGAATGTATCCAAGTATTCAATCTTGAATTGAAAATATTACACTGTCCCTACATAGTACATACACTTTTTACATTCACATTTAAAGGCACTAGTACAATAACTAGAAATGTTAATTTTTTTAAATTCTTTCCAGACATTTTTTTTTAATAAACAAGTATAAATAACTTAGAGGCACAATAGGTTTATGTGGTTAGAGTATAAAATTAACAGGCACACTTGATGTGAGGTGTCATCTACTAATGGCATAAGAACTAAAAGCTTCGTAAATTAATCAACAAAAAAAAACATTATTAGTAAGAATATGATATACCAATTAATACCATTTCCTTTGATATGCCTACAATATTCATGGTAATAATTCAAAAAAAAAAACTATACAATATTAATAGTTACAATAACAAGTTATGTGCAATTTTGATTTTGGATATGACTGGATTTTGTAAATTATCTGGTAAATCCTAGCTGGTGGTATTAAAAATTGTAATACTGGTATTCTTCATGTTTTTATAAGCAGTATCAACGGTATTACCAATAATACTGTATTTTTCATTATTATAGTAATTACTGGATAATGGAATACCAGTATTCTCAAATTCTAAAAAATACCTGGATACTAGGAATTAACCAATATCGGTATATATTATGTTGAAAATAAAGCCAGCTCTAAGCTACCTAAATGCATATGTATGTAAATAACAATTATTTTTACATGCAATTAAAAAATCTGACTTTTTAAACCGATTATTATATTGGATAGAATAACAAAACTCAAATAAAACCTTTAGGATAATTTAATGAAAAAAAAAAATTTTAAGTGTATTTTTACATAAAAATAAGTAGACTTATCTGGTTATTACACCGGTGCCGTCATTTTAAACATCAATACTTGATAAGATACATTTTAATTAATTATATTTTAATAAAATACAAATATTAAGAATGGTATTTCTTAATGATGAATTATTAATTAATATTTAAAAATAAAATTATATAGAAATATCAGTCATATTATCAAAATTATCTATAGAGGCATAAATTGTTTTATAAAATGAATCTATACTACTATCAGGTATTGCTTGAGATGGTGAAATAAGAGTAAAACCACTTTGAGTTCCAATCGCCAACCAACGAAAAGAATTAAAATTCTGGTTCCAAGATACCTGTTAAATATAAAAACTATTATAAATTATACTTTTGTACAATACATTAAAAATATAATTTTCACCTTAGTTATATTATCAAGAGGATATCTTAACAAAGGTTTGCTGTCATCTTGGTCTTTCGATTCCTTTTCATTTAAAAAAAACTAGCAACAGAATAAACACATAAAATATTTTTGTTTTTAGAGGAATTAAAATACTTACAAGATTAGATTCAAGTCCAAATTTTTTAACTGTTTCATTAAAACGGTAACCATCAGAATACTCTGATTGAGTATTATCATTTGATAATAATTGTCTTACCATCAATTGAAGTACTGTCTGAAATAAAAGATAAATATCATATACTACTAATCAGAGGTGTGCTGAATAGTAATTTTTTGAGGCAATTGCCTCAGGGAAAATTTGGGTAGGTGGGTGGGTGTGTTGGTATAGATGTGCAACTTATACCTAAAAAAACTAAATAATATTTATTATTTTGAATAATAAAAAAAAAATAGTGAAAAAACTGTTGGTGGTGGGGAGGGGGATCAAATTGTATAGTTTGCCTCAAGTCTGCTTGTCAGTTCGGCACGCCACTGCTACTAATCAAAACAATGTATTGATTCAAACTAAAACAAGATGATATAATAAATATTTTGGGACTCCTCGCATTATTTTAGATAAGTTATAAATTTGTCTTATGAAATTTTTTAAATGTCTAATCAAACAAAGTTTGAATTTGCATATTTTAGAAAAAGTGTACATTTGAGCGATTTTTCGCATATTTTGCATTTTTCTAACTTCAATGTAGGTACATACAATTGTCGGGAAAAATCATATTTGGATAACATTCAAAAATATCTTTAAAAATATTATGTTTGGTGAGGTACAATAGGCTCTAATTTTGAGATTTGGGGAGGCCGAAGCCTAAAACCATACTATTATAAAATTGAATTAAAAAATGTAGTAAATGATTGGGAGGGCTGTTAAAGTTGTTGGTGGAGCTTGGCTATACAGTTTGCCTTATTTTCGCATATGGTATGTAAGATTTAATAAGTCTCTTTGTGACAAGACTGTGTTAAAACTATAATTGACATCTACATTCTAGATTGTACAAAGAAATGAAAATCAGTAGATATACGTGTTCGTTTATTACGGTGTTCGCATATCACGTTATTCTTCATTACATATTTATTAACCTAGTATTTTATTCCAGTATTTTTAAAAATCAAGTTGTTTTATTTCACAATAGTTTAAAAATGTCCAAAACATGCAATAGTGTACTCCGTCCATCACATTAATCAATATAGGTACCTACCTATATTACAATTAGTAAGCCCGTGTATAAATAACTACTTATTTTTTAGTTTTTTATTACCAAAATTGTAGTATGTTTTATGAATTTTTCAAAAATAATATAAAAATGTAGCTGCATATATTTAAGAATATTTTGACAACTTTGACTGCATCATATTTCGATAATATTTAGTGCAACAAGTCAAGTCCCGATTCCTAAATTTATGGGAGTTAGCTGTTCCGTTAACAATGTCATTTTATGTTATTAATACAATTCATCAAATTTAATTTATTGAAAATGAAATTATTACATAACCTCCTGGAAAAGCTTCCAAATGACATCAAAGCAATTATTGACATATATAAAACAGATGAAAGTGATGGAACGTGTAGAATTTTTAGGGATTTAGTTTCCTTATTAAAGTAGCACCTTCAAGTGTCATAATGGTATCTATATTTGAATATGAACAAACATTTTTTCAAAATAGAAATACATTACATTTCTATAAAAACAGAATAAAAATTATAAATATAATTTAACTATAATAAACTTACTGAGTTTCCTTTTCCTATATTATTGGTTTCTGATAGAAACAGCTTTTCATAAATAACTCCATTTTCGTTTCCAGTAGCTATGACATTCGTCCAATCCGAAGTAGATACAGACTAAAATATTTTGTAAAATTTACTAATTTAGTACATTTATAATTATTAAAAAAAACTATTAACAAACCCAATGAGTACTCTTTTGATAAAAAGCAGGACCATAAAAATCTTCCTCATCAATGTTTTTTAGTAAATCTCCAGATTTTCCTGCATTATATGATTTATCTTGATCACTATTTGCACTTGAATCATCAGATTTATATGATTCGCCATCACCACTTATATTGGATTCATTAAGAGTTTTGTTTTCATCAGTGTCATCACAATTTATTTTTTCATCGTTCTTTACTTCATCACAGTTACCGAGTATTTTATTTCTATCAATTACACTTTTTAGAACATATAACTCGGGATTATAACCATCAAGATCATCGTCACAATTTGAAAAATTAATAGTCCGAACTTTTGAGAATACGGGACTGTTAAATAATATGTATAAATCAGTCAATAAATATTTTTAATATTACCATGCAATCAACCAACCAACTTACTTCACAACTTTACTACAATACACCAATGTGTAACACTGCTGAAGCCAAGTACAATCAGATGGACAATGAGATTTCTTTTGAAAGATAGGGTTTTCAGTAGACTTCAAATCCCATAGAGTTACATTACCATCAGTTGCCGAAGTAGCCAATATTGAAATATTAAAATAATTCATAGAAAGACCTTAAAAACAATTCACACTATTCTCATAACAAAGTAAATTATGTGCAAGAAGTAAATAATAAGCTAACCAGTTATACAACTTCTACTTGCTATGAAAGTATGACTTGGATAAAGTATATCATTAATTAAGAATATTGATTTGAAATTTATATGGAACACACTCACAACACCATTTGAATATCCACAAATAAGAGTTCTGAAAAATGATGTCAAAATGTTAATATCAGTATATAAATTACAGTAAATTAAGTAAGTACTATACACCAGTCCTGTCTCCTACCATATTTCCAATAATATACAATATTTTTTCCCAGTTCTAATATCTTGATTCTACAATGAACAACTAAACATTCTTTAAGACAATATTATATAATGAAATAGAATGCTATAATTATTATTACAACAATTTTTGAAGTTAAAACAATTGGAAATCAACTATCAGATGGTGACGTCTTAAATTACTAATCAACTTTACTATTTTTGTATAATGTATATATATTGTATAATTGTTAAATTGCTATTGTAATGTAAAAATTATTATTTAACTGTGCATAAATTATCTATAGTTTTTACTTAATTACATTAATATTATTGGATAAACAAAAATGTCAAAAATTGTAATTCTATATACCTAAGTTTAGATGATAAATGTCAGGAAAACTTAAAAAAAAAGAAACTTACGTTTTAAAAAACAATCTGGTTTTACATAGATACATTATTTTATCACTATTGACATCAGCATTAGTAGCAAGTACTATGTACAAGCACTATAGCGACCAGTCTAGCTTATCTCCAACCACCACTATGGGATGCAAGCAGCGCGACCGGGTTGACTCTCCCACCGAGCCGGACGGGGGATTGTGTCGCGTAAGACGTACAACGGTCGGCAGAAAAGGCGATTCAAGTATCCACCAGGGGCGTAGCGTGCATGTAAGCACTGTAAGCACTGCTTACACTTTAAATGAAAGAAAAATAAATTTGATCAATCACGAGTCACGACTAATAGGTACATAATAAATGATTTTTAAAATTTTAATTTTATTTATACAATATTTAAGTTATAGCTGGTAGTGGTATTTGTTATTGTTTATTTGTGTCGTACGCTGTCTACTGATTACCAACTAATTTAAGAAAATCATCGATTGTAGGTCTATTTTTAATCCATTCTGTATTATGTTAATTGCATAATCAGAATACGATGTACATACGTACAGTGTAACTCATTCTGAAATTGTTTACGCGCAACTGTTGTTTTCGAATAGTCTATAATGCCATAGTGGGGGCCACGTATTTAACTAGCGTTTGTAAGCACATTTGATTTTGCTTACGCGAGAAACAAGGAGCGTAGCCCGACGTGTTGTAGACTGTAGTCGTTTTTACGTACACTGTCACTGTCATTCGCCTAATAGACTTTTGAAGTATTTATACTTCAATTTCTTTATTTTCTCGAATTTGATTTGTACAACTAGTATATTTTTTAAAATATTAAAAATTTTAAAAGGATAACATTTTTTTATACATAATTTATAATTAGATATTTAGGTATAGTACCTATATTCTAATCACTTTTGAAAAAAAAATTTCACTGCTTACATCTTTTTAATACCCACGCCACGCCACTGGTATCCACCATCGGACCGATAGCATAATATCATCCGACGTTAAAATCATCGCCCGAGAGGCGCGATACATATTTTGGTCGTAATGATATAATACATATTTAAAGTGACAATCATTAAGTGTTTGTGTTGTGCTTTTTCATCACCTCAATCTAACCAGACACTTCGACCAGACCACGATCAACCTCGATTCAATCATCGAAATATCAAAATACACAGTAGATAATATCTTAGTATGTGATGTAAATTGATATATTTTATTGTTTAATGTGTTACTAAATGTTTAATTATATTCATGTGATATATTATAGTCTGAAGAGTTTACAAGAAAATTGTTGTTCTTACTTGAATGGTGAAACTGGCTGCCAACAAACTTTTGTACATTGTATACCACCTTCAATCCATTCACATTCAAAATTTCTTGCTATTATATGCTTGGCTTTGTAAATGTAAAACCTAAATAAGTTCATTGAATACCATTAGTTTTTATTTCATTAATAAATTTGTTATCCATTTTAAGCAATACATTTCTGAGATATCATCCATAAAAGGCATAGCAAATACAGGACAATCTCCACAAGATGTACTTAAAGCCAACAATCCTATTTTTTGTGGAGGTTCATAAGCTCCAGAAGGGCACCATGCCATATCCCAGACAGCACATAATCATGAGCCAGACCATATAGACATATGTGGCGTACAAAAGGCGGATTCATCGCTGAAGAACTATTAAAATATGTATAATCCAATAGTATTAAACCATTTATATGATTAATACTATATAATTATAATAACCTTGAATAGGTCTAAAAATAAAATTCCACTATACAAAGCTTACATAATATTTGTCAATGAATCGAATCTCCATAACTGCACAAGAGACGGATATTGATAAATTTCCATCTCTTTATGCTCCAGATCAGGTTTAGGATGACATGATATTGCCAAATACTGTGTTTGAACTTCCTTTGGAACAGGACACCATGACATAGCCCAATTAGGACCACCAGTAAACAGCCAATGCATACCTATAAAATAAATGTAAGATTATTTAAAAAATATTGAAAGCATATCAGCAGTAAATAATATACCATTGACATAAACAGACTTAAAAAGATCAACACAAATTTGTTCATCATTTGAACTAAATATCTTGCAAGATTGTTGAATAGATGGTAGATACTTTAATGCTTCATCATTTGTTAAGACGATAACATCAGTTTAAAATCTTTGTGACAAACATCCTTCCAAAAGGTTTTTGTGAAGCTTAAAAATAAAAATAATTTAAATGTTGCTAATGAATAAAAATTAAATAATTATTAATTAAGTTATGATTTTGATCTTACAATTATAATAATTTAATAAAGGCTTTAAGTAGATATTTTTGTGTCCTCATATTATCTGTTAAAAAAAATTAAATTACATAATATTAAATTAATATGTTATAAAAAAATATTTAATTCAACACATAAATTACAACTTACTTAGTGTATAATTGTTTAAGCTATCTTTTTTTTAATTAAAAACATATCATGAACGTTCAAAATATGATCAACAATGTCATTGACATTTATTGTAATAAAATTACATAAACGACACACACAAATCCGGTAAAAAAAATAATTGAAAAATATATTTGCTTATATTAAGTTAAAAATTAAAGTCCTACATGATATTCAGTAATATATTTAGTATCTGGATGAAAACTTAACACGTTAGGAGGCCTTCTTTTCCGGCGCATTTTGTAAAGGTCTTTAGACTAAAAAATAAGACAAAATAAGAGGTATTTATATAATATTAGACGTAATACATAATCAATGTTACTACCATTTAGAAAAATGTCAACTCACATTGTCATTGATGTTATTACTATTTTCTATGTTATTCACACCTCTACAAGTTTTCAGTTTGTGAGTTATTAATGACGATGGTTTAACTTTATTTCCACAGTCTTCACACCCGCATAACAAATGTGTAATGTCCTAAAAAGTAATATATTGATTTATTTGGAGGAAACAAGTGTTGGGTGTTCATCATATGCTAAACCTTGTATATATATTATTAGGCATTGTAATTTTGAAGTATAAATACAAGGGATTTTTAAAAAAAATTTTCATAAGGCAACCTAGTTAACGATAGTTTTAATGATTATTGTTAAAAAAAATTTACATTCCTCACTCTTTCGATCTAAACTAATTATTTTAAAATGGGCTAATATTTAGATAATTATTATATGATAGAATTATTACAATTATTTAATAATATGACTTACATCAGGAGTTTTATTACAAAATATTACATGGCTCGCAAACCCTGAAAGACTTCTTTTAATAGTTTTACAATCTTCACAACACAACTTTACTCCACGTTTACGTACAACTTTAAAAGGTATGAATTGTCTTAATTTATTTAATACGGTATCATAATTTCCTAAATCCTAATAAAAAACAAATAAATAAATAAAATATGACTGATTAAAATAATCTTGGTTTAATAATAATATTATTGTCTATTTAATCAAACTATACTTACAAGTATTTCTTCACCATCAATCCAACATAAATTAAAATGTTTGGAATAGTGCTTGGTACGATATTCATTAAAAGTCATTTCTTTTTTACAGCGGCCACAAGTCACCTTAACATTCCACTTTGATTTTAGAAAATGTACATCTATAAATTATAATCAAGTATAATCAGCTTACCATTGAATCGTCACTTTTTTCTATAATTTTTATTTCAGATTTTTTAATTATATCAAGTCCGTTTTCTATTTTGTTGTGCAGTCCCTGTTTATCCTAATATACAATATAAATTGTGAAATATTTATTAAACACATAGTTATATAATTTAATAGTCTTACCGGTCTAGATTGACATCGTTTTACATGGCTAGCAAAACCAACTACACTTTTTTTTTCATTCTGACACCATTCACAAACAAATTTAACTTGTTTTTGGCGTGCGGCATATTTTGGTAAATGTTGTCGTAATAAATATTGTATCGCGTTCTCATCATCAAAATCCTAAAGAAAAAATTTTAATTCAAACTATGTATGTATTTAGGTTAATACAAAACAATGTTCTTTTCCATTATCTGCCACAGTTCCATCTACCTTGGGTGTGAAGGGAATGTCAAATATAAGCTATTCTGTTTTTTGCTGCACTTACAACATTCACATAATACACAGCGTTTTACATATCTATATAACTCTGATACAGCTACAGGTAGGATAGTCAGTTTGTGTGTAAACCATAAAACTAAAAAGGGTGACAGATAATGGAAATGACTACAAAATAAAATTTTTAGCATGAATTCGGGAATCCAACAATTACATTTGGTTTAATTTTTTTATAATTTCTGGAAATATAATAGGTATTATATGATATTAGTCATTACTTGAATTACATAGTATAAAATGTATAAACCTACAATTGTAAGAAAAAAATTACTTACCGGTTTTTCATCACCAATTTTCCAACATAAATTGTAATGTGTTGCACAATGTGTATCTTCATACTCCTTGAACATCATACTTTTATTACAACTACCACAAGTTACCTTAATTTAAAAAAAAAAAAAAATTAAATTAAAATGTAATTTTGTACAAAAACAAACCATGTACATACCATTGAATTGTTTTCACTGATTTCTTCCTCTGTAGGCTGCGGCAAATCAGTCTCATTAGGATGTTGAAGTACAAGCTAAAAAATAAAGCTTTAAGAAAACATACTAATATTGAATAGTTTTTATACAAAACTAAGAACAGTATCTACGTTACATAGAAAACATAGAATTGTGGATATGTTTTTGAGCCTAAAGATGTTATAATCAAATCAAAATTTGTTTCAACTTCCAGTTGGGATAATTTTATTTAAACAATCCAATAAGTAGCATGACTTTTAAATCAATAAAAATAATAGTGAGGCTTGATGAGCATGTAGAATGCAAGGTTGTCATTGAGTTGACGATGCAGATTGTGTATTGTTGTATTTACATCAATAGGCACATTAATAATTTGTCCAATAATTTCTTTTAAGCCGTGTAAAAAATATAGGAGTTAGATTTGCATAAACAGAATTTGCAGCGAAACGAGACATTCAGTGATGATATCAAGGAGGTGACTAGAAGGAGCTTATTCCCCCTCCCCTATATATTTTTAGTTTTAAACACCTGGTCAAAATCAAAATCATTACTTAAAATAAACTGTCATGGGCTCAATTTGTAAAATACTTACATTGTTATTATTTACACATGGTACCAATATAATATATTAATATTTTGGATATACCTTGTACAAGTTTATGTATAAGGATAATCTAAACATACATCAGGTTGAACCATAACATATTCAGTGATCAGGCTATAGTAAAGTTCTAATAAGATATCGATAATGATATTTATAAACATTTGCTGCATCTAAATATTATTGGTGTATACAGTTATAAAGTATATAGTATACTTATTTCATTTTTAATGAGCCTATGGTGATAGCAGGGGTATAACCATAGACCAATAAACTAATGGACAGCGCTTAGAGAGAGAGGCCAGTGGTACGATATAGAGTAAAACAGAAAAGAGAACGTGGGGGAAATACAGTATTAATTTCATACGTCTACGATTACCTCCTTTATGTTCTTTCTCTCTTCGTTCTCTTATATGATTCTCGTGAATTGATGGCAGAACGGAGTGGAACGCTCTGTCCATTAGTTTATAAGTCTATGGGTATAACTGTATGACAATTTCAATATCCGTAACTGTTTGTTCAGATATAAATTGTTTACTTATAGGTCCATCTTCAGACTACATTTCAATTTTGCTTTCCCATCTCAAGTTTGGTTTCCATCGAAGTATTTTGGTACTCTCAACTTTTTAGACCTATTTCTATAATACCTCTGAGTGTATAGTTGACATTTCTGACTCTGACAATATTTTTTAACTTGCTCAAAATATTTCATTTTTTTTTGTCTTAAATTTGAGTATTTCTTCTTTAGAAATTTGTGAAATTTCTCTTCTCTAGTTGTTTAGTACAACTAGTACTTGATGAGAATAGAGTATTTATTAAAAAATTATTAAATTAGCTATTCTAGTTGACGTTGATGCAGACCCCGGATAAAGCTATATCTTAGCCTGTGACGCAGATGTTCACTAATTAACGCTATTATGCTATTATAGCAATAATATTAGTATACAAATAGTAACTTCTGTAGTGTGTAGTACAACAGTCACCAAATGGCGGCCCGAGGGTTAGGTTTTTCAAATTTTCAATTGACCCTCAGCCCAAAAACATATCCATGTTAATTTATTTTCATGACAATAAAAAACTGGTTTATAGAGTTGAAAAAATGATTACCTTTTGTTCTATGGCACATTTTTTCACATGAGAAGCAAAGCCTAACACAGTTTTTTGCAAATCTTTACACCATTCACATATATATTTTTTTTTAACAGTAGTGTTTGGTAAAATTTCACGGAGTAAAACAACCATTCTGTTCTCATTTAAATAATCCTAAAAAATAAATAGTCTTTAAATATTTAATATATACCTACTTACAATACAAATCAGTAATTATATATATATTTTTTATTATTAAAAGTAATATTGTAACATACTAATTTTTCTTCTCCTTCTAACCAACATAAATTGTAGTGAGTATGGATATGTTTATTTTTGTATTCCTCATATATCATACTTTCTCCGCAGCGACCGCATGACACCTGAACATGAATAACAAAAAGGTGGGTAAGTGGATGTCGCTCTGCTGTACAAGTGGGTCACTACATAATGGATGGTATTAAATTTTAATTCAATGATATAATATCATCGTATATAAAAGCAATACTGAGTGAAGACGATTTGTCAGTGTGCATATTTTATATTAGATTTATATTAGATTGTTATTACTTATTATTTATTATTAATAAGGCAGCCGGTACCTTGAATTAATATTATAAAATTACAACAAAATAACTAGTCGTTATTCTTGGTTATTTAATATATAATTTCCTCTAAATAACAAAGAATAACATAGAATAACTATGAAAAAAAAACCTTGATTCATATTTTTGAGATTTTTTGGTTACAGAATAACCTACTTGCGTAGAACATTGTTGTAAGTTTTCTATGCTTAGCTACAAAATGTAAACATTTTATAAATTTTTAAGTACAAAATCATTTTTAAATTTTAAATTTTATAAATGTTGACAAAAATCTTACTTTAAATGCTTATAAAAAAAAATTATGCCTATGTATTTTTAATATTTTTCAACTGCTATTGTAACAATATATCAGGAATCTTTTACTCATTTTTACCCAACAAATAACATTTGATTGACAATTATAAAAAAAAACTAAAAAAATTGAAAACTGACAACAGCTCCGTAAACAGCTCAATAAGAGTCAACATTTTATGGTGTATAGAAAATGAAAATATAAACATTCAGTGAAATTTTCATGTAACTACAGTTATTTGTTTTTGAATTACAACAAAATAACAAATTCGCTACATGACAAATTAAGTGAAAATCCAATCTTGTAAAAGTATGAACTTCGAACGCTCATAAAAATTTAATTTGAGTTGCTTGTTAACATTTTTTTATTTTGATAAAGGTAGACAGATTTATGAGGAATTTTGTATTAAATTTCAAATCTTAGATTTAAATAGAAAATTTTATATGAATTTCTAAATCAAAATAATTTACTCATTTCCGTGAGTCTTACGTATTTTGTCAAAATTTGAAATTTAAATGCTTTAAATGCCTATTTGACAAAGTCTGGCATGAAGGTCTTCTGTTTAAACTTTGTAAATTTCTTCCTCCTACACTATTTCTACTAATGGAGTCATATCTTACAGACCGACATTTTCAAATACGTCAATGTTCCGCCACCTCAAATATAGCCTCAATTAGTGCAGGAGTACCCCAAGGAGGTGTACTTTCTCCTATCTTATTTAATATTTATGCTGCCGATCAACCTTCCACACAAAATACTATTGTTGCTGATTATGCTGACGATAAAGTCATATTGACAGTACATAATGATCCACTAATTGCTTCAAGAAATTTACAATCCCACCTAAATCTACTCTCAGAATGGTATGCCAAATGGAAAATTAAATTAAACAACAACAAATCCATTCACACAACTTTTACCCTAAGACACGGCCATTGCCCTAACGTAACTGTAAATAAATTACCTATCAATGCTCTAGACACTGTCAAATATTTAGGCCTAAACCTCGATAAAAGACTAACATGGCAAAATCATATAAGAAAAAAAAGATTAATTCTTAATGCCTGCTCCCGTTCTCTAAAATTATTACTTTCTAAAAATAAATTCTCATCTTAAAAAACAAAACTTCAAATATACAAATCACTTCTGAAACCCATATGGACGTATGGAATACAACTATGGGGATCGCCAAAAAAATAAAATTTAAATAAAATTCAGGCCTTCCAAAATATTACCCTTCGTAAAATCACAAATACCCCACCTTTCGTCTCTAACATGACCCTCCACAAAGATATAGGTATAAAAACAGTAGAAGAAGAAGCTGCTATTTTCTATAAACGATTTTATAATAAATTAGAAAACCATGTGAATCCTCTAATAAAAGGCTTACATATCTTGTCACTTCCTGGAAATCCCCGTCGCAGGTTGCAGGTGTAGGGATCATCTAACTTAGTCCTAATAAGTTGTCAGTAATCACATAATAAACAAGCTAAGTACTACCGATGGGTGGCTTCTTATTCACGTAACCCCATAATGTTTTGTTACCCAAATCTCACATATACTTATTGTGCTTAATTGTACAGATTGTATAATCCTTGTAAAAATAAAAAAAAAAAGGTTACTGGATTTTTAATATTTTTTATCTGTCTTTCAAACAATATATTAGAAGCTTTCTATTCAATTTTCAAGCTTTTTTACCCAACAAATAAAATTTTATTGACATTCATAGAAATAAAATCTAAAAAAATTTGAAAATGAAAATGTCCTTAAACAGTTTAGAACAAATCAAAATATTTTGAAAATTGTATCTTGTATAGAAAATGCTAATACAAACAACAAGTGACAATGTCATATATCTACGGTCATTTGTTTTAGAGTTACACCAAAAACCAAAATCGATTTTGAGTAAAAATTCAAATTTTCCCTTTATTTTTATGTGGTTTTTCCAGGCGCTTTTGAAAACCTTCCGAATGCACCAACTTGATTCACATTCCCATCGAAAAATTGAAGCAGCTTTACAGCCCCAAGCTGTTGGTGACAGACACAAAAAAATAAACACACACACATCTTTGTAAAATCAATACATTCATCGCTCCACTCAGAATCTAAAAGTTTAACATACTTATTTTATTACTGAAAATATTTTGGTAACACCTAATTTTAAACTGAGGAAAATTGCAATACAAGTATGTAATCACAGACAACAATTAAAAATAAAATTTTGAGAATGTGTACAAATGTGTAGTTTATTTCAATTATTTTCTAAATTATTTATAAACCAAAAACCACTACCAGGTTATTAAAATTAATAATAATTGTGTTCCTAAGCCAATTTTAGAAGAAAAAATCATGAATTTTAGAAACTCGTGATGACTAATATTCTACAATTCAATCAATTTATTCAAACACAAATCTTTCATTATTATTAACATGAGTCTTTACTTAGGTAAATCTATGCAAATTTGTGAATTATGTTGCTAAAATTGAGTGCTTGTAAGATGGTGGAATGTCTACATATCATATCCTACATTAAGTGGATATCATGCAAGAGATTTTGAAAACAATATAATAATCAAGGAATATTTGTTTTTCAATGATAGTTTAACTTGATTACTCGAGCCACAAGGAGCCGTGTGTAGTTAAACAAAATAGTGCAGTGCGCAAATACATTTTCAAGATTTCCTTAGGCGATATCATGGTTATATCATTTATACAAAAAAATATATATATTAATTTAATAACTTACCATAGTGTCATTATCGTGATTAATAGTTGATGTACTAACATTTACATCAGACTTGTTCAGAACTTTATCATTTACACTCAACATTGACTAAAAAAGAAAATTAATTTTTAAATGTTGATAAAATGCATTGTATAAAGATTTATATAAGTGCATACATTTTTTTATAGCATAAAACAAAGATGTTAAAGTTGAAACTTACCATGACTAAAAAAAAACTTCCAATTGTTAAAGGAATACATTCAAAAGATAAGAAAAATAAAAAACAGAAAAACACCAAATTAACTATACTCTTTTTTAAAAGAGAATATACCTGTCGGCGACCAATTTATATCTAGCAATTATTTATTCCTCACCAATTTTCCATTGTTAACGTAATCACATGGTTCTCAACGCACCAATCGAATCATTCGACATGCACGAAAGCGTATATTCTTTTTTGAAAAGGAGTACATACAGTGAATAGAGCTAGTATAAAAGTAAATTAGCTACTTACATTTTGTTTACATTTTTTTAGATGATTGGCAAACCCAGAAATAGTCTTTTTAACAGAATCGCACCATTCACATATAAATGTTGACTTGGCTTTAGATTTGTTAATAGTTTTCTTTAATATTGCTTGAGTTGTAGATGTATCAGTGAAATCCTATAAAATATAAAACTAGTAAAATAATTCTATATAATTTTTAAAATATTTAAATTTAAACAGTACAATTTCATCTTCTACTCCTACAATCCAACAGAGGCCATAATGAATCTGACGGTGTTTAGAATCATACTCCTGATACAACATTTGTTTTTCGCATTTACCACAAATCACCTAAAACAAAAAATCTTGGTAGGTATATTGTTGTAAAAGGTATTTGGTAAAATTAATATTAATATTTTTGAAATTTCCTTTTTAATTCAGTGCCAATTTATGTATAATAATAATATTTATTTATTTATTTATAATAATATAAATTTTACTGATTAAACAACTATCATTATAGATTTAACTATACTTGTAGTTGTGTATAAATAATAAATTAATGATACTAAGATAGTCATGTAACAAGTTCTTTAATGGAAATTATGCAGCATATGCTTTTTACAAAAGTAAAATATTATGAAAATCCAATAAGCCCGTCAACCAAAAATTATCATTCAAATAAATTTAAAAAGAAATTTTCTCACGACAGAATCATGACTGATGATATTTGTAGACACAAAATTTGTAACCGATCCTTGGTCGTCATTGACTTCAAGTTTGACATCAACAGTATCTCTGTCCATCACCGGTGTATATTAATTGAACGTTCAATAACCAATCGTCCTGATCATAGAACAAATTTTTAGTAAAGATTTAAGATAGACATATTATTATATTAAATGTCAGCCGAGTAAAAAATGTGAGCATTTATTTTACGCAAAATCTGACCATTCACGGTGACGGACATCTGCCGACGTGCAGAATACGTACTGAGTGCTGACTGCTGAGACTGACTAGTGACTACTAACTGACCATATGTCCATATACAAGTATAAATTATAATATACTTATAATATAACGTTAAACCAACTGTTCTATGGTTAAAGTTTAACCGTTAAACGTATATATTGTATTATATAACTGGTATATTGAACATGAGTACCGGGCTGGCTGGCAGTTGTAGCATCCCGGTACGTACAACCCTGGCGACTGGGGTTTGGACGTTTCGGTTATTACTTATGTGGTTATCACACCAGAGAGAAGGAACCCGACGGAACACGGACTATATGGGTGCATATAACTTTCCAGAAAAAAAACAGCCAGAATATAATTTGACAGAGTGTTTAAATACAGAAAATAAAAATACAGAATTTAAAACTACCAGAATATTAAAGTCCCAGAAAATATTGAAACAGAAAATAAAATGAACAAAAATAAATGGTAAAGAATGTAAAATGATAAGAAATTTATATCAGTAGAACGTAAAAATCCAGAAAATAATATTGCAGAAATTCCGCTGGGTGTATAATTCCAGAATGTAATATAATAGAACACGATTTTACAGAACGGTATTTCACAATAAATATTTTACCTGAAAATAATATTTTAGAAAATAGAAAGACCAGATTACCAGAACCACGTAGAACATCAGAAAGATAGGGGCATATCATGCCCGGGGGCAGATCTGATAAGAGAAATAATTTTCAAAAATATAAAAAAAATACCAGGGGGCGGGAATAATAATAAAAAAAAAGAACAAAATGACAAATTCTTAAAGCCTCGAAATTATATTGGTGTGAATTTTCTGTTTATGCCAAAGTGTAACTTGGTTATGAATATGATAATTTGCCATTTGCGTGTAGACTTGCAGTAGGTATTGGTGAAAATTTAATTTTTTTTTAATGCACCTGAATGTTAGACTGAAAGCATTCCATCCGTACTCACCACTTACCCAGGGCAGGATTGGCCCGGCGAGTTCCCGAGTAAAACTCGGTGGGCTGTTCATGAGTGTTTGGGCAATTATTTTATAAGACAATTTTAAAGACATTTATTTAACTCAGTGCGTCTCATAGAATGTAGGTCAATTTAGTAATGTTTAGTTGAAAATGAGCTTTTTAGGGCCAGTTAAAATACTTAATGTCTAAATCTCGGTGGGCTGATAGTAGGGGAGGAGTGGGGCAACTATTCGGCCCGGTAAATCTATAATAAATTGACCGGCTTTTGCATTTCGATTTAGTCATCATTCCTAATCACTTACACTTACACAATTACAATTACAATTAATTTAATAACAGGCTAGACTTGATGTGAGAAGTCATCCAGAAATGACACTCACTAAATATTAAATCTAAATTAAAATTAAAAACCAATTTAAATAAATATAAAATAAAACTTAGACAGGTATAGACTATAGACGTATAGTCGTCGTTGTATTTTGTGTTTTATCATAGGACAGCACTAGTCAATCAGATCAGATGCTAAATAATATATTTTTCAAATAAAAATGTCGACAGTTATTATTGGCAACTATTGTTTTGTATAACTGAAGTCATAGGAGCGAACATAAGACGTAGTAAAATAAAAATATTAATAAAAAAAATTATATTTAATTGTATTGAATTTTTTGAATGAATTTAAGATAATAGTGTTTATATGGTTTTATTTATACATATAAAATATACTAAAAATGCCTTCAAACTATAAAAATGTCAAAAATATGCTCTTAAAATCAATAATGAAAAAATGCAAAATAAAAATAAATTTTTTTTAATTATGCATGAAACAAATTTTTTGATTGGAAAGCTATGGTTTAGAAAATTCAGAAAAAAATGCAATTTATATTTAAGTTTGAACCCTAGTTATAAATAATAATTTCTGATGATGCATCGATGCCACGCCGAGGGGGCGGATAATCAGCCGAACCGAAATCTAAAATCTTAAATAGGTAGCTAATAATATTAGCTATATATATATAGCTAGTTATAACTATATAACCTAACCTTTATAATATATTATATAAACAATTTTTCACACTCACCCGTTATAATATGAAAATACAAAATATTTATAATTTATATTTATACCTACTGATTTTATTATGAATATATAATAATAACAAATTATTTTTGAGCAGCGGCTTACCGGGAAAGTTTCCGGTCGCCTGATAAGTAACCTTCCCTATCTAGCGCTGGACCTACCTTAAAAATATGTACCAAGGTACCTTAGAGCTTAAAATTATTAGGCTCAATAGTGTTGTGGTAGGTAATATAGGTATACTCAAACTCAACACTTGTGTTATAACTTATAACTATATTAAATATAATAATATTAATTATTCAACTAAAATAAGTCACCTTGAAAAAAAAAGTTTTTGATTATAGGTTCTAAGGTTTAAACTTTTTTAGTGAAAGTGAACTGTTTAATTAGTTGAACTACTTTTTTTATAAGTAATATTTTCATAACTATATACTGATAATAATAATAATTTATTTGAAAGGAATAAAACGGGCAACTGCCCAATAGTACAGGTAGGTAGTTAGAATTTAGATTATAATAATACGTTAAATGTTAAACAAAATAAATAAACTGAGGTAAACATAAAATTAATTAGAATAAGAATATAAACCAAGATTAAATTAAATAAGATCTGATATTACATAATATTATTAAAATAATATATTGTATGAATCATGCTTAATGGAGAAAAGAAGAAATCGACATCTGTAGAAAGTTTGTTACACGTGGACATGGCTCTTGGGCTCTAGGGATTGGAGAATACTTTAAATAGTTTGTGTTGTGTGATTGTAAATAGAACATGGAGCCCATGGAGGTAGAACGGTTATTATAAGCTGGAATGTTGAACGCTGTTAAATGTTGAATTAACATTATAATAGATAAGGAGCATCATAGGTGCAAATTGAGGGGGGCTTGGGGGGAGTGCTTAGCCCCCAAAATCTAGGACATTTTAAAATGCTATATTGTAAGGGTCTGCTAGCTTTTAATATATTCAGCCCCCCCAATTCAAAAATTGAAATTGCGCCATGGAGCATCAATTTTGTTATTGATTAATTTATAAATAAAAGTAAAATTTGCTAGCTCATGTCTAGTAGAGCTTGAGTTGTGAGGTTTAGAAAGGATCTTACCGGTGTCATGGCTTAATACATATATAAGGTTATTGACCGGTGTAAATTCATGCTGGTAGGTATATAGTTATATTGAATTTGAAAGCTATTAACTTTAAAAAACGATTTTGAACTCGTTCAATATACCTACCTACTGAATATTAGATTTAGTGTAAGGACTAAGGTCCAAATGGTTCATCCATATTCTAGAATTGATCTAATTAACGTTGAGTAGAGTACCTAGTTAAAGACTCAAAATCTTTAAAATTGGATGACTGGCGTTTTGCAAAGCCTAATACACGTAGTGATTTTTACCACACATTCAACTTCGACATGGTCTTAGAAATTAAGATTGTGGGTTAGGATTATACCTAGGTATTTTATGTATGAAACTGAATTGAGTTTATTATCAGTTATGCAATAAGTAAATATTGTATAATATGCTCAGTGTCTACCAGTAAAAACACATTGAATAGCAGTTATTAGCATTTTACCAACTAGACAAAATATTTAATTCCTCTTAGAGAGATAAACAGTTGTTGATTGAAAAAATACAAGCTACATTTTTAAATCGTCTGCAAAAAATAGGAAGCGGGATTTTTCCAAAATAGATGAGATACCGTTATTAAATAAGATTAATAGGATAGGAGATAAATGCCCACCTTAGAGAGTTCCCGGTAGGACTAATGTTGACTTTGATACAAAACCAATAAGAACCTTAATACAATTGGTTCCTGTTTATAGAGTATGCATTTAACCAAGACAGTTGTAGAGGATTACTAAAACCTAAATGAGCTGAAGCTAACTTATGATCTACTCGGTCGAATGCTTTAATATGTATTAAGTATTATATTATGTGTGTTTAGACTTAACCTTACTTAACAATAAATATAATTATACCTAAGGTTTAATTCTTGTTTTATTTCTTGCAAAAACCACAATGGTCAAAAAATAAAGTTTTATCCTTAATTATTTTAATTATCAAGTTATTTTATTATAATATGAAAACAACCGGTCATTGAGTGTTAACCTGTATTTGTGTTTATTAACACAATAATTGTACTATAATATAAAATATAAATGTTTTATTATAATTTTATAAATTAGCATTTACAATCTTTGTAAAGAAAATTTTATATAATTTTTTTTTGGCCTGGTACATGTTTAATATTTTGTGGGCGCCCTTGGTTTGACTATTCTTGAGGTAAACTATTAAAATTTAAACACAAAATATTTAAAACAGTTATCATAATAATTAAACAAATTAAATAATTACTTTTGTAGCATAATTATATCAGTTCTACATAGCGGACAACCTCTTCTACCTTCCCGCAACCACCTCTCAATACATACTCTACAGAAATGGTGCTGGCAAGGTACTACTGTAGTAGTAGTAATTCCGCTGTAGCAAATTATGCATAGTTCAAGAACTGAAAAGAATGCTTTAAGTTAAAAAATATTTACAAAAATGCCATACCTATGCAATGAAAATTAATTTAATATATCATACTTTCATTTTCTTGTTGCGGCTCTACTTCATTTTCAACTTCTGCATAAAAAGCTTGGACTATATTAAATTGCCTTCCGTTTCTCTCACGTCCATCTACTCTTGGTGTCTGGTTTCTATGTCTGCCATTATCTACACATAAATTATGATGATTATTTGTTTATTTTTATACATTGTTTGAATGAGTTCAGAATATTTCTAAATTAAGTGAATTTAGATAAGTAACATTACAATATTAAACTAATAGAACTAAGGTTTTCATAGACATATGCACAATATTATACCTCTAACTTTGGGTTTGCTAAAATTATGGACACACAACCTACACCCCTACAATGCCCTGTACACAACTGTCATTACTATACACAAAAAATAGTAAAACAATTAATATTTGTACTAACATTTTTATATAAATGTTTAACATTACTGTAATAAAATATAAAGTAATCAGTTAATACTATAAAAAAAATGTATTGTGTTGTTTGGCGCCAAAGATCCTATAGCTCCCTTTATTGCTCCTATGCATACACAATAAAGACATAATTGAACATATTTAAAGTATTACCTTTTTAATGAAAATACTATTTAAATTTTTAAATTATATTAATTATGATTTTTTTTAGTTATATTTACTACCTTGTAGATGGTAAGGATGGCCAACTGGTTCTAACAGCTGCAGTATTTCAGCTGCATCTGTCGGTGCAATAACTGGCAATAAATTAGCTACTGGAACTGGTGCAACAACTTGTGCTGAATCTGCAGCTACTGGTACTGGTGCAACAACTTCTGCTGAATCTGCATCTACTGGTACTAGTACAACAACTTCTGCTGAATCTGCAGCTACTGGTACTGGTACAACAACTTCTGCTGAATCTGCAGCTACTGGTACTGGTACAACAACTTCTGCTGAATCTTCAGCTACTGGTACTGGTACAACAACTTCTGCTGAATCTGCAGCTACTGGTACTGGTACAACAACTTCTGCTGAATCTTCAGCTACTGGTACTGGTACAACAACTTCTGCTGAATCTGCAGCTACTGGTACTGGTACAACAACTTCTGCTGAATCTGCAGCTACTGGTACTGGTGCAATAACTGGGAATAGATCAGCACCTACCGGTACTAGTGCAACAACTGGCACCAAATCTGCAGCTCCTGGTATTGGGGCTGCTGGTTGAACAACTATTGGCGGTTCATTATCTACATGCAGTGCCCAATTTCGTTGCTGTTGTTCATATGTTGTTGTAGCATGCGACATTCTTTGAAGAAACTGCCACATAGATATCAGCCCTAGAGTATATTGTTGGCAAGCGTGTTGGATTGAATTTAAATGTCTATAATTTATTCGGTGGTTGCTTGTTGGCCTTAAATTATTATTTATCTGAGCCATAATAGTGTGGAAGTTCATACTCAAGTGAGATAGGTGATCTGTAATATAAACATTAATCCAATATTATCGGTAGCAGTTGGTAATAATTGAATAACTTAAAAAAAAATATATATATATATGTTTACCTAAAAATATCCATAAGTTAGGGTGAGTGACATTAAATTTGTTCCGCAAAGTATTATGGAAACTTTCGAGACTATTATTTGTTCGTCTTGGTAAACCATTAACTGAAATAATGTTTGATCCAACTTGTCTGAGCCAATAGCTAAAAATAGGTATTTAATTGATTAGTAGCAATAATTTATTATAATCTACTATATATGATTTTTATAAGTTTCAACATATTAATAATTTAAATATTCTTACTTATCATAGTAATCAAATAAACTTGACATTGGTATTCCGTGATTCACAGCAAACATTCTTACCATATCAAATGCTCGCTGTATATCACCAGATGGTAACAATGGTAATGCAAATAGCATCCTTAGAGCTTTTGAAGCAAATTCATTTGTGTTTATTAATTGTAAAAATCCTCTTTTTTTCATATTTCGCCAAACTGCCTTTAAATGATTTATTTTTAAATTAGTAAACTAGGTATATGTTTTTTTTTTGTCATTAGTAATTACTATTTTATTTCATTATAACTTTATTAATGAACTCACTTGGTTGTGGTGGAACCAACACCCGGTGATTCGTGCAGTTGGAAATATAAATGTGAGAGTATCTCTCAGGGCAGTTTCATAATCCGTTATTATAATGGATGGATTGAGGTTGGCCAGCAAATTTGTCTTTAAAAAGTTGAAAACGCAGTTGTACGTATTTCTCGTTTTACATTCCATGAGACAGTAAACTATAGGTATAGACTAAACAAAAATACATATATCAAGTTTTACTGTCTTTTAGTACCTATATAATGGATAATGTTATACCTACTTTATGGTTAGGTATCATATTATGGTATATTTTACACAAGGATAACTTAAGCATAATATGTAGCTATTAACTATATTGATAAATAATATTAGTCAGAATATAATGAAATCAAGATTTAGAACATTTACTTTGCAATAATATTATTAGAAATAAAAAGTTTCAGAATAATTGTAATTCATGTTTTAACTAATTTCTTATTTTTCAGTTAACTAGTAATTTTGGTTATAAAATATGAAATTTGATTAATATTAAAATATCAAAATTATACATACATAATTGTCAATCATACAATGGATAGTCAACAACTGACTTCCCATGTTTGAAGGCACAACCTTAAAAGTCGCATCTACATGCACTTCGTCAATATTGTTAGCCAAAACTAATTGTAGTAGGGCGGTGCATGAAAAAATCATGCATGCTCGGCCATCAACATCTTGCACACAACCCTTAAACATGATTTCACCACAGCAAGAGTAACGATGCAAACGTCCTTCATCAAAGATAGTAGCCAAATCAGCCAGAGAATGGGGCAGAGATGGCAGCGACGATCTTCTGGCTAGTCGCATAATACTTTCAGCAGTTGAATATGGATACAGGCTAGAAGCTTCAGGATTTCTATGAAAACAAAAAATAGTGTTCACAAAGATTTCTTAGAATCTTTTAAATTTCGATGTTTGTTTATAAAATGTAATTAAATGTTATTAAAATGTATTTATCTGTTTTTATAAGGAAAAATACAAGGGTATTAATAATTTATTTTTACATTTGAAAACGTATTAGATGAATGAATAATTAAATAATCTTTTAACGTTTTACATAGGTAAAACACTAAGGGCCGATTTCACCAACGCAGTTAATCATGATTAAAGTTAACCGGAGTTTTAATCGGCCGAATTTGGCCGGTTAAATATCTGTTATCAGCCGATTAAGCGTTAACCGTGATTAACTGTGTTGGTGAAATCGGCCCTAAGTAAAATTATGGGTAACAGACCTACAAAGAACCAATTTAAAACAGACAGCTTTGGTCACTGCAGAATATCCACTATTTGTCGTTATAATGGTATAATTATATCTATTACCTACTAATCTTTAAGTATTTTAATCTTATTGTATGTACCACTATTATATAGTTATATATTGTTAGCTTCATTTTATGCACACTGTATTCTTACTTTCTTAAAGTTATATATAATTCTGTACCTATCATTACCCTTCGAGGGTGTTACATAATAATAATAATATTTGTATTTAATATTATACTGATTTAAATGAACTAATAAGGTTTAATCACATTTACAATACACACAAAAATAATAAAAATATAATATTTATAACGAGACTCCAGGCCGACGGACCGCAGCGCCGGGCCGTGAAGTAGTCAACCACCAGCTCAAGACAACGCCTTAAGCAACCATCTTTAAATGTTAGTTCCCCGAGTAACACTCCCTGACAGCCGCATACTACACTAGCAACCGCTAAGGAAGGGCTGCCAGGTCGTGGGAGCGCGTCCAAGGGCGCAGTTATTGTATTTAATTTGTTTGATGTGCAATAAACGATGGGGGCCGGAGAAGAAGCAATGTGAGCAACAGTTCCTTCTCCGGCTCTCGATTAAACCGAAAAAAAAAAAAAAACACACAAAAATAATAAAAATATAATATTTATAACTAATAAGTTTATTACCGAATTTGGTAAGAAAAATCCTTTTAAAATTTGTATTCCCTTTTGTAACAATTTAGTAATTGATATTAAGAATTTCCCTGATTTTAGATTATTTAAGAATCATGTTATACATAAGATATGTCCTTGAATATAATAATTTAAATATAGTATTTTACCAATATAATTATATTGTACTTTAATATTAAACTTTATATATTATTATATATTATATTATATTTGAATATTTCATTGTAGATTTTAATACTATACTATACTATAGTAGACTGTCTACTTATTATTTATTCATGTTATATTAATTAAACCTTTTTATATTTATATATTACTTTTGTTTCTTCTTTAATCTTTATATATATATTAGCTAACTTAATTTAGAACTCCTGTTTCCTACTCAAGCTATGTTTTTGGAAACAATAAATTGCTATTACTATACCTAAGTATAAATATATTTAATTATTAAATTAAGAGTTAAGTTAACTGTGTCAAGCTTTATTTTGAAAATAAACTTTTTGTGACCTCCTATTTTAATGTTTTTATACATATGATTTTAGTGTTTAGTCCCATATGCTTATTCATAAAAGTTATAGGTGGGTAGACTGAAAAAGTATTTCTAGTTTAGGTGCTTTTTGTACCGTTAGTGTTACAAAATTATGTACTTACCTTCTAGCTTCTTCGTCATAAATATGCTTCAATGTCAAATTTTCTGATGAAGCCCTTCTTTTAAGAACTTCCCTCAATGCTCTAACCAATGCCTCATTAGGATTATGGGCTTGGTGGCCATTATGTGGTTTAATAGTAATAAATGTGCCATCCGCCAACTTTTTCAATGATCCTGAACAAAAATTCCCTCCACGTCTTGCACATCTGTAATATCTATAATAATAAAAATAAACAATTAGTAATTAGTAATCAGTAATCTAAGTAATAATGGGGATTAGCTATAGGTATATAAAAAATTTAACTCAATTTTAGACCCTGAACACAATATTATTAAATTTACAAAAGTATGAAACATGGAGAAGTCTAATTACATTACATTACATAGCTACATTCTACTTCCAACTACAAACCCATTTTGATATTGCAATTGGAATTATAAGTTGTAAATTGATATAATAATTAGTTATTAGTTTAAGCAACTTATTTCTAGTTATTAATGTTGAATATTCACAAAAAAATATTCTTAGACTTATACACAGATAGACGGATATTTAAAATACCTACATATTAAGTCAGTTGAGTAATTATTATAACTTTGTAGCAAATTAGCAATAGGCATAAGCGTTCACACAGGGTAGTCATGAATCATGATAGGCACTTGACTACTCTGCGTACTATATTCATTATTACTATGATACCTAATCAATAATTTTATTTTTATTTATAATATACTTTTTTACTATGGTAAATATACTCAAATAAGGTTAACCCATACAAATTAATTGTTATAACTTAGGCAGTTAGGCATGAATACTGAATAAGAATGTAATATAATATACGTATGTGTGTGTTTTAATGTGTTATAATATTTAATAATTGTATATTACTACCCTGCCAAAAATGTCCGAGCACACTTATAAAAATAAGTAGTAGGTACCCATCTATATAAGGGTATAAGGATATAATATGCGCAAAGGCAAACGATTAATGTCTATTAAAATTTTCTAATTTATATGCAATGTAAAGCTTTTAAATATACTCACGTTATTCCTTTTTTGGTACCTAAATTATCATACGTATAAATACCGTGCTTCATACTTGTGAATAACAAAAATAAGACTCCCGAAATCGTCAGTATAAGCACAGAACTTATAAGATCGTAAAAATGTAAAATTGAATGAAAAACGTGTGCACTGTTGAGTGTTCGTCGACCTGTCGTTGACGAGGTTCGAGGATGTATGGTATATTGGTATTTGTATGTATCGCTGTGACGCGGTTTAAAATATTAATCATTGACGATTCCTAAATTTAGATGTTTGTTATCAATAAACAAGGGTATTTGTTTTATTTACGTAATTTCCTGGAAAATATTGGAATTATTTATGTTCCTATTGTATATTATATTCAAATAGAGTTACAGTAATAGGCATTAATACTATTAATAGTCTATATTATCAAAACTTTTATTAAAATTACCCATGGCTTAAGATAGAATCTTTAATCGTAAAATTACCTAATGGCTAATACACCAAACAAATCGAAAGAATAAGATATCGAAGTTGATGTTTGAATTTAAACTAAACATTTCATATCACATTCAGTCTTTAAAAATTAAAAATGTACAGCTTAAGTATAGTTACATGTACTTTAACATTTAATATATTATGAAATATGAAATAAAAATTGGGAACACTTCAAAATCAGGAACAAAAAAGATCAGGACAAGGGACTACTACCTACTATGGCTTATAATTTATTTGCCTTGTGGTTCACAATCGGAAAATCCCCATTATCATTATATTCAAATAATATTGTTTTATCTACAAAGAGCTAAATTCGATTTTTTCAGTAGGCAAAAAAAATAAAAACCACAGTGAGCAATATTTTACCTTAAATTGTTTTTACAATTTATATTATATTTTAATAAACTTAACTCATTTTAAAATGGCATAGGAATCACTTGTTGTATATTTGTTTTATCCATTATCCTTAACAAATTGTTGTACAATAGTTTTATATTTATTATTTTAAATAAATAAATAATTAAATGTAATGAATACCATGTTATGTGTAAGTTTATTTTACTCAGTTGCCTATTTTATATAGGTACCTAACTTGTAAAGTATTATGTAGTTTAAAAGAAAAATCAACGTTTTATGTGATACATTCAAATTAATATACCTAGGTATTTGAAAAAAAAGCAGTAGGTACTTTCAATCCATTGTTGTTCATACATCATACAGCTTAAGCTTGCATTGACTATTTTTATAGTGACATTTACAGTGGGGTTTGTTCCATGGTTTTTATACCTCTGATTGTATATTTCAATATTTGTATGAAAGCCGAAAGGTCTACTTATAATAAATTATTACTGTAGGTACCTAGGTACTTTAAAAATATTTTAGTATAAGCCAAAAGGTGATGATAAGTGCAATTAAGTGATCAGAAAATAAAAACTAAAGTTTCAACTTGAAAGTAATTAAGTAAAATAGTAAGTGATGTACTAGAGTCCTAAAAATAAAATAAACTAATTTCTAAAGTAGATATAAAATCAATTAATTACACACGAGCAATGAGTTGATAACATTATTGAATTATTGTTTCATCAGACATTTTATTATTTGTTGGTACATCATAGTAGAGCATATTTTATTTAGAAAATGGTTATTTAAGTAAGTAAGCAATTAAGCAAAATGTATCAAAATGTTAAACCACACAAATCTCAAATAAATGTATATTTTATTTTGTCTTTACGATTAGGTACGACTATGATTATTGGCTATTTTACCTAACACTATAGTAAAAGACTGGTAAAAAGGTTTTTGCACTATAAGTAGTAATTAATTACCTATGTAGATACGTTATTATTGATTTTAATTATATTTTTCAAATTGAATTAATCATAAGAGCCTAATTCCATTTCCTAAAGAGAAGAACTGACTTCTTGATGCCCTTAATATTATCAATTTATCAATCAACTATTGTTGTGACGGCATTTTTGCCTTTATCTTAAACCGTGGTACCTACCTAACTAATATCATGATTCATGATAAATTAGATGTGTATATTGAATGTACTCAGTGGCGTATTTACGGGGGGGGGTCCATGGGGTCCGGACCCCTCCCATTGACTCGTGTCTCTTACATGTTAAATGTTGTGCAGTTTTTACATGATTAAAAAACAAATTTTATCATACGATTTTAAGGATTGTATAAAAAATTTTCGAAGCTATAGTTATATCAACATTTTCAATAAATATCGTGAATATTTTTATAAGTTGTGTACCGAAAATGGTTGAAAAATACCAAATTCATTTTTTAATTCAAATATTTTGTAGTTTTGTACATTGCCAGTATCTACAACCACTCCAGAGAGATCTTTTTCAAACTTTTTAAGATTGAAAAGCTATCTAAGATCAACTATGAATGAAGTAGGTACCTAATGTAATTAAGGAAATATTTGTATAAAAGTTATAACATATAACTATATATTCGATTCTGAGGGATCTATTGGTTCTACAATAGTGTTTATTTTTTTTTCCTGTATACAAAAATGTCTTCCAGAAGGAGTGCTTCGATTTCAACATGTATAGACATATAGTAACTTATCTTTTAGAAAATTGGATCAAGATAGTACTTTAGAGAGGTCATTTTTCGATTTTCTCAATAGTTATTTAATGCCACTGTAAAAACCACCAAAAAATTACTAAAAGCCGCTAAAAATGGGATTTTAATTTCCAACACTTTGTCTATCACCATAGAAAAAAAATAAAAAATAAAAGTATTTCATTATTAATTCAACTTAGGTACAGTACTACAGTCTATAATAAATAATAACAATATAAAATATCCAGACTGACAAACCGTCTTCGCTCAGAATCATTTTTCTTATACAATGATATTATGATATTATATCATTGAGTTCAAGTTTAATACAATCCATTGACCCACTTGTAACCTACTGTACAGCAGCAGAGTGACATCCAATCACCCGCTTTTTTTTAAATTTGTTTTGTACATATTATTATTTAATAATTAAAAACTCGACAATTTTATATCGTCTTAAATATTTTATTTAATAAAGAGTAAATGGGTAGTGTGGGGGGCTTCGTCCCGCGTGGCTCTGTGTTCTGAAAATTATCTGGACCCTCCCCATGACAACAGGAACGGATACCTGGAATGAATTCCTTTTTATAAAACAAGGAGAAAATGAACGAGTTCTTTTTTTTACAAGGAAAAATAACAAAATGTTTCGTTCCTTTCTAGTTCCAATAATTTACACAGATATATATATTTTTTTAATGTGTATAATAATATATATTGTCAATGAATGATCGTTATCGAGTATCGACGTTAATCGTTACTCATTAGTCATTAATCACTTTATTAATATTTCTAAAAGTTATGAGTTATAATTTATATAGAAATAAGTACCTATATAAAATATAATTATTATTAAACAATAAACGATAAGACATACGTCGGCCAACAATTTAACTTTGAAGAAAATCTCGTACTAGAATTATAAAATATGTAGGTACCTACCTACTTGTAGGTATATATTATAATTACAATTTAAAGAAGTATGCATATGAAAAAAAAACATTAATGATTAAATAAGATTTTTTATTTTATTCGGAACTAAAAAAGGAGCTCGTTCATTTTCCAGAGGAACGACAAAGGAACGAATTATTTTTTTTATTTTAAGGAACAATTGGAACGGTACGAATTCCTTTTTATAAGGAACTTGCCAAACACTGTGTATTATAATTTATAAATAATATAACTGAGCCTACATTTTTGAATGCCAAATGGCAAATGCAGGTCTGTAGTCTGTACCTACAACCTACATCGCTCGCTGCCGGGCTTATTCCAATGTGTTTTTATTTAATCTCAATAATTACTTATAAATATTAGTAATTAGTAATATCAGTAATTTTTAATGTATCAAACAAGAGGTTTATATTGTAAAATATAAAATACAAATTGTAATAATAACAGCAATAAATAATTTATTATAATATGTCACTGTCGAATACTCGAATATAATAACATATACGGCCGTCTTTTGTACCATAAATAGTAGGTTATTATATTATATTTAATCAAACTATGTAGGTATAACAATATAATCCTATCATAGTGTCATATCATAAATATTGTTATTACTTATAATTGTGAAAAAATGTGCAACAAATAACAATAATAATAAATGTTTTACCTATACTGGTACCTACTTTTGTTTTTTTCTCCGCGATAATTACAACATGTCCATAAGCGGGAATGTTCCGCTCACGGCGCTCAGAGGACACTGCTTTTACCGTAATGCACATCATAGGCGGAGATCCTGTGAAATATTGGGGGGGGGGCTCAAATAGTTGGTAGCAAACAAACCCGTGGGGGCAAAGCCCCCACACCCCTAAACCCCCAACACTTTTTTTTATATTTAATAACTCATTAAAATAATTAAAGATATGAAGAATTAAAACCACGTTTTTGAGAACCACATTGTGTTAAAGGGAATTGCTAAATATTATTAGATAAAAAATAATAATTTTTATTAAGTAGGTAGCTACAATGCTACATAATAATAAATAATAATAAAATACAGATTATTACTTATCTATTACAGATAGGTAATGTCATGTATAATACATTTATAACTTAGGTACCTTTAGTTTCGGTATTTTAGGACCAGACTCTAAATCACCTAAATCCAAATCCAAATCGTCAACAATTGCTTCAGGTTGTCAGTAATATCTGTCGATCTTGTCGGTATCTCTTCAGGTTCAGTTGTTTTTGATTTAAATATTTCAAACATATTTGAATTTAATTATAAATGTTTAGACTCGAATGAAACGTTTTTTCGAGTACCGATATCAAACAATAAGCAAAATATAATTTAGAAAAATAGAAAATAGTATATTTCGTAAATAGTCAATATGAAGTACGAATGAAGAATGACGAATCATTCAATCTAATCAATCATGATAAACTTTACTTTATTTCTAATCCAGCCATAGCGATCCACCTATTTTTTTTTTGGGGGGGGGCTAAGTTCCCCCCCCCCGATCTCCCCTATTTGCATCTCACATAAAAACATTTACCATATTCCATTTTACAGGGAGATTTCACAATTTTTATCCATGAATTCGTGCCTTACAGCAAATATTAAACGTATTTAATATGTAGCTAAAGGGAGATAGCATCATAGTATCATATTCAATGTGGCTCACATGACGTGACGTCGTATACAATGCTTCGTTCTAGAAATTTCAATGTTCAAAGGTATAAAAGGCGAAGTTCGGTACGAGTTAGAAGTTCGTGGTTTTAGCTACCCCCTCCCCATTTTCTCATGTGCTTACCAATTTTTACCCCAAAGGGACGTAGAAGGGATACTTTTTGGAGTTGAATATTTATTTTTTTATTATTACGTTTAAGTATACATTTTATTATTCTTATTTGTACTTAGTAAAATGCCGCCATAAAAGTCAAACCTCAACAATGAGTATAGCTATTTGAGGCACGACGCAAACGTGTTGTTAGACATCATGAATCGGCTGAAGAAATGGTTATAAAATCATTTATAAAATTAAATTTGTTTACGTTATCTGTAAAGAAGTTTGTAATTTACTCTTCCATTGCAGACTATGTTCTATTCTTAATCCAGTGGGTTATTAGATTTTATCTTTACTATAGTGACATCATGAATATTGATTTGACATACTCAATCGGAGTCAATAGTTTACTTTACGCGATGATCTCCGAAACTACTAATTAACTACAAATAAAAAAAAAAACTTATTTTCTCATAAATAATAAATTAAACACTAATACATGGCTTACGAAAATGCAAAAAAACAAACAAATCCGCGGGCAACGCGGGACAGCTAGTATTTTATAATATAATATTAATTATAGTTATAGACAGCGCCGGATCATAGCTTTTTAACACCCGGGGAAAATTAAAAAAATACGCCCATCTCAGGGAGATGATCAGAAATAGTATTTTTTTTACGAAAAATCAAGCACACTCACACAGTATTGCGAGGAACTGAGGACCAGCATTTACAAAACCTTTCCAAATATACTGCAGGACCAATCATTTATTTACCACAAATAATTTGAACGATTTTAACTTAAAAAATGAAACATTTTAAATTTTAAACTACTCACGTAATGTAGTTTTAGAAGCTAAAATCTGTGGTCAATATTTCTAATTTCCAGGTTTAGAATAAATAATATTGATAATAATAACATGTATGAATTATTTATTAACAAATCAAAATTAGGTATCCATTGCTATTTTTAATATAGGACGCTTTATGTAAAAGAACAATATTTAATTTACAACATACCTATCAATATCATACATTTTCATTTTTAATATTTGTTACAACCAAAACTTAATAATATGTACCTAGGTACGGAATAAATACAATGAAACAAAAATGTAATCATGTACTGAAAATTGTAATATAATGATTATAACACGACAAAGAAATATTTATCATGGATTATCACTTACGGATTGAATGTAGGTACCTATATACTAAAATAACTACATTCTATATTTTAAAAATTTCCAGAATAATAAGGACTTGGTTGTCTGTTTGACATCTTGAACTATAAAAATAAATTAGACAAAAAACACAGTTTATAATAAAAAAAAAACGAACCAAATAGAATATAAATTTCCTTTTCAATTATTTTATTATAATATGTAAAACATAATATTCAATCTGTCTTGGGCTACAATCAATAGGATAGTATTTTTGTTTTAATTATTTAATTATGTTGTACTTTTGTAGTATCAAGTTTATCAAGTAAATTAATAGTTGTATAGTTGTACCTATTTAAAAAGGAAACACAAATGACAAATGATATTCCATTTTGTGTTCTGTTACATTTATCTAGTGGCCATAGTGATATTTATAAAAAGGCATTAATTGTTAAATACAAAGACTTTTATAAGCCTAGGTACAAACATGTAATTTAATAAATAATCTGAAAACAATTAAATCATTAGTACCTAAGTAACATTTTATGTAGTACATAATTTTATGCAGTACCTACCTATTGGCTATTTGGAAAAATATATAGTTGTTAATTTAAAATCACATAACAATGAATTACAATTAATAGTGCGATTTTTAAGATTAAGGTTTTAAACAACTATCTACATAATATTATATTATATGCAAGAAAATGATGTAATTTACCATACTTTATTATGTCACTAATCGGAGAGTACATTAATCTATTTATGATAGACTAAGGCATGTTCACTCCCGCTGACAGTAAATTGCGGACGGGTTTTATTTATTTTATATTTTTATCTATTTTTTACCTTTTTCATATTTGTCCTTTTTAATATTTAAATTAATGTTATTAGTTATTACTAATCTCGATTAAAAATAAAATTATTTTATTTTATTCCCATACCCAATACTACACATTTCCTGTGAAATATTATTTTGTACTTAGTTTTGACTTTTGTTTTAAAGTCCATTTTCAATTTTCAATTTATAAAATATTTAAAACCTTAAAAATACGCCCTCGAAAATTATACGCCCGGGGATAAATCCCTGACTTCCCCCCCCCCTAGATCCGGCCCTGGTTATAGATATTAATTATGTTGAAGAACTGAAGAAGTGTTTCATAGATAAATGTAATGATTATATTATGATTATATTTAATAATTATTTAAAACATAATAAAAATAATAATGTATTTAGTTGGTAGGGGTTTTTGGTTACGGACAATTATTGGTCCCCGCATAAAAATTCCGTATGCAGACAATCCGTCCCCTTCATAATTTTATGCCCGGACAATTTATTAGTCCCTGGTCAATATTTTTCCTTGAGACAACATTTTTATTTTTAATTTGACGGTATATTTTATTCAAAAATTATTATTAAAAAAAAAAAAACGTTTTGTATTTAGGTATTTAACTTTTTAATTATTTTTACTTTGTCAGTGTCTCGGGAATATTTAATATTAAATATTTCTTATTATAATTATTATGCTAAAAAAATATTTTGTATTTAACTTATAAGCCCGGCACCAATTGTCCGTGTATACAATTATAACAAGGGCCAATACGGGCTATTAGTGGTGATAAGAATAACCGTTATCAGAAATGGCATTTGGTTCCAAACAAACATATTTTAACACTGGATTTAATAGGAACAAAACAATTTTGTTTTTAATTAATTTTATTCTTATGATTTTTTTGCTTCTTATGGTTAAATATTGCGCCAAATTGTATTAAGATACCACCTTTTATCACTTGAAACCATAATATTATCTGAATTTGTTTACGGTTTACTTTTAAAAAACGTTAACAGAAACTCGTCTATTGCTAGTATTTGTAAAATTGTTGCTTTTTCTTTCCTTAAATGTATTTTACCTTTAATAATGGCTGGAAATCATGTATTATCCATTAGTTCTCTGTGTAGTTTTTTTAAAGACAATATGAAACAGTTTAGAAGAGGTGAAATAGCATATAAAGATGGCCATGTATTAAAATTCCAGGCAGATTTAGAGCAAAATATTGTTGTAGGTGACGTCAAACCGAGTATGAAGAGTGATCCTTACAAGGTTAGGATTTTATTAAATGACGGTAGTATATCTGATACCCATTGTTCTTGCCCACGCGGAGTTGCAATTTGTCACCATATTGCAGCTTTGGCATTGTATATCCATTATAACCTTAGTTCAACTGACAAAGCTTGCTCGTGGAGTGCTAGACCAGTTAATGTGTCTAGTAATGTAAAAAATATTAACGATATGTATGGCACATATAATATTCAAAATACAAGTATTGCTGAGGTGGATTTTGAAAACTTCAAAAATACCATCAACAATTTATCTGTTCCTGTAGGATTTACATGGTTGTTAAAGCCAGAACCAGAAATAAAAGAGGCCAAATTTGTACTTCCAACTATAAAGAGCTTTGTCCAAGATTGTAAACAATTGGTAAAAAAAAATGATTATGAGGCAATAAAATTGTATTTACAAAGTAAACTGTATATACCCAATAATATAGTAGAGCAAATTGCTAAGGAAACCATTGGGCAGAGTGAAAACCCATTATGGTTTGAATATAGAAAAAACCGAATAACTGCAAGCAAATTTGGTGTAGTTCTAGCAGCTTGTAAAAGGGGTAAATTTTCAAAATCCCTGTTTAAATCACTAGAAAATAATGCTAATATAAAAGGTATACATGCTGTACAATGGGGTATTACAAATGAAATCGAAGGTATTAAAGTTTTAGAAGAAAATAAAAATGTTAAAGTTGTTTCTACAGGTTTATGGCTGAGTAATAACGGTTTTCTGGGAGCTTCACCCGACGGAATCGTAAATTCTGATTATATTGTTGAGGTGAAATGCCCTTGGAAATATAGAAATAAAAATCTTGAAACTGAAATAGAAAAAGACCATAATTACATTGTATATAAAGAAAATAATATAATTTTAATTAACAAAAATCATATATATTGGGACCAAATCCAAGGGCAATTATATTTGACCAAGCGTAAATGTTGTTACTTGGTAGTATGGACACCTGGTCAGTCAATTATAATAGATATTGAAAAAGATGTGGAATGGGAAGTAAACTTGGACATTTTAGAGAGATTTTTTATCACCAAATACATACCATCTCTCATCCAGATGTAGAATTTTACTTTTAAACCATGTTTTTATTTAATTTGTTATAAGCATCGTTATTAATAACCTTATTATTAAGTTTTATTTATTTGAATAGTTTTTTACCAAAGAAATGGTCAAAGATAGGCCAAAGGAACCTTTTATTTTAATTTGTATTTTATTATTAAATTCTATACTTTGTTATTCTAATATTTGATTTAATTTCTGTTATTATGAACATTATTTTTTACAAAAATAAGATTACATTAATTCATATTATGTAGAGCTTAAATTAATTATAGGTACATAATATTATCAAGTTCCTGAAAAGATTTGAAAGTTCCTTTTACTTCAGTACAGTATCAATTATTTAGTTTTAATTACATTAGGACAATAGTATAAAATATGTAAATCTTTTCAAAGGTTAATTTTAATAGTATATAAAAAAATAGATTGTAGAACTTTATAAATTATAAATTTTCATTTATTTTATAATTTAATACATAGGTACTATTTGTTTTTTTTTAAATATTTACATCTTATCTTTAATTTCCTGTAAAAGAGGTGGCTGTAAATTTGTTAAAGCTGCGATTACTTGAAATATAGAATTAGCTTGTTTTAATAACGAGGAAGGAATAAAGTTTAATATATCATAGCATTTTATGCGTTGTATTGCCCTTTCAATGTGTATACGGGCTTTAGCAATCGATTCTGTTTGAATAATTTGTTCTTGTGTAAATTGTGGAGTATCTAAGAATGGGGGTATATTTAATAATACACCTGGAGGCAAGATATCTTGAATTAAAAATCCTTTATCTGCCATCACTAGATCACCGGGTACTAGCTGTTCAAGTATGCCACTCCTTAGAGTTATCACTTTGTCTGATGTCGACCCAGGAAATAGATCACTCACAAAAGTAACAACTCCATTTGGAGCAATTCCAACAAGTACTTTCCAAGTATTACGGTGTTTATAGCTACTATAAGTATCCCTTTGAGCATTCATGGACAAACGTGATACACTTGTAAAAACCTCAGTACAGTCAATGACCACACGACAATTTGAAAAATTTTTGAATGCATTAGGAAGGCAAGTTTTATTTTTATGTCTGGATGGTATTTTATTCATACATTTACTAAAAAGTATGTTGTGTAAAATATTTATCCAAGTTATTGTAATATTACTTATAGTAGCTACACTACATCCAAACCTCACAGATAAGTCTACATGAGGAAAATTATGTCTCAGCTTCATTAATGTTATGAGTAATTGGTCAGGTTTACTTATGCTGTTTACTTTCCAATTCAAATAATAATGGATTTCACAATTTTTTAGTAAATTAAATAGGGCCAAAAATATTTCATTAGAAGGTAATCCTGTGTAAAACATAACAAGTTCTTCTTTTTGACACAAGTTTTCATATGCAAATGCAACACTTAAGCTGTTAATTTTTAGTTGTAATATTTTGTTTTTTTCTTTAAGAGAATAGTTTTCAAGCTCCATATTTGATGGTTTAAAACTGTAATAAAATACATGGTTTTTAATATCTAAATAACCAAACATTAATAATATAATATAATATACCTATCAATTTCTTGAGGGCGGAGAGACAAATCAATTGGCCCTTCTTGAAATATTTCAACCTCTGGCAGTGGGTTGTCATCAGATGTGAATTCATTTACTGGGTCATTTACAATTACTGGCTTCTTAACAATTTGTTTTTTTTTTTTCTTCTCAGGAGACAAATGGTGCTCAAGAAACTGTTTTTGTCTATGAGATAAAAGTGTAGGAAAGTTTGATTTCATACCATCTTGAAAATGACAACTGCAGACCCGAGACGTTATACTTGGATAATCTGTTCTCCTAAATTAAAATAGATACACGTTTTAAAAAATTAAGTACTTAATGCAGGTATATAAACCTTTACACACTATATTTAAATCTATAACGACAGAAAATATAAAATAAATACTAGGTACCTTAGAAGCTTTATCCATTTTTGTTTCTGGTTCGACTTTGTAGGAAATCTAAAGAACTTACAATTGTATCTGTTGCTGTTATGAGAACAGCCAACTGCCCAACAACAAACCATCACAATACTGTAAATTATTATTATACAAAAAAAAACCGAGAATTTATGAAAAAACTATAGTTTTAGATTGAAAATATAATTTTTCATATAGAATCCTATGTTAAAATATGTTTGTTTGGAACCAAACGCCATTTCTGATAACGGTTATTCTTATCACACTAATAGCCCGTATTGTCTGCATGCTGCGTTTTATCGCGGGGACCAATAGGTCCTAGGTCGGTAATCGGAATAAAAATCCCCCGGCAAAAAAATCCCCGGAAAAAAAATCCCCCGACGAACAACCCCGGAAAAAAAATCCCCGACCCTAGGAAAAAAAATCCCCAGTTACAATATTCCTCACAATCACATGCAAATGGTTGAACAAATATATTTTGAACGTTAATTAGTATCTATAATTAATATTTAATGACAAATACGTATATTATATTCTATTATAATATATTATATTATATTGTTAAAAAAATTATAAAAATATTTAGAATGAACGATACGTCAATTAATAATACAGTTAAAAACATAGTATACAAAAATATTATACAAAATATAGGTACCTATATATTTTATGTTGGTATAATTCTGTAAAAATTGAATCCCCGAAATAAAATATTGCGTTTTCTGTGACATTTTGACGATAAGCGGTTTAGTATGTACCTTTGATAATATATATTATAAGGTAAAAGGTTACACCTACCTATCTAATCTGTAATGGGCTCAAGAACATAATTTGGATACTCGTTATCTTAGCTACAAATTTAGCTACAAATTTAGTACACGATACACAAAACGACAACGCTATGGAAACGTTGGAAATTTTAAAAACTAATGGTAAAAAACCTAAAATTACGCACATCGGCTTTATTTATCATTTTCAAAAAGAGTGTTCAAATTTTTTACGTTGGCGATGTTCTAGATTTAGCTCTTTAAAATTTCCTAGTGTACTTAAGACTAGTTTAAATATTGAAAATCCAATATTTGTTGGTCTTGATCATGACCATGTACATGATTCTAATAAAAATGCAGTCGCTGCTTTAAAATTACAAAATACAATGAAGAAAAAAGCACAAATATCACATGCAACACCGAGTCAAATATTTGCTGAGTCTGTGAGTAATGTACCACATGCAATATTATTAGAATTGACAAAAAAAGAACACGTAATTATAGATACTAATTAACGTTAAAAAAATATTTGTTCAACTATTTGCATGAGGTTGTGAGTAATATTGTAGTCTGGGGATTTTTTTTCCTAGGATCGGGGATTTTTTTTCCGGGGTTGTTCGTCGGGGGTTTTTTTTTCCGGGGATTTTTTTTCCGGGGGATTTTTATTCCGGGATTCCCTAGGTCCGGGCCTTTTTTTTCCAATGAATGTTGTTAGGTGTTTCCTTTTCCTAGATTCAATTCATGTCCTCTGAGAAAAAAACGAACAAACAAATATAAATATTTACTACTACTCTATCATGAGTAAGGTGTGTCTAAACTCTAAAGTGCAGAAATTTTAAATTTCAAAGATTTTGGGATTTGATGGTCTAATCTCTAATGTCTACGGGATCACTTTCTATAAAACTACGTTCTGTGATTATAATTTCAGGCTTTTAACTTTATGGAATTTAATTTTCTGGGAAATTATGGTCTACAGTATTACTTTCTGTAAAACTACGTTCTGTGATTATAATTTCAGGTTTTTAACTTTCTGGGATTAAAATTCTGTCATACATATTTTATTTTCATTTTATTTTCAGTATGAAAACAATTCTGGAACGTTAATTTCCAGTTATTTTATTTTCTGTAATTTTACTTTCTGTAATTTTATTTTCTGTTCCTTTATTTTTCTGTTAAATTTACTTTATGGATTTCTAACGTTTGTGTCGTTTATTTTCTGGAACATTACGGGCGCCCGACTATATACCCACAGATTATATGAAAACAGATTGTGCCCTTAAATGTAAACAAAAAATGGCACCACCAGAATCAACGTGACCACTTCAACAAACTAAAATTATTTGGAACTTATCATGTACTGGTGGCTCACCTGATAGTGATACCCGAGTATACGACGAAAACCACGAACTAAGATATCTTAGTCCGTGACGAAAACAAACATCTTTTCATATAATCTGTGATATATTCATATATCCATGCATAGACCATAGACCTATGGGCTATGGCATAGACCATATACTTATAGACGGAACACGTAGTTACATGTTACTCATGTTGACGATAAGCTGCGTCCCACGAAGCACCGAAGCACATCGCACATGCGCACTAGCGACGCACGATAAAAATCCATATCAATATATTGTACAAATATTGTACGATTGTTGTTATCATTCCACCTGTTGGCTGTTGTTTTATTTTTTGAACTTTTTGTCGTTTGATTTTTATATTTTAAAAAAACGATTAAGAAATATTTTCGAGTCTTTTATTACATTCATTTTTCTGGTAGTCAAGCAACATGGGTCGAAAATGTATTATTTGCAAAATACCAGAAATTGTTAATTGTGGTGTTTCATTTCACTCGTAAGTTGATATTTTAGAACTATAATTATGTCATTTAACCAACAATATGCCAAAAATTATATTTTTAGATTTCCTAAAGAACAAAGCCTTAAACAGTTATGGATGAATGATTCATTCAGAATGAATGCCAAATTAAATTAATGCTAATTAAGTATGAGGTCTATGTATCCATTACAAATTAGTCCGTAGAAGCATTGTTCTGTGGTAGAAGGAACATTGTTCTTTGATCGTGGTCTATGGTTATCTATGAATGTAGAGCGGGAAAATATAAAATTTATCATTGTAGTGATATGATAAATGATAATAATACGTCTATTAAATGTCTAAAATTCAAGTTATTAAGTTATTTAGCCATGGTGTATTAGCACGTATTAGGTACTATATAATAATTATTAATTAACAATATAAAATTATAAACATAAATAAAGTACGCTGTAGGTCTGCAGTATCAAACCGATATAAATTATAATTTTAATTTTAATTTTCTAAATTTAAATTTTTAAAATTAAAATACTTATAAGTTATAAGTTGATAGTTTGTTATTATTAAGTATATAGTTGTAGTTACTAGTTAACTACTTTACTGGTTTTATAAATGTTAAACAAATTTCTTCAACTTTTGTCTTAAATTTACGTTTTTATTATTATTGGATAGGTATAATACTCGAAAATATAGATGCCAAAATATCTAGTTCAATTAATGTTATTAGAGTATATTATTATTCAAACCCAAAAAACTTTGCAATTAGGCAGGCCAGTTCTAAATTCAAGTCATTTTACAGATTTATGTTATAGTAATAATATCATGGTCTGAATCAAACTGATTGAATTTTGAATGTCACTTTTCATTGAACAATGGTAAGTTATTTTTATTTAATTATAAATTTAAATCATCTGCAGTGTATTTCAGGCTATATTAGAATTTATGCATTGTGTTATTTGTATTTTAACAATTTTACATACATATATTAGTAACAGATACAAATTGTATACAGTTTGATACAGATTGTACACACATTAGATACAGATTGTCAAATTGATTTAAGTGGTATGCAGTTTAATATATAATTTATTATATTGAAATTACATTTTGAATCTGCTTAATTCAATAACCACAGTAATCAGCAATCATGGTAGGTATTTCATTTTTTTTTAATTTGTTGTGTAGCAAAATAAAATCTACCTGTGAATCAAAATTATAATAATACATAGTTTGTTTAATTGTATTTTTTAACGGCTTATTTAGCGTCGAAGTTTAGCTCCAAGCCAAGTCAATAAAAGACCTTTGAGTGATTCAAATCAATCTAAAAGAGCTTGTGTGAAATATAATGACCAATCACAAAAAACTGAACAAAATTCAAAATTAGATGACAAATCTTTAACACTTTCTTTATATGTTAGTATAATATAATTATAATTTTTAAAATTATAAATAAAAGAAATTGTTTAAATTTATATTTTTTTAAGGAACAAAATATAAGAAATATATTATCAAAGCCGTTTAAAGTACCAATAGCAAATTGGAGTGGTAGCAGTTTCAGTAGAGCATTAGGTGTTCGCCGTGATGGTTTACGTCGACCTTTACATGACCCTACTGCTCCTGATGCTCTTATTTTATATATTCCTCCACAAATTAGTGCCCATGACATTTTAAAAATGGATAAGTATGGTATGCTTAAACTGAAAATAATTATTTAACTAATATGTCTTTATTTTTTTTAGAGATAAAATATTAGTTAATGTTGTTGTTGATCCGGCGTTATCAAAAATACTTAGGCCCCATCAAAGAGAAGTTAGTATAATTTTAAATATCAATTTAAAATGTTCCTCATGAGTTCTTGAGGAAGGAAAATGTTCTGCTCTTTAAACAGAAATGTTGGACTATGCACATATTTGTTCATTGATTAGACCTTAGCTCTCAAACTAGCAGATATTAATCATTACCATTGTTAACCATTAACTAGTTAAATTGTTACTATTACTAACCCACTCAATTGATTTTTTAATGAAGCTGATATAAAACAAAAGTTGACCCCCAGAATAAAGACTTAAATATTTTTATATTTGCTAGGCACATAATTTATTATTGGTAAAAACAGAAGTGTTATAAAATAATTTTATTTCTTATCTTTTATATTTTTTTTATTTACATTTGAATGCAATAACTTAAATCTTCCCAAATAATTGCATCCCAATTCCAGGTACATTATATTGCACATTTCCTTATTATTTTAGCAGTTTATCTTACTTTGAATCTAATCCAACATCATCAATTATTTAAGATAAAAGCTTTAAACTGGTAAACTAAATTTGGGGAATGGAATACTAAAAGTTTTTATACTATTTTGTTAATTTCATTCATTATAGTATTGACTAGTTCTTATTAAATAATTTATTCTTAAAACTTATTCACTTTTTAGGGTGTTAAGTTTATGTATGAGTGTGTTACTGGAGTACGTATAGAAGGTGCATATGGATGCATCATGGCAGATGAAATGGGATTAGGAAAGACTTTGCAATGCATAACTCTAATGTGGACTCTTTTGAAACAAGGACCAGATGCTTCACCAACTATTCACAAAGCTATTATAGTTACACCTAGTTCTTTAGTAAAGGTAGAATTCAATTATTAAATAATGCAAATCAATTTTGCTATCTTGCTTGTATATTAATTATTAATAATCATTAAAGTAATATATTTTATTTAAGAATTGGTGTAATGAAATAAAAAAATGGCTTGGTGGTAGAATTGGAGCTTTACCTGTTGATGGAGGAGGCAAAGAACAAGTGGACAAAGTAATTACTGGGTTTGTTCAAGCTAGAGGACGTAGAACTGTTGATCCAATTTTAGTTATATCATATGAAACTTTTCGTAGCCATGCAAGTTTGTTACAAAATGCAGAAGATATAGGTCTTGTGTTATGTGACGAGGTAAATATAATATTTTTTATTTTGATCTACATAAATAATTAAAATAATAATTTTAATACATATTTACTATTTAGGGACATAGATTAAAAAATTGTGAAAATCAAACTTACCGTTCATTAATGGCTTTAAAAGCAAAACGAAGAGTTCTGTTGTCAGGCACACCAATCCAAAATGATCTACTTGAATATTTTAGTCTTGTTCATTTTGTTAATGAAGGCATCTTAGGGACTGCACAAGAATTTCGTCGCCAATATGAAACACCTATTGTACGAGGTCAAGATTCCTGTGCTACTGATTCTGAACGAAAAAAAGCAGCAGAGCGTTTAGAACAATTAATTTCATTAGTAAATAGATGTCTTATTAGACGAACCTCAGCATTACTTTCCAAATACTTACCAGTTAAAACTGAACATGTTGTTTGCATAAAATTGACACCACTACAAACTGATTTATACCTCCATCTCCTTAAATCTGATATGGTTACAAAATCAATTAAAGGTATACTAATTATTTACAATAATTTTCACTTAAATATTAATAGCTTATAGTTAAAACAATATTATTACATTATTTATACATTTACAGGTAACGATGGGAAAGTTACTAGCAATGCATTAGCTGCTATTACATTGCTCAAGAAGTTATGTGCTCATCCAGATCTTATAGTAGATAAAATAATGAATGGAAGTGATGGATTTGAAAATTCAAAACAATTACTACCTCCAACGTACATCGCAGCTCATTCCAAGTAATTTAAAGTTTATTATTTTAAGCTGAAATTATAAATTAATATATAATCAATAATAGAATTGTTTTTTTGATTTCAAATTGAGAAGCTACCTTATTATATTACCTTTATAATATGTAATTTTAATTTTGTATTATATTTTTCAGAAAAAAACTCATGATTGAATTATCATCTAAATTAATGGTCCTTGACACAATGTTAGCTGTTATAAAAACTACCACCACTGATCGTGTAGTATTGATTTCTAATTATACTCAAACATTAGAATTATTTGAAAGACTTGCTAAATTAAGAAACTATACATTTGTTAGATTAGATGGATCCATGACTGCTAAGAAAAGAGCAAAAGTATGTACTATTATCTTATATATGTATTAAACAATTGTATTATTCAGTTTACTTAAGAGTACCTATAATATTAATTTAATTATAAAAGTAATTCAGATTTTTTTAAGATTATCTTAGTTGAAATTATTTTTCAATTTTTAATAATAGTACAAAATCAGTGTGGCTCTGTTTTACATTAAGTGTGGGTGTACCTCATCAGAAAGTTGGTCACTGTAATGGATGAGTTAAATTTAAAGTCAATGATAAATCATTGCAAACCAAAATCGTTTCTGAGCTAAGGCTGTCTGTCATTATATACAAAATATAACATTTAACACGTTCACTGCGTACTGACGCCAATTGGCGTCATAAGTATCATTCAGCAACGCGTTTGACGCCATATGGCGTCTAATATACATTTAAAATAAATCGTTTAAAATTCCCTACGCGTGGCTGAATGTTATTTTATTATTATTTAGCGTGGATTAAACGCATGTTTTTAAATATGTATACATACATCGTTATGAGCAGTTTCTTTATATTTTTTTTTTAATTTCTTTTGTTTTTCCTTTTATCATACGCACTGGGGGAAAACTGCAAAAAGACATACGCAGTCAACGTGTTAAGATATTTTTTGCCAAAAACATGCATTTAGTATATTAATAAAATTGAATTATCTTAATAGTAATGATTTCAAAATTGACTTTCTGTAGAACGGTGTACATAGGTAATAGGTTAATGGTATCATTGGTATTAAATATTATAGATAGCTCACAGAGTGGTTTTCCGTGGTGTTCAATAAAACCCTCTGTAAATGGCAATAAGAACTAACAACATTGATAAATTTGCATTTTATTCCAGCTGCCGTAACTATGATTAAGTTTGGTGCTGGGATAACTGGTTTTTATCATCCCTCCTACTACAGATATTTATAATCAATTGTGGTTTAAATAGGCAATAGCAAAAATGTAATCTAAATATTTCGAAAAATTCTTTGTGCTTCATGCTACATTATATAAAATATAATAATAAACTTAAAAGTTTCAAGTTCCCAAGAATAATATTTTTTAATTACAACAAAATAACTAAAATTGTAATTCTTCGTTTAAGTAACTAGTTTTGTCAAAATTTGAACTTTAAAAAGTTTAAAAATTGTGTCTATGTATTTAGATATATTTGAATTGATGTGTTAACAACTTATAAGGAACTTGTATAATACATTTTCAAGCTTTTTTACTCAAACAATAAAGTTGTATTTTACTTAAACAAAAAAATCTGAAAAAAGTTGACAATTTAAAATATATATAAACAAAATAAAAAAGAGACTAAATATTTTGAAAATTATTTAATGCTCATATAAATATTCTATGAAAATTTCAAGTTATGTGACTCCTCTCGGAATGCAAAATAGGTAGTTATAATTTTCTACATATTCTTTAAATGCCAGCCACTAGTCATATTGCCTTTCCAGTTCTTAGATAATGAGTAAAGAGATACAATTTGAAAAACCAACAAATCATACTAAACTGGTTCTCCCTACATTTATTTTTAAAGTATTTTGAAATATATAATAATAATGAAATAAAAATGTGTTCCTGTAATAACTATTATTTGTACTTTAAACAGGCTGTAGATGATATTAACAGCCCTACTAGTGGTGTATTTTTGTTTATGTTGAGTTCAAAAGCTGGAGGTTGTGGATTAAATTTAATTGGAGCTAATAGGTTAGTAATGTTTGATCCCGATTGGAATCCTGCTAATGATGATCAAGCAATGGCTAGAGTATGGAGAGATGGCCAAAAAAAACCTTGTTTTGTTTATCGATTTTTAGCTGTAAGTTGTTGTAGTAAAGTATTATTAATAAAATGTATCTGAAATAATTAATTTAATACATTTTTTAGACTGGAAGTATTGAAGAAAAAATGATGCAAAGACAGGCACACAAAAAAGCATTAAGTTCTAGTGTAGTTGACTGTGAAGAAGATGTTGCAAGACATTTTACAGTTTCAGAATTACGTACATTATTTAATCTACGGCAAGACACTATTAGTGATACACATGAAAAGTAAGAAAAACAATTAATCTTAACATACAATGTATTTACAATAATCATTACTTATTTAAATATTTTACTTCCATCAAATATAAGTATAAAAACATATTTAAAATAAAGTGTAGTGACAATTTTTTTTTTTTTATCTGCAGGGGGTAGTCCTTGTTGGTAGAAAAGGCAAAAGCCTTTCCTTCATCTGAATTTTAGATTCTGAGTAGAACGATGAATGTATTGATTTTACAATGATGTGTGTTTTAGTATTTTTTTTTTTAATTTTTGTGTCTGTACATGACGAGTAGCCAAAAAAAATGCTTCGATTTTCAAATTCAGTATCTTGTTCAATTGGAAAGTGAATATTGTTGGTGCATTGGTAAGGTCAAAATTCAAAATTCCCAGTAATTTTCAAAAGCGCCAAGAAAAACAAAAGAAAAATTAAAGAAAAACAGGAATTTTACTTAAAATCGATTTTTCATTAAATCCAATGGTTTTTTTTGTAACTTTAAAAAAAATTATCTTAGATACATGAAAAATTCACTAGTTGTTTATATTTCCATTTTCTATATGTGATAACATTTTCAAAATATTTTGATTTGTTTTGAACTATTTAGGGACATTTTCAGTTTCCCATTTTAATAGTTTTTTTTTTCTATGAATGTCAATAAAACTTTATTTGTTGAGTAAAAATCCTTGGAAATGTAATACAAGGCTCCTACCATATTGTTACAATGACATTTGAAAAATATTAAAAATCCTTAGTCACAGTTTTTTTTTATAATAATTTAATGTTCAAAAATTGACAAAATATAGAAAAATTACGAAATATTATTTTGAGTTAAGAATTCATAAAAAATGTTCTTAAAAATGTAAAAAATTTTAAAATGTAGTACAAGATTCCTTATAGTATTATCTACCTTTATCAAAAAAAAAGTGTCTATAAGAAAGTCAAATTAAATTTTTAGTAGCTTTTGAAATTCAAATTTCAAGTTTCTGTTGGGCCAAAAAGTGTAAAAATTTAATACAAGGCTCCTGATATATTGTTACAATAGCAGTTGAAAAATATTAAACATCCATTGGCAAAATTTTTTTTTTAAGCATTTAAAGATCAAGTTTTGACAAAATTTATCAAATTTAAAATTGAATAATTATTTTGTAGTTAAAAATGTATAAAATGTTGAACTTTTATATCTAAGGATTGAAAAGTTAAAACAAGATTTCACTTAAGTAGTTTATTCTGTTACCAAAAAATCTAAAAAATGCTAAGCACAGTTTTTTTTTATAGTCATTTTAAGTTCAAATTTGGATGAAATTACATATTATTTGTAGGTAATTGGAACTTCTAAAGTATACTATTTATATCTATTATAGTATCACGGTTTGTGTTGATGTATAATAAGTTATAAGTACCTAATGGCTATTATGATTTATTATAGGTCAATTTTTTTTTAATACCATAGATAAGTATATAATATGTCTTATACCTAGACTGACATACCGTCTCCTCTCAGAATCATTTATCTTATACAATTATACAATAATATATCATTGAATTCAAATTTAATACCATCCATTATACAGTGACCCCCTTGTAACCTACTGTACTGCAGAGCATCTTTTTAAACCTCTAAGATAAATGTTTTTCAATAGCTCAATAAACCTATTAAATGTTGTTTTTTATTTTACTAATTTGTTTATTGATTTATTATATATTATATTTCTATAATATTTTATATTTAAATACATTTTTTTTTTTTTAGAATAAAATGCACCCGTTGCATTAATAATATCCAAACAAAACTACCTCCAGTGGATAGTGACTGTACAAATGATCTTTCTTGTTGGCATCATTGTGCAGACAAACGATGGCTTGTCGATCCAGTACTAAAACAATGTTGGCACGCTGGCATCAGTATGGTGTTTTATCAAAATTCTACAATTCATAAAGAGGTAATATTTTATATATATAAATAATAAACATAATATATTTCCTTATATTTGCTACTTAATAATAAAAACCAATAACCATTATTATTAGTTATTACTAGAGTTTTGATTTTGTAGATCAATAAAATATAATACTTGCACTAAAAATTCTGAAAGTAAACACTAATAATTATTTTTAAAACTTCATTATTTGATTACTAATTATTTTTTATTAATTAAATAAATATTTTGGCATATAATATGTGTATTACTTACATATTTCAACAAGTTTCAAAATTATTTTTAACTAGCTATACTATTAATATATTAATTTAAAAGACAAACAATTTTATAAACTGTAAAATTAACTTAGAAAATGGAGTTTTAAATGCTTTAAATACTCTACAAAATTTTTCTTTTTTCAATTTTTGTCCTTTTATGTGCTTTTCTCTATATGTTGTTGAATTTAGAATTTTTTTCTGCAACCACTTTAATACAGCATATTTTTAAACTCAGCACTACATTATTCCAATAAAAAATAATTTTCCCAAACACTTTCTTTCATATTGAACCGACAGAAATTGAAAGGAAATTAAATTATTATATTATATTGTTTAATTATTTAGTCATAAAAAGATTCTATTAAATCTTTATGTTAGGATTTATAATGTATTAACTATTAATGTATATTGTATAATATGTATATCATTGCACATTATAGAGTAGGTATCTTTTATCTGTGTACCAGCCAACAAGGCTAAAACCTATAAAATAATGAATAAATTCTAAGATACTGAAATATTTAAAATATTGTGAGACAGTATGATGAATGTCAAAAACATAAGTTATTAATTTATTATGAGAATTTCCAACAGTCATTATTAGTCGAAACAAATAAATAATTTTTTTTCTTAATACATAGTTTAACTACATTTTAATGCTGATCAGAAATTGTTTTTTACATTTTTTTATGAACTAATAATTAATAAAATTATTTTTAAAACAATTTACTTGACTTATTAGTGGTGGTATTCAAAATATTTAAATTATACCAAGTATACATGCTTACTATTATTATTTTTATTAAAAATTGTAAATTGAACATTTCTATTTTTTTATTTGTTCATGGCCAAAACAAATGTGCAATACATTCAATTTATAATTTAAATTTGTTCACTTTGTGTTAATAACTCAAAAATGATATTGAATTTCTTAGAAACCAATTATTGAAGAGGACAATGATAACATTGACAAAAAAGAAGAAGAAAATAATATAATACACTAATAAAAGTATGTATATTAAATTATTTTTGTTAATTATTTAATATGTGTTTACTTTCTGTTAAAGATAATATAAAATAATGCTATTAGATATTATATTATGATAATTAAGTTCCCAGTACCTTATCCTATTTATAAATACTTTAAAATGTATTACTATATTATATTACCTAATTTTGTAAGTGATTACTTATTAATCAAAGTAATACCATGAAATAAATTAATATTTAACACATTGAACGCTTAACACCTAACCTGTTGTTGGCATGAATGAATGGGCGCATGTGGCCTGTGTCAACCCGTGTTATAAATGATATACATGTATTATTTATATAGGTTAGAATTTTTATGTGATCCTTCTACAAATATTTGACTGGGGATGCCAAAATCCTGTATAAGATATAAGACAATAATTTTCAAACAAATTAAAAAAACTTAGTTTTTTTTTTTTTAAATGAATGACAACAGGACAATTATACATTTAGAGCATGAACAATTTGATTTAAGGGAAGAGACATTTGCAAATCAACCAAGTGTTTCCCTCCCAATTTTTTTTTCTTTTTTGTATGATTATAATATATTGTATCTGTGGCATAAACTGTTTGGTTATCACTCACATAGTCATATTATGCCATAGACCTTATACTAAAAGACAGAGCATATAAAGACAGCGGGGTTGGGTAGTGCGGTTCTTGGCAATTTGAATTACGGTGATATATAATATATATTATATACAGTTATACTCAGTTTATTGTATCGATTTCTGCTCATGTGCGTGGGACACCTGGCAAGACCACTCAAACTATACCCTTGCTCCGTCTATTAGTATAAGGTATGTATTATGTAAACAGTAGTTGTCATTTTCTGAACTTAAAAGTTCAGATCTCCGTTAAATCTTAAATTTTGATCATATCTTTATAGTCAGGTACATTATTATTTATTTTAACATAAAGGGAGCTTGATCAATTTATTTAGAGGGGCTTATTTTTCATAAGCTTCATTAATTTAATTAATAAAGTATAACTTATTAAATAAATATAACTATTTCAGTAGTAATAAAATTGTTTATATAAAATAAAATAAATTTATCTGCAAATTCAATATAAATGATAAGAATTTAACATTTTCTACAAATAACATAATGGAAATAATTTCTCTTTACTACCTAATTGTTAAAAAAAATTGTTGTACAATGTATCTTAATTAAATTAAATTTGGTTTGATAACATACAGGCAATATACATGTACTTATAGTATTTACAATATTCATAACTATTTAAACACAACACGTTATATTTAATTGAGAAAAATACTAATAGAAATTATCACAAAATAAATTAGTTTAAACATATTAAATAAATAGACAATAGGTACATTTTACTTAGAATAAAGTTGTACACAAAAGTATACAAATGAAGGATGAGAAATTTTTAATTTCCATTAACAGTAGAAGTATTTAGTTCAATATTTTCATTTTTATCTCGTTTACAAAGTGAATCATCTACATCTATTGCAACAATGTTTGGTAAAATAAAATGACCATCACTATTGCTACGAATTGGTTTAATCGTTCGCAATTTCGTAGTTCCAGAATAACATACATTCACGTCTTTACAGTCCAGTGGATGCAATCCATTATTATTTAAATTACTTTCATTACTAAATAATTCATAGTTACTCTTTGAGCTTTTTAAACAGTTTTTCTTTTTCACCTCTTCCTGATTTATTTCTTCTTTTATCGATTTTTTCAATATGTTTTTAGAGTCTGATAAAGATTTTTCTAACATAGGTTTTATTCTATATGGTATATCTAACTGAGGCTTACTAAACAAATTGTTAATGTTTGTTTGCTTATTATCATTTCGCCGATTTCGGCACATATTTATTTGAGAAATCAAACCTAATACATCAGGAGGTATCTCTATGGCTGAATGAGCATACGCTAATTCAGATACAAAATTTCCCAAAGTTGCCACAGTAAGCTCAAGGCTTTTAACTTCACTTTCTAACCGGTTAATTGCTGATAGATTAGAAGATCTGTTCATCTCCAAACGTCCATTATTTGTTATTGATATCTACAACACAAAAACCATGTCATTTTCATAAAAACAAATTATAATTTAGAATACATAATATTTTGGTTGAACATAATTCTTAATACTATATTTATCTTATATTCAAAAATTTTTACATTTATTAAATTATGATACAAATTTACCTCGAGTTGTTCGTGTAGAATTTTATTTTGTTGCATTAAAGCCTTATTCATTTCCTCTAAATACTTAATTTTTTTAATTTCAGGATTGGGTGAAGATAATTCTTCTTGCAATACATGATACTCGACTCCATATTCCATTAATTGTTTAGATAAATCAGTTGTAAATACCTTATAAAAATATAAATATACTAAAATTAAAGTAAATTAATATGATTATTTAAACATACTTGTTTAATTATTTTGTCGATGATTTCATTATTTACAACAGGGAAATCATTTTTAATAAAGTTCATTATTTGTTCCATTCCATCACATGCGAGCAGATTATCCTTGTGATATGTCAACAACGATAATATGACACGAAACAGAACATCAATATTTTCAAAGAATAGTATATCTATAAGAAAAACATAAACATATTTATCAACTTTTATAATTGTAAAGCTTAAATCACTAATTAATATTATTGTACCAAATATGCGAGCAACAAATCCTAATGGAAACTGAGAAGCAAACATTGTCAAGAACCAAGGTGCAGCATACAATGTTGGAGGAATATCACAATTGTCGAAATGTGCATAAAGGTCAGGGTGGTGATCATGAAGAAGTCTAGATAATTGGTAGAGTTGAACTTGCAAAGCTGCCATATCAGGAAGATATTGTTTTCTTAACGAACGTCTAAACATTAAATGTTTTAGCATCATAAAGGCTTGTTCTTCAGACATCTGTAAAAAATAATTTTTATCTACTAATATCATACTTACTAATATTCCGTTAAAGTATCACTCACGTGTAATAGTAAGACACCAGCTACAAAACAAAGTCCTTGACAATAACCAACTTCTGGATCTAATAAAGAATATGCTTTGAGCAAATTGTACAAAGCTAGTTGCCCAGGACCAAAAGGTGACATAAAATAAGTGTGGTTTGGAAATGTTCTTCCTGCGATTTTCAAAAAAATAATAATATATTTAACAGGTAATTAATTATTAAATAACACAAATAACAATAAAACAATTTATTTTATTATTTAATTCAAACTTAAAATTTTGAATTTTAGTATAATAATCTACTATAAAATAGAAAAAATATATATACTTGAATACAACTTACCTAAATCGATAAGGATAGCATGTTGATACTTAGTTAATTGTTTTAATAATTGTTCATATGGTACATTAAAATTTGGAAACTTTTCTAGATCAATAGGAGAAGGTGCAGTTGTGTTACAATACAATTCAGCAAAAAATATCCAAACATCTCCTCTTTTACTTCTTGGAACTCCTGTCATATTAAGTATTATTGTATAGATATAGACTTGTCATTTTTCTTAAATTTTAGTAAGATTTATTATATTTTAGATGATATATTGTTTACCTTGTCTTATAGCTTGACGCAACATTTTTGCATCAAATTTACGATTCTCTTTATTAACTATTGTTTCCCACACACCCAAATATTCTCGAGCAGATGAACCAATATCATCATACTCCAGTTTTATTCTTTTTACTGTTGCTTCTTCTTGCCTTTCTATAATTTTCAAATATAATATCATATTAAACTTTTTAAAATATAATAATTAGTAAAACAATTTATACTATTAGGAACCTCTAAAAAAATATATGGCTATTATTTAGTATACATTATAAAGGACAGAGCTGGGTATTGGCGAGGAGCTTGAGTTTGTTAAGTAACGGATTTAGCGTTTTCTTTAGCCCATTGCACTCCAACATAAGTATTTAGTTTTTTGTCTCAGTCTTGTCATAATACTGTACATATATTTCTATAGTTTAGTTATATAATAAAATTAACTACAGAATATCCTCAAACACATATTGGTTTATTCTACTTTAGACTCCAGCCCATAAGAGAAGGAACTTGTTTCGTGCATGCATCAAGCATTGAATGTCCCGAGATACTATTTCCCCCACTCAAACAATTCCAGATACTTGTACAGCGTAGGCAACCGTTGACAATCGTGACCGGAGAAATGATAAGGAAATAGCGCCTTGGCACTAGTGGGCTATATGATGGTGAGGGGCTGGTTTGAAATCGGAAAGGTTTTCATCGAGACACGGTTTCCTTCTTTTATGGGCCGGAATATAGTAATTCATAATATACATTTTGTAGTTGTGGTTTATATAATATGAATTCCATCCATTTTACGAACCTTTTAATTTTGCATTTTCTTTTTCCATTCGAATTAATAATACTTGTTGATTAATTGCTTTTTTCCACAAAGCTCTTAAATCATCAGCATCTAATTTCTTTTTAACATTCTCAGTATCTAAAGCATCAAAGTTAAATAAATATAAATAATCTCCAATAAATTAAAAAATTCAAACTACCTTTCGTTTGTTTGTTAGGAGTGACAACATTTTTGAAAATTGCTTGACGCCAACTTCCCGGATTCAGATCATTTTGTTCATCAGAATCATTATCCGAAGTTGAAATCATAGAAGATTTTGGAGATTGACCAACTTTCAAAAACCTAAAATTAAATAATTATTATGTTTTTTAAAGAAGTAGTTTTTTTTATTATAATCCTATTAACTAACATATTCATCATTGACGCTGGGCTGCTGTGAGATTTAGTTTCAGCTAAATAAACTTCAGATTTATTAGGATGTGCTTTACTATTAGATATTGATTGTTGTACAAGTAATCGTGAACTTAAATCAGATTTTGGAGAAGGTTCCTAAAATAAAATAAAATATTTTTATATTTAAACTAATAATAATAGTTATAAAAAATGTCCAATATAATATAATTTAATATAGAAGCTATTTTTTATAAAAATAAAATTATTAAAACCATATTCTAAAAGTATAAAATTTAAATGACATATTCCTAAAGAAAAATTATATTAATTTTTATTGTTCTGTATGGTAGTTGATTTGAATAACTTAAGATATTTCTAAGACTATTCATTGTTCAATTCATATTATATTTTAAAACAAGGTTTTTTTTTAAAGTTAATTTCATAAATTATACAAGTAGGTGCTCATTGTAACTAAAATAAACAAAAAAGATAAGGAACATTTTGTATTGATTCATAAGGAAAATAGCAACTTCAGAAATAATTAAAAAAAAAAAAAACGAGTGTGTGAGCCACTATTACACTCTGGGGTAATAATACTTGTTTCATAAGTATTGGGGGACGTGAAATTATAAGATGTGAATTAGGGAGAGAATGAGAAAAATCCTCCGCCTCCGCCGTACATGACTTGAAAAATAAATAAATAGACAAATGTGTCGTTTCATTTTTCATTACATTTTGTTTTTCCTTTCAAATCTCAAGAAAGAAGTTTTACTTCAAAAATATTACTGTCATTGATTGATGATCTAAATTTTTGTAATTCTAATCCTTTATTACTTTATAAAATGCAATATTATTTGGCAACGAATTTTCTTTCACAGTAGCAATTAGGCCAACATCATCTTTTGAACTTCTCCTTTTCATTAGTTGATCAAAAGAACTGGTTAGTGAACGTTTAGCTTTCATGAAAATTGTACTTCCACCAAGATATTGATTTAAAAATTCATGTCTAGAAAGAAAAATCACAATTTATTGCAGAAAACAAATTATATAATACAAAGTACTACTTCCATACCTATTTTCAGCTGAATCATGGACATGTCTCATCTGTTTGCTTTCACAGTGTGTTCTTAACAACATTATAAGTAGTTCATTTTGTTCTTTAAGACTTATTTTACTTAATGTTTCTAAACCATGTAACTTTGTCAGTACAATTTCTTGATCATCTTCCGGTAATGTTTCTAACTGTTTAAATATTACAGTTTGAATTTTGTGCTCATTAAGATCTGAAACAAAATGTATGTAAAATTGCTAAACTTTTAATTATATAATGAACATACTTTCAATGTCGGAACATAATTTATGAAACCACACCATAGGACAATGTTCACAAGATACTATTACTTGCTTTTCTTTCTTCAATGCTTCATTTGTGTTATTGATAGCCAAATTAATTGCTAAATAGATAAATTAATACATTAAATAAAATAAATAAAAACAATAATCAATTGTCATTAAAAACCTGTAACTAATTCAATTGCAACAGACTCTGATTCACATTTAAAAATATATCCAATACAACTTTCACTTGATGAAGAATCTCTACAAGTAAAACCAAAGTGTAATTGATTTCTAGAACCCTAAATGAAAATATAATGGCATTATTTAATTATAATAATTTTAAATTGATTAATAATTTATATCAAACCTGCACGCAGTGAATTATATCTTTTAATTGTTTATGCAAAAGTATTTGTTTGCGATCTGGGCTTATTAATCGTAAGTCAGTTCGACCAATTTGAAAAACCATTGTTCTGTTAATTTCTTCTGCTATATTATTAGTGTTTTGTCCCTTAAAATATTGAAATTTTCTATTTAAGTATACAATTAATAATTTGTTATTTAAGAAATAAAAATATATGTATACATTGGTCTCCAGGTTCTTAATTGGGTAATTTATAGATCCAGATCTTGTTCTTGTAATCCTATACCAAAAATTACATTAAATAACATTTTTAAATATCATTTTAAAATTAATTTACTCTAATTCTTTAGTTTGTTTTTCAGCTCCAAACGAATACCCTTGGTTTTCAATCCCAGGCGATAAAACTATCATTGATCCACGTCTTGGATCTGAAAGATAGGTTGTGTTTTGATCTGAAGACTATAATCAGAAAATATGAAATGTTGTATGTTTTTATACAAAATTATTATTCATTAGCAGAAACACTAGTGGTATTTATACTAAAATATAAAATAATAGGTATTAAATTTACATTTATTTGGGATCCTCGTCTTGAAGTATTAGTACTATTTGACTTTTTACTTTTTTCTAATTCGTGTAAACGAAATTTTTCTAAAGCATCATCAATAAACGAATTTGGAACTTTTTTTTGTGACACTCTAATTTTACCAACATATAACACCTTGAAAAATATTAATATTTTTTATTATTATTTTTCACTAACAAGAAACAGTAAAATAAAAAAAAAATTAGTAGGTTTAACCTTCAACCTTCAACATAAAAACTTTAGACAAAAAACAATATTGGCAATTGTATTTATGTAAAAGTACATATAGTTATAATTTACCTACTATTTTAGGTGGGTATGTATAATTACCTCAAAAAAATGAGAAGAGTTTGGAGATATATCAGCACACAATGAAGTTAATGTTTGGGCATTACTTAAAGAACGTCCAATACTTTGTAATGATTTATGTGAATTTTCCTTCATTGTGGAAAATAACTCCATTACCTAAAAAAAAAATTTTTCAAAATACTAAAATCTGAATATTTTCAGGCCACTGTTGACTAAAACTAATGAATTATTGCCGAACAAAACAAAATACTTTCTAGGCATTCTAAATTTAGAAGTTGGAAGGTGTTCAAATAGTCTAACCATTTAAATACAGTATGTCATTCACTAAAACAAAATTAGATAACATCTATCATATACAATACATTTCAGATTTAATATATCATTAAGAATGATAAAAAAGATTGTATCTTTTAGTTATTAGTAATTTTATTTTATGGTAGAAATGTAATTAAATAATGAATATCATATAGATGAAATGCATCACGAGATTATCTTAATTCTTTTTGACCGAAAAACGATATAATCAAACAGAATATTTATATGCTACTAAATCAGCTGCAAATTAAATAATTTAGTTTATATTTCAAATTAAATTTTACTGTAGTTAAAGTTATTTTAGTAGTTAATTATATGTTATCAAATATTTAGTTTACACAAATAAAAACATACAAACTAAAAAATGAATCCATCACTATCAATAACTATACGAGTAAGTGTAAACATTTTTCGTTCATTTTTTGTAACTTAAAGAGGAAACGCCTCAAATTTATTTTAAACTGGTATACATTTAGAAAATAAATAATAATTATAATTGATAGATAATAATTTAATCAACATATCTATAAATTAGTATATTTTTTTTAAATTATTTATGTATCTTGTGAAACGACTTAATTAACAATGAATAATATTTTTTAAATATTTCTTATATTTATGTAAAAAAAAAAAAATACATGTATACTTATGCCTATATTAACAGTTAATAACTATTTAAATAACAATCGTTTTGTTAAGCATATCAACTTGTTAGATAAATTTAAAACTTAATGATATAGTTGATCATTGAATTTAATTATTGAAATACTATGTTACTTTGTAGTTTGTAGTGTTAACTTTTTAACATACAATTATATTATGACTTGTGGTACATTAATACATTTTGTTAACCATAGTTAAAAATATTATTAAATGGTACGCAGTAGATATATTATTAAACATTCTAAGAAATTATTAAAATTATTAATAATATATAGTTACAATAATACAACACCATTAATTGTATCATTATTTTTTTAATGGGAAATCTAAGAAAAGTCATTGTCATTAGAAGATCAAGAGTCAAGGCTGTAGAATCATACAAGACATGTGATATAATTAACATAAAATATTAAACTTAAACTTACACAAAAATAATAGTTCAGATTACCTAATAAAATTAGAAATAATGAAAACATATTTATATATTGTAGGTACAGATGAGAAAATGTATAATATTTACTCAAATTATTTATATTTAATATTAAAGATAGTATTTATAATCCCATGTAAAGGTATAAAAATTATTATTTTTATTAATACATTTAAATGTTCAATATAAGTTGATAGCAATTGTTTGTATTTATTAAAACATTAACTAAAAAACTTAAAATAATAGGTTATTATTTTATAATAACATTTTATATTTTTACATGTTTTTTAAACAACATGCAGCAGTGTTCACAATATAATACTAGTTCACCTTGTCCTTGGTCACAATGAATAACGTTAATTCATGTTCCTAACAAACATAATAATTTTAACTCCTATTATTTTCAATGTTATTATTGAGGTTTTACCAGAACAACTAGCTAGTTAAATAATGTTATTTGGACAGAAGAGTTTACAAATAACCATTAAACATTTAAATTTATTTTATTTTATTGAAAAATTTAAAATCATCTAAATGAATTAAATTCAATCTGGATATTAATCTTTTTGAAGGGAATCATGAATTTATTATTTAATAAAATATTATCACTTATTAAAAACAGTTGGTTAATTTACAGTACTAATTTTTGAGAGCATCAAATCTTATACAACTTACATAATAAAAACAATATTAAAGATAAACAAAATACATTAATATTATGAGACTCTATAAGCTATAACTAACATGCAATTAAAAGATAATACATATCTAAAATAAAAATATGTCCTTACTTCATCTGGTTGAGTTGTATTGTAAACATGACAATGTACATTGTTTTCATCTGCCATATCTCTGACTGCATAAAAGAATGTAGCAACATCGCTGTTTAAAAATGCTAATCTAGTTATGTACTTTAACTCGTGTTGAAAATATAATTTGTTTTTACAATCCCAATTTTCATAAATCACAAGACTGGCATCTTCTATTCCAATTTTTACCTTTTAAAATATAAAATTATATTTTACTAAATTAATTATATCCAATAATACATAAGAGCCAGTATTTATTCAACATAAATAATATCTAGATAATTTATAAAACAATGAATACTCAATTTTTAATGAAATTAACACTTTAACATAAACTAATTACTATTTAGGTACTGTTATGTTTTAAAACATATCAACTAAACCAATAAAATCAACATTACAATTTAAATAATTTAATTATCTCTTTACTGATAATTACTAATGAGAAATAAATATTATGAAATTAACAAACTTATGTTATCCCAGTAAAATAGAGATTAAAATTTTCACTATTTGGTAGATTCCTAACTGTAAACATTTAATTTTTAATTTTTAATTTTCAGTTATTTAATAGTAAATAAAAACCAGCATCCAAAATCTCATTAAAATATTCCTGGCAAGGATTCTAATTTGCACCTTCCACACAGTGGATTGCTTAAATCCTGATAAAAAGTATTTCAATTCCTACTCATATTGCCCCATCTGTAATCCTGACAATTAAGCACATGCCATCAATATGAGTCTGATAAACATAAGTATGAGTATTTAATCAAATACAATTTAAACATATAATGTTCTGTAATCTTTAAACAATTTATGAGAAAGTATTGACAAAACATAATGCTATTATAGTTTGTTTTTGTATTAATTTGTTCTTAAATTTGTCCAAACCATTAATTATTTAAAATTTAAAATATCTTCAAACTACAAATGTATTTTATTTACAAGTCTAATAGGTAGGCAGTCAGAATTTAGAATAGTGAGTAAATAATAGTGTATTAAACACATAATACAAGCCAAATTTGGTACCTAATAAGTAATCACATTAACATTTATGTTCATATACAAAAATATTACACTTACTTTTTTGTGATAGTTATTTTTCTTGATCTCTGCAATAATCCACGGGATCATCGGGTTTGTAAGACGTTTGTTAACTGTACAAGAGCTTAAGTATTCAACTTTATACAGTTTCATTGTGTTGTTTTGTTAATTATATCTTTAATAGTTATTCCAAACAGTCATTGGTTTAAAATAGTGCAACATAAAATTCACTTTAAGTTATAAATCATCAGAATTCAGGTTCCTAAGTACCTAATAGAAAAACCATTTTGTGTATACAATAAACCAAAAAAAAAAAATACCCAATAAAAAAAACTTTATAAGACCATTGCGTCTATAACTTTATCATGTTAAATTTTAATTGTCTCAACACGGCACACGCGTTTCGAGTTGAAACCGTTTAATGCATCTGACATATAATTATTATTTAATATTTATTAAAATTAAACGATCATTATAGTAATATTAGCCAGTTTCAAAACAAAACTGTAATGATAAGAATGTTATGTACACAAAACGCAGAATCAAGTATCAACTGATGACTGATGAGGGGAACGAGATAGAACATGTGCGGCTCTACATTTTGGTATTTGACATAATATTATTATCATCAACATATTATTATATCGATTATGCATGGAAGGGGATCATTTTAGGAATTCCCAAGGCTACTGGGCCTCAAGTACTGGTGGCTACAGTACTTTTTAATTTTTAGTTTTCATGAACATGAAGTTATTATGTCTGTTATGCTACTCTTAATATTTTCCATTTTTATTGCATCACGATTTACGGAATAATTATGTTATTATGACAGATAATATTATCTTTTTATCCTTTTTAGAATTGATCGGTGAAAATATGGGGCCCCGTCATCCTCCAGAAAATAAATGAGCCGAACCTTAGAAAACCATAAAGTAAATTTTACAGAAAAATAAAATGACGGAAAATAAAAAAATAGAAAGTAAAATTACAGGAAATAAAATAACTGGAAATTAATGTTCCAGAATTGTTTTTGTATTGAAAAAAAAATGAACATAAAATATGTACACAGAATTTTAGTCCCAGAAAGTTGAAAGCCTGAAACTACTATCGCAGAACGTAGTTTTACAGAAAGTGATACCGTGGACCATATAGAACCGCATAGACATTTGCCGCATAGATCCCATACTAACTATAATCTCCTTCGTCATTTTGGCGGTAATTTTAAAAACTTGTAAAAATACGTAAATACTAATAAATATATTTTATTTTATTCAACTATAAAATAGCATTTATAAGTTAAAAATATTTATAAAATATAAACTATAGAAGTAATACTGTAATAGTGGCAACTAAGTGATGCTTGTAAAATTTCTAATTTTGTCAATTTTAAACATTATTGTATATTTTTATGAATTTTGTTTTAGTCCTGTTTTGTTTTATTAAATTATTTAAAAAAAATGAAAGACGATCACATTGCTATACTAAGACGATTATATATTAAATGGTATAGGTTCGCAAACAGTTTTCAAGGGTACATTTTGTTTTAGCACAGCATATTTTAATCTCAAGTAACAATGTGACATTTATTATATATTTATCATATATTCATATTGTATAATTTAAGGCAACTTTTGGGGTGGGTAGAACTCCCTCGAATTAGTGACTACTGGTTTGAATTCTGCAATTTTAATGCTGACATATTTACATTTTTTCATTAATCTGTTAGTGTGACTATAACTCATATAGTCATATCAATAATAGCTTCAGCACCCCCAAACTTTAATTTAGCACCCCCAGTTCCAAAACAGCAAAAATTGAAAAATCATATGAAAAAAATAGTTTTTTTTAGCTTAACTTAATGTTTTTTTTTTTATTTCTTCGTTTTTAGCAGAAACACAAATTATTGTTTGTAATGATTATAGGTACCTATATCAAATATTAGAATTTAGAATTCTTCAAATTTTTTTGTAAATTTTCTGTTAGAAATTTATAAAAGTTTTTCCTTTCATAGCTAACATTATAAATGTTGATAGAAGACTCCTCACAATTGGTACTATCTTAAATAATAAAAAAAAAGTTTACTGGAAAGTAACATACTTTTTTATGAGCGTTTGAATCTAAAATGTGTACAACATTGAACTTTCAATTTTTATCAGTAAATTAACGAAATTTCATCTACCAATTTTTGATATTATATTGTCCTAGTATAGATACTTGAAATTTTTATCAAATGTTAAAATTAAAATTTTCCTTACATGGTAAAATGTTTAAACAATTTTGACTCTTTTTGAGGTATTTATAACTGAGACATTTTTCAAATATTTTTAATTATTTTTCATTGGCAATTCATAAAATATTTTCTTTTCACAGTTAAGGCCCAAGATTAAAAATGTTAATAAAAGATTTCACATAAGTTTGTCTACCTATAAAAAACCATATACTTAAACTTGAATTTTTTATGAGTGTTCGAACTTATAATTGTCACGATATTCGATATTCAGCGGTAAATCGAATTCTCATTAATCGATTTTTTTTGGATTTTGTTGTATTTCCAAAATGAATAACCATAGACTCTTGAAATGTTCACCAAATATTTATATTAGCATTTTCCATACATCAAAAATTCTTTAAATACTTTTGAATTTTTATGAACTATTTATGAGAAAATTTTTCAAATTGAATTCAAATATAACACATCCACTACAACGACATTCTCAACAACTATTGTACAGAAAAGCGGTACCTACCCACTTGACCACATTTTTTTTTATCCATTTATACATCCAGGTTACTATTTTTATCACCTAAATAATATAATATACCTCATGTATTCATCAGGTATATTACTGTTGATTTACTTAAATATTAGTGTCCTTATGTGTTCATGGTGTATTTAGGAATGGTTATAGTAATTATAAAATCAAAGTATGACGTATGTTATTTTGGGGTGTGGGGGCGTAGCCCCCGCGGGTTTGTGTTCTCTACATAATTTTAGCACCCCCAGTGTTTGGCCTCTAGTTGCGCCTATGTATACTAGATGTCTCGCCCGGCGTGGACCGTACCAAAGAAATATTATTTAAAAAATAAATGTTCTTATAATATTCAGTATTTTAACATATTATATAAAAACATTTTAAGGTTAATATATTTTGATTTGTATATTTTAGTTTTAATGTTTTGTTAATAGTTTTATCAATAATTTACATAATATTCAATGTATTTTAATATTAATTATTTATATAGATTATAGGAACATTAATTACATACAAAATTAGCTTCCATACTCCATAAGCAGGGTTGGGCAAGTTACTTAATTTATTGTAACTGGTTACAAGTTACAAGTTACTCTAAAACTATGTAACTAGTTACAAGATACTATATACTTTGGTGCAATGTAACTGGATACAAGTTACAGTTATGTAACTAAGTTACATTTAAAGTTAAAAGTTACATTGATAAATAAAATATGTTTGTATTTATTAATTTATTATAATTAACACATTTTAAATATTTTTATAACAATACTGTAATAGACAATAGTTAATGATTAATATTAACTTGTGTAAAATATTTTTCACAGATTACAGTAAGTTATAATAAAATAATTTAATGTATTAATCATACTATCTACTTAATAATAAATTAATAAATCACAACAATAGTCAGTTTTCTTATAAAATAGGTACATGCACATGCAAAAAGGTACCTAGTAGGTAATTTAAGTTTTAATAAAGTCAATGGTATTTATAAACTAAGCTGGTACAATTTAAAAAGATAAAATTGAATTGTAATCATGTATTATTTTTTACCATAATTTATAAATTTTAATGAATAAGATTTATTTCCTTTAAGAAAAACTAATTTTTCAAAATTCTGGAATCTATACTTATACAAGCCATATTTTCAATACTTTTAAATAGTGTCCTATGATAATAAAATCTTTTATTTTTCAAATGAGAACACCCCTTTCCTTTTAAATTATTAAGTGGATAATTTTTTTGAAAATGTTAAAGTAAGTAGGTAAGTACCTAATTAAAAATGAGAACTCTTAGTTGCGTTAGTTAATAAAATATTTAGAATCTAGATTCATATTGCGTATAAATTATATAATATTATAGCTACTATAGTAATACTAATAAGTAATAACTAATAAGTAATAACTATTCCCTTATATATGGCGTGTATGGTGTATTATAATAAATAACATGTATAAAATATGTGTAACACGTTAAATCATATAATATCCTGGGTGATTCACACGCGTATACTGCCATTTATTTTGGACTTGTGAAATTTATTTAAGGGCCATATTTTCAAGTATTTAATAGATATTTTACACCATTTAAGGAATGTTCTGTGCAATGGCGTCATTTGTGGGATGGCAAGGTGGGAATTTGCCCCTGGCTGATTTTATAATTTTAAAATCAGCCCAATGGGTTGCCCAGTGGTTTTTATATTATATTAATTAATAGCGCAAAAATATTCTTATATTTATAGAAACATATTATTAGATTGTGTAGATACCTACTAAGAATTTATTGCAACAAATCATAATGATAAATTGTTAATTACTAATTCATAGTTGGAATATATTTATATTTTGTGTGTGGACGTGCCTAAAAGTTGGTATGTATGCATGTTTTATGAGGAAAAAGGAACATAATATATAAATATGTGCTTGCAAGCGTTTGTTTTTTAAGTTACCTACCCATTTGTGCTGGTATAACTGTTGCCCCTTCTATTAAAAACTAAAATTATATCAACATATTTATTTTTTTTAAACGAGAAACAACCCTTTTTACTACAAATTATTAAGCAAATGATTTTTTGAATAAAATATATTAATATAACTAGGTAAATAAATAGTATTTTGTACCTACGAGTAGTTTCTGAGTTATTAAAATGTACTAATCATGGCTAAATATATATATATTTAGCTATGGTACTAATAATATAATAAGATTCTAGTCCTGAAAAATGGTTTAACATAAGTTTAAAATATACGTAATATTTAAATTAGTATAGGTTAGGTATTTAATTAAACAGTTTTTGAAGAGTATAAATATTGATAGATTCGGTAGTAATTACTATAATTTACAAATCATCATAGCCCCTAAATCTTCCAAACCTATAGGCTATAGTATCATGGACTTATCCTTAGTAGTTAGTATATAATAATATAATTCAAAAACTAGGTACCCGGTACTCGTTCAAATTTGGGTTTGAATAGGTACATCGTTTTTAAAAAAACTATCTACTTAGGTAACTACATAGTACATACATCAATATACCTACTTTACTAATATAATAGTTTTTTATAATTGTTTGTGTTTTGTGTAATATAAGTACTAAGTAGGTACCAAGTAGATAGGTAGGACCTATAATACCTATAATATATTATTATCTAACATGCGTCAGATTGAGTCTATAAATGTTAAAATGTCTATATTTCCATAATGAAATGTAAAAAAGGCACTTAGATCACAATACAACACTGTTCAGGTTAACGCAGGAATTTCAATGGGGGGGGGGGGCTTGAAAATGAATTACTATTTAATTTTAATTTTTTGTCCAGTCTAATAATTGTAGACGTGTAGACATTTAGGTGAAGTATTTAAAAATGTTTGTACAACTTCAACTTCTCAACTTTTCTAGTAGAAAAAATGCTCTAATCATAAATCTCGATTTAGGTTTTTGGAAGCAAATTGGATCTAGTTTGATATTTGAGAGGCCGAAATTGAAAATTCTCAGTAGTTTTTGAAACAATTGGGAAAACAAAAATAAATGAATAATTGTTTAGTAATCTTGGTTAGACCTCTTCGCTTGGATTGTATTTGATTAATTTTAGGTTTTTTTTCTATAGATGTCAATAAAATTTTATTTGTTATGTCAAAAAGCTTGGAAATTTAATAAAAGACTCTAATATATTTTTAAAATGACAGTTGAAAAATATTAAAAATCCATTGTCATAATTTTTTTTATAAGCATTTAAATTTCGGATTTAGTCAAAATACGTTAAACATCACGAACATTAAAAAATTATTTCGAGTTAGAAATTCATAAACATTTTTCTTTTTAAATCTAAGATTTCTAAAAATAATACAAGGTACCTCATATGTTCGTCTACCTTTGTCAAAAAAAAATGTCTACCGGAATGTCAAATTAAATTTTAGTTATAGCAACTTGGTGCTTATTGATGAAATGCCCCATAGTACAAGGGCCAACTATCTTACATGAAAGTAAGCCAGTGGGCTAGTCTGTCGGATCCCTGCTACATAATTTAATTGTATTCTATAATATATTAATATGTAGTATATGTACATTATAATATTATATAGGTTTGTAATAATAATACAATTGATAGATAATAAGCTTTCGTGTTTATTATACTTACTAGTTATACCTAAACTTAAGCTTATAAATTATAATACCTCAAGTTAACAGCTGAGGTCATAGTATAATGTTATATTTTCAATATATATTTTTACCATAATTAAAAGCAGTACCTATCCTGTGTGGTTTTTATTTTTTTAATAACACTATGTATTTCAAGGCGACATAATGGCCTATAGGCTATAGCCACTGAGATAGTTATTTTATTTAATATTTTAATATTATATTATTATAATTTATAGGTATACCTAGATTGTTTTGTTTAGTATATAATTTTATTATTCTAATTAATTATATGTTATGTTTTATTTTATGTAAATACTACATTAATATTTTTTTCCAGTCAACACCTTTTCCCCTCAAAACTTTACCTGCTGAATAATATTGAAATCATAACCACATATTCGTTTATTTTGTGCTCGCAATTGGTTCACGTAAACAAAAAAGTTAATAAGATGGTTTGTCCATCTCTGTGTCATTTATCCTCGGGAAATGCCTGCAAGTAAAACCTAAAGCTAGAGCTATGTATAAAATCGAGCATAGTGACAACTAAAATTATTAATATTTACTAAAATCATCATCTAATATAAGAAAAATACTAATAGAATAATTCTACCTAAATATTATTTTACTATACTTATTACTTATAGGTACGTTTTTTCTATTTTATTCTTCTATAGAGAGAGTAATAATCGCCGGCTAGCTTAGGAATTATTTACTCCCGGCGATTTTTACTCCCAAGTAGAAAATTTCTGTCATTTATGGGGTTTCTGCAATAAGCGATTCAAATCGTCAGGGAGTAAAAATCACCTGTTACAGTCATCTAATATCTAACAAGTAAGAACTGTACAGAAGTTATTTTATTAATTGTAGAAAATTTTTATAGAATTTTTATTATGTGGTGTTGCATGGGACATATTTTATTATGGGTACCTACCTACATCATATTATTATTTATACATATAGTATATTATTATATACAATATACATTTATTATGGGACATTTATTAGAAGTCTATACTCTATACAGGTAAGTAGGTATATTTTATGATTATGATTTATGACGAATCAACTCTACCTAATCTAACATTGCAAAAGTCTATGATCGTTAATTTTAAGAATTCTAGTAATCGTTGCAATAGTTTCTTAAAATCGATCAAAATTAAATCGTAATTGGTAAATTGTTTTCGTAGTACCTATATAATGTAGTATACGATTTATTATGTTTTAAAATAGGTTGGATTGCTGCAGTAAAATGTTACTTATAGCCTATAGGGACTTAGGTCCAGTTGTAGAAGAAGAAGATAATTGTGATGACAGCATTTCTCATAAATTAATATACATGGTTTCTGTTTCTAGTATAAGATATTTGGACTTAATTTTTAATAAGAATATGAGATGACATTTGCAAGTCAATAGTATTGTTATACGCGTGCGTACATTATCGTTTAATTTTTTTCAAAATTAAGTGCTTTTTTGCTTTGGAAAGTCATGCGTATAATTTTTTTGGCATTATTCCAGGCATAATTTCAGTAATCAGTATGGTTTGTTGGTCTGGGGGAGTTTAAATTAATATGCGGTTAGAGTGTTAGACCAATAAAAATATTTCAAAGAAAAATAATTGCAAGAATCTGTTTAGGTAAAAATACTTTAGTAGGTTCAACTGGATACATTTTTAAGCTATAGGTATTGCATGTGTTACCAGTCGAGATTGTATAAAATAAAGGTTACTATTTTATATATTAATATAAAAAAATTATGAATTTTTTTTTGATGTGGTAAATAGGAGGTAGATATTTTATTGTAAACATTTTAATAGTATGTATAAATCGTCTTACTTATATAACAATACAATAATAAAAAGGTGGGCAAGTGGGTGTCGCTCTGCTGTACAGTAGGTTACAAGTGGGTCACTGTACAATGGATGATATTCAATTTGAATTCAACGATATAATATCATTGTATAAGAAAAACGATTCTGAGCGGAGACGGTATGTCAGTCTCGGTTTAAGATATATTATATACATATCTATGGTACTAAACCAAAATTTGACCTATAATAAATTCCAAATTAATCATATCACAATATCCATTAGGTACTTATAACGCGTTATACATCAACAAAAACCGTGATACTATCATAGATATATAATAGTACACTTTAGAAGTTTCAAGTAGGTACCCACGAATAATATTATATAATCACAACAAAATAACTAGGTTTTTTAATATGTAATTTCGTCCAAATTTGAACTTAAAATGTCTGTAAAAAATAACTGTGTTCATATATTTTTTAGATTTTTTGGTTACAGTATGAACTATTTATGAGAACCTTTGTTTTAAATTTGCAATCCTTAGCTATAAAAACTGAACATTTTATAATTTATTAATTACAACCTGGAGTGTCACCAGTGTGTGGCTTCTCCTTCATGTTTTTCTGGTTGTAATCTTAATTTGTTAACACTTAAGCTTATTATACATAATTTGTATAGATTGTTTAACTCAAAAAAAAAAAACAAAAAAAAAAAATTAATTACAATGATTGATAATTTTCGAGATTTTGAAAATTCTGTCAAAATTCGATGTTTAAATGCTTATAAAAAAAAATTGTGCCCATGTATTTTTAATATTTTTGAACTGATATTGTAACAATATATCAGGAGCCTTGTATTACATTTTTACAGTTTTTGGCCCAACAGATAAAACTTTATTAAGTAGGTATAAAGTTATCTGTAAAAATAACAAACTAATGAAAAAAAAACTGGAAAACAAAACAAACTATATGTATAAATGTTAAATATATTAAGTTTTAATTATGTATTTTATTCTATACATAATATACTAATTATTGAGTCATACAGTATGATGTAATATAAAAGATTTTTTTTTTGAAACCCATGTGTTATTATTAGGGCTTGGTTGCATTTTTAGAACATACTGTGTGCTAAGTAAGCACAAATTATATTTCATGTAACTATGAAAGTGTGATTAAAAATACCAATTCTTTTAGACCATATTTTAACATTTTACAGTTTTTAAATATTATTTGATATTTTGAGGACAATATTTCACAATTTTTATCTTAAGTAGAAACTTTATGAATCATTTTGAGGAAATAAAACTAAAGACTCCTAATTTAGAAGAATAATGAATAATAATAAATAAACTAATTTAAATCAGTCAGTTATAGATTGTAATAAGTGAAAAATACTACAGCTTATTATGAGCAGACAAGGACAAAAAAAGTTGACATAATATTATGTAATAGCCTAGTTTATTAGACCATAGGTATCTTAGTATTGTATCTTACTATTGTACATTATGGTTCATTAAAGGCGCCCTAAGATGCTAACTTCCAATTTCATCTATGTAAGACATTATAACAGTGTTTTTAAAAATTGAAGTTATTAATTTTTGTTTTTAAATAATATGTTTTGGTTTTGAAGGAATGAGCATGTCTTAAACTATTTTACATTAATTTAAAAATTACTGGCGTGGCTTGCAATTATTGTACAATTGACAATATTATAATTTAATATTTTAATATTTTATAAGGCTTTAGAAGTCTTGCCGTAGTTTTTTAGAAGTTGTTACAATTATTAGTTGTCAATGGTTTAGTCATAACTTGTTTATTGATTAACAAAAAATATAAAATATAATATTAACACAAGTAATTAGCACTTGGCACAAAAAAAAATATTAAATTATATCTACAAAAAAAAAAAAAATAGGTAATGATTTAACTATTGAGTTATGATAAATTTAATTATGATAGGTATAAAAGAAGGTTAAGAACCTACCTACAATATAACTAGAACCATTGATTTTAGAATATATATTCTATTATAATAAAGTATATTCTAAAATCAATACTAGAACTAGGTAACTATTTAGAATACCAATTTTTTTATTTTAAATTTTTATTGAGGCTAGCTATTTTATCCCTTAATTGTTTCTTTTCAATTACTAGTATTATTTATTAATAGGGCTAGGGACTTCATGCTCTGAAAAACCTTAAAATATGCATGCATTTATGCCCTTAAGAGGATGTCAGGGCACTATTTGTTTTCTCTATCTGACCCACTCGCAACATAGACAAAACACATTTACGCAGAAACATTTTTTCTATGTTTTTAAGTAATCTTAGAGTAAAAGCACCCATTACAAAAAAGATAGAGAATACTATTTTTGAGGGAATGTCATATCGATTTGTCTAAATATTATCTCAAAACAATTTAAACATCATTTTAATGTACAACTTTTTTTGTTTATTTTGAAAGTCGAATACAAAGTCAAATAACAATAAAATATAAAATCGATATGACATTCTCTCAAAAATATTATTCTCTATCTTTTTTGTAATAGGTGATTTTACTCTAAGATTACTTAAAACACAGAAAAAATGATTCTGCATTCATGCGTTTTGTCTATGCTGCGCGTGGGCAAGAGAAAACAAATAGTGCGCTGACATCCTCTTAAATCCATCAAAAATTCTGTAAAAATATGCAAAAATGCTAAAATATGCTCTTAAAAATATTTTACTTTTCATTAAAAACCAAAAATTTACAAGTTTATTTATTAGTTTAGTAGTTTAGTAGTTTACTATTATAATTTATTACTATAATTTCTTCTTCTTAAAACTTGCCTTTAAAGTTTAAACAAAACAAAAAGAAACAAAAATTCAATTATAAATTAATATTGTGTTGATATTTTAATAATTTTTAAAATCCTATCCAAATGAATTGCATTGTGTGTCTAATATTTTTTGTATATTTTCAAATGTAAATGAGCGCCGATTGTTCGCTAATAAACTTTTGTACCTCAAAAACAAACGCTCGACATCAACAGATGCTATTAGAGCGAATTTATAGTATTTTAAGTCGTTGACCTCCAATAGTCTTCAAGATTTTCCATCGAATTGACTATTCCTTCTAATACATTAGAAATAATTTTAAATCCTTCATTTTTGACAGTACCTACGTTTATTAATTTTTTATAAATTGCTTTTCCCTTATCTCGTTGTAGATTTTTAAATTTTTCTTTGACAGTTTTTATGACTGAAATACTCAGATAACATCATGTTTTGTTTTTCCAAACGTGTAATACATGAAAACTATAGTTGAAAGAAATAAATGCTAAGCCTCCTTTCAAATGTGGGTTGTTAAACATTTCTTTAGCTTTTTGGATGCTGTTTATGTCCTTTGTCATACAACTTTATTATTAAAACATATAATTTATAAATAAAATATGAAATAATGTGAACTATGCACTTAAAGTACAAATATAACAAAATATGCTCTTAAAGAGAAAAAAGCTGAATATGCAAAATATGCAAAAAAAAATTATTACTTTTAACTCTTAGTACTATGAAACAAATTTCTATATTACTTAGCTATGTTTTGAATGATTATTGAGAAACATGCAAACTCCTATAAGTCCCTAGCCCTATTAATTAATATTTGGGTACTAGTTACTTACTATTAGCAGCTGCATCACAGAATAGATTAAATCTATTCTGAATAGACCAGAATAGATTAAATCTATTCTGTGGCTGCATCATTAATTTAAAAACAGGAATATGTTAACAAATTATAATTTGTACCCACCCATTTAAATTAACAATTAAAAAATTTCAATAATATACTTCTGGAAAGATATTTTCTAATATATAATTTTCGAGTAAAATATTTTATGCAAACTTTTTATTTGGATCACACCGTTCTGCAAAATTGAGTTATATTTTATTCCATTCTGGAATTATACACCCAGCGGAATTTCTGCAATATTATTTTCTGGATTTTTACGTTCTACTGATATACATTCTTATCAGTTTAAATTCTATGCTATTTACTTTCTTTCATTTTATTTTCTGTTTAAATATTATCTGGGCTTTTTATATTCTGGTTGCTTTCAATTCTGTAATATTAATTTCTGTTATTTAACATTCGACTAATCTACATTCTGGCGGTTTTTTTTCTGGAACATTATATGGGCCCGAAAATATTGGTTATCTATATAAGACTATATTTACGATTTGTATAGATATTTATTGCAAAATTCATTTTTTAATATTTTAAAGATTATATTTATTCCGTCACCCTGAGTGAAACGATAAATGGGTCGTACATACATAGTTCACTACGACGTGTCTAGGCCAAATAGGGTTGTATCATTATATATTTTATTTACCTACATATATTCAATAATATAATTAGTGGCGCAGAAGTGCAGAACACATAATAGTCGCATCGATAAATAAACCAATTCTGTAATTATTAATTGCTTAGTACAAAAATATTATAGGTACTTATGTAAATTATAATTTTTGTAGGGTTTACGTCGTATAGATTGTCTTATTTAATAATTTCATTCGTCGATAATTTATTCTAGGCGAATATTGCATCTAAGTAGCGTATCTGCGTAAGAAGTATAATAATACGTCTACAAAAATTGTACTATATTTTATAGTATACAGTGTGTCCCAAAAGTCCCGTATCACCCTTAATATCTCCATGTGAAATCACTATATTTAAACGCGGTTTTTTTACAGTACTAAGTATGAAAATTCTGATTGAATGGCATAAAATTAATTTATTTTTTTCTTTAAATTAAAAAATTTTCAAAAAATTTTTTTACGCATTTAAGAATTTAAAATTTTTAAGATAGCCATTTTGTTGAGCATATTTTTTAAAACAGTTCAAAAAAAAAAAAAATACTAAAATTAAATAAAAATTGACCAAGTTAGAGCAAGTTATGTTTTTGAATAATTGTAGTAAAAAAATAAATTAGGAATGTAAAAGTATTGTCGTGTGCTGAAATTAGATATTTCATTATTGAAATGTGAAACAATAATTTATTTTTTTACTACAATTATTCAAAAACACAACTTGCTCTAACTTGGTCAATTTTTATTTAATTTTAGTATTTTTTTTTTGAACTGTTTTAAAAAATATGCTCAACAAAATGGCTATCTTAAAAATTTTAAATTCTTAAATGCGTAAAAAATTTTTTTGAAAATTTTTGAATTTAAAGAAAAAAATAAATGAATTTTATGACATTCAATCAGAATTTTCATACTTAGTACTGTAAAAAAAACCGCGTTTAAATATAGTGATTTTACATGGAGATATTAAGGGTGATACGGGACTTTTGGGACATACTGTATATACGTCAAGTAATTATCTCATATCTGCCCTCCCAAATCCCTCCATCGAGGACCACACTTACATAGTTAGCCCGAGTTAGTACCTACAACCTACATAAATTTGACTGCAGTGGCGATTTATTTTTACCTTCATATAAGGGGCTGATTAGTGATTATTAATAATTATTAATAGGCATAGGCGCAACTAAGGTAAAAATTCTGGGGGGGCTATAGTCCCGAACAAATTTCTTTGCTTCCGTTAGAAATGTTATATTATATTACCCATTTAGTTATAGGTAATCAATAAATAAATACAAATAATTCTTATAATAATTCTTATATTAGCATTCTGCATTCGTCGGTTTTTTATTTTATTATATTTTTCCAGTATGTCATAATTATTGATATTATTGGACATATCTCTCTCAATATTTAAAATGGCTAAATTTGAAAATCTATCTTGCTCCATTGATGTTCTCAACCAATTTTTTACGCGTCTCATACATGAGAAGGATCGTTCACATGTTGCCGAATTATCTGTATGGTTAGAGCTACTTGAAACAGCTTGTATATGTTTGGAAATGTATTCTTCTTCACAATTTCCTTGATGGTGTCTAATTCAAAATCATTATTTAAATTAAATGCACAATTTTTAGCAACGAGCATCTCCGCCTTTAAATCATCTTGTTTGACATTTAAAATTGACTAAAAACCATAAAATGTTCAATTAATATGAATTTGTATGTATTAAAAAAATATTTTTAAGTTTTCACAATTTTCCTGATATTGATTTATAAAATATTCACTGTTTTTTAAATCCATTTTGAGAAAACTATCTATTGAAGTGGCTAATAATAAGCTTTCGGTTGAAAATCTGCTTTTAAGATTAATAATTAATGTGTCGATAATTCTGTAGTAAGCCACTCTTCGCTAGTACTCTTCTTCTGTTCCGATGTTACACTCTCCTTCATTTTCTTCTCCAGTTTTCTCTAACACCACAAAGTTCTCATATCTATTTGGCTGTTTTCTTGTACGTTTAAATTGAAGTCACATGAAAAAAACTGGGGGGGCTATTTGGCAAACTGGGGGGACTTAGCCCCCTCTAGTCCCCCCCTAGTTGCGCCTATGTTAATAGGCTAAGCTCAGAGCCGTGTTATGGGTGGGGGGGCAAAGGGGGTGATTTCCCCCGGGCGACATAGTTTTGTAAAAGTAAGGGGCGACTTTATTTGTGCTTAATATGCTACCTGGGGCCCAAAATTATAGGGAAGGGGCGCGAATTTCCCCGGGGCGCTGAATTGCTTGACACGGCTTTCTCTAGCTAGGCTATACAATTGAAAATGTGATTACAGATTTAATGAAAATATATAATATAATATTCACTAGCTAAACCATAGAATACTATAGTAGGTATTCTATGACTATACAGGCATATAGCTAAGTATATAATTATTATTAATTGATATATGGATACCGGGTATCTAGTATCTAGTATAGTAGTATCTACCAATGGTACAAAGACTAGGTACCATATAAAATAGTCGTAGCATGATAATCATCATGAGTCGTAGGATGTTTGTTTTGGTAGATGGTGTGCCTACTGGTGTCTATTTATATTTTATACATAATAATTAAATGAATACCTAGAGTTTATTATTAGGGATGTATAAATTACTTAAAAATGTAATAATAATTATTGCGAATTTTGGTTGCAAAAAGTTTTTAGTGTGTACCAAATTAAACATAATTCTTGTAACTAGTTCAATTATCGTTTAAAAAATAACAAATCATTTTACCTTTTTTAAAATATAGGTACATTATACTTACTTCTTTATTAAATTAATTACATATACTTAATAGTTTAGTTACTTACCTAGGTCCTAGAGACTAGAGTTTAATGAATACCTCCAGATTTTTAGTGCTCCACACGTGGTTAATTCCTATTACCCAACAAGTGACTTAGAATATTTCCATAATTTTCATTATGAAAATTGTTTACATGATATAATAAGGAAGGTAGGTACCATATATATAAGAGTAGTATAAGATTCCAATGCAAATTATAAGACTAAGCCGAGTTAAGTATGGATAATTCAAGGACGCTCATCGAATAATCTGTGCAATATGCAATGTAATATAATTTATATGACCCCTGCCTTAAAAAATAATTGTTGTTAGATAAAACTGAATTTTTTTTAAAATTTCGACATTTTAAAATTTTAAAACATTTGTGTTATTCTTTATACCCAAAAAATCCGTTGGGAACCTTGTAAGATATGTTTTCCTAATCCCAATTTTATGAGCTTTTCATCAATGTATTCAAATTAATTGTAGTAACTATGGTTTAGCAGATATGAACATTATTATGAATCAAACTTACGTTTAACCAAAAAACACAAACATAGAGATTATCACCCTTCTTATTGATAATTCGATTATGGTCATAAGGATTTTTATTGGTCTATTTGAGGTGTAGGAACACCTCTAGAAGTTTGACACGTTTATCGTGCAACACCCTGTATTTATAGAATAATATTTCAATAATACATCAAATATCTATACTGACAGTGAAATTTGATTCATACATAAATACATTAAAATAATGTGAATTTGATATATTTGTTATCAAATACGAAAATAGTAAATTATTAGTTGGGCTGGGGCCTGGGGCCCCTGCAGTCTATGGGCTTTAGTGATCAACAACCCCCACCCTCGGGTAGTTGTGCTACTGTAATTATTATACGCAAAGATATATGTGTACTATGTTATAAGTTATAACCAACTCATTAACAATTTTACCCACTTCTTAAAATAAATCGAGTTAGTGTATTTTTACTGAACACTGAATTCTGTATATTATATTCACTTATATTCACTTGTACAATTTACAATGTTGACTGTTATACCACACTGTTATAACACACGCAGAAATGCAGAATGTATAATTTATAATAAAATCTAGGTACTAATTTGTGAAAATAGTTATACATATTTTCTTTCTGTAATGTACGAGTTTACCCAGAATAATGAAATCGGTGTCAACTTCGAAACAATTATAGAAACAAAATAAATATGATTCCAATAGGCAATAATAATATTAAAAAAAATAAGTAGGAACCTTTAATTAATAAGTATTAAACATATTTAACGTATGTGGTGAATTATAAGCTAAAAATGTGAAGTCGAGATTTTTTGGTGGGAAGGATAGGGGTGTAAAATATTGTTGCCCTAGGGCGTTATTGGTGGTTAGAGCGGCACTGTAGACACCTAAATGATTAAAAAAATGTTCCATATGTAATAAAGATTATAGTCACTACCTATATTAAAATGTATACAACAAGGCGTATAAAATTATTATTTATGTAAAATACAGTTTGTTTTTATTTTTTTACTTATAACCAAACTTGTTACCCATTTGAAAATGTTATTTACATTAGGTTCAGATATTTGATTTATTTTCAAAATAGTTAACTATACATTTTACCTATATTGTACTATTTGTACTAGAGTTGATTAATTTTAATTGGATCTAGCCGATCTAGGGAAGGTAAGTAGTATATTATATTAAGATAAATCATCTATATTCGTCTCATCTAATATTTGTAAAAGAATTAAGAACTGTTTGTAAATTATTGTATTATATACAGTATACATAGGTATTTGATATTTTATACGATGTATCTATATAATGTAAGTATAGTTTTTAGATATTATTGCTTATATATATCGTGATATACTATATATAAATAGGTACGTTATTTATGTTACAAAGAAATTACAACGTCAAGAAACTATAACTATATAATACAAAATATACCTATAAAATATAGAGGTCAATATAATAAAATAAACATCATTATTTGGAAGTTGATCGCCATGTAATATTGGCTACATACCTACGTATATATATATATATTATATATAATGTTATGTTCCAGTATTATTTTAAACTGTAGGTATCTATTTAGTACATCAGTACCACTTACCTTACTACCTATGGTACCTATTATACATTTATACGAATATAATTATGTAGCTATTGAGCTATACTACATAAAATTATAATAGGTAATCATTTAATTTCAGTAGTATATTATGTTACATAGTTACAACTTAGTGTTAGTGTTATAAATATAATATACTAGCTGAATAACCCGGCGTTGCCCGGGAAAAAAATTGTGATTAATAATTAATTAGCTCCTTTTGGGTGTAATTCGATCTGTATAAGTATGGAAGCAAAATTATTTTATATTTTTATTTTTAGGCATCCCGCTTGGCATTGTCCGTGAGTTTCGCTTATGGTAATGCGATTATTCAGTATATTATCAGGTAGGCACTAATGCACTATATAGGCAATCTACCGCAGGACACATTGAGAAATGAGAAGGGAGATAAAATATATAGGTAGCCTATATTAGTACAGCTTTGTAGTTGAAAAAACATTAAAGGCAACCATTAATAAACAAAAAAAAGTTTCGATTTCCACCGTGAATCTTAAGATCCCTGTTTTACCACCTCTTTAAAAAGCGAATATCAGAAACTTCTTTCTTATTGCGTATCTAGATCAATAGGATTTGTATGTGTAATGTGTATTGGTTTATGTTATCGGTGTGCATTTTATCGTTTAAAATATAATTGGAGTAGGTATTGGTGAACGCGCAATACATGAGATTATTTTTATCGATTAACTTCTAGAAACAATTCTTATCGTTGACCTTCGGACAAAAAGAATAAGTTACAGGTAGCTGAAACCTGCGGGCCGCCGTAAATACGTTCAACTATGAACTATAGGAACTACATTTATGAAAATCCTCGTTTTACATTTTCAATCCGTAGCAATAAAATTTGAACATTTTACAATTATATAATTTTTTAACTACAATAAAATATAAATTATTAAGATTTTGATAAATATTGTCAATAACGATCTTTAAATACTTATAAAAAAAAAAGCGTGCCTATGAATCTTTAATATTTCTCAAATGCTATTATAACTACTAATGAGGAACCTTGTTTTAAATAATAGCTAGGTATTAAAATAATTTACTAAGGCGTCTTACTAGTCTTACTAGCACCGTCACCGGTTCGACCACGGACCATGGGCATAATTTTTCTTTCAGTCACGGTGCCCGGAGAGAGGCCGCCATATACCGGGTTACCCGGGGTAGGTGAAAAAAATCCCACGGAAAAAAAGCCCAAGGAAAAAAGCCCAGAAGAAAAACTAACGGAAAAAAGCCCAAAAAAATAAACACACCAAGGAAAAAAAGCCCAGAAATAGAAATAGAAATGTAAACACATGTATGCACTACTCCTAATGACCTAATTAGTAATTACCATTACCTATAACAAAATATAATTATATATTATATATTATAATGAAATTAATAATTAATTGTTAATTGTATAAAATATAGATTGTAAATCAAATAAAAATATAAATATGAACACAATATTATGTATAAGCCATGATTTATCGTGTTATAAGTTATGAGTCAAAAAACATCAGTCTTAGGTATATAGTGTACATAGTGCAATAATTTATAAATCAAAAAACGTAAACCTTATACTAAAATGTATACAAAAATTACAAAACCGGAGATAATTTAATATATTTAGAGAGCAGATAATAATCATAAACGTCAGTCAAATTATATATATAATATATATAAAAATATAAATGTGAACACATGTATACTGTACTCCTAATTAAAAATTCAAAAATATGTACATATATAATATGTATTTAATTTTTACCATTACTAATTACCATGTATCTATAGGCTATAACAAAATATAATAATATATTATATATTATAATGAAAATAATAATTAATTATTAATTGTATAAAATATAGATTGTAAATCTAACAAAAATATAAATATTAACACAACATATATTAAACATAAGTCTTAGTAATTTTTAATTGTATAAGAGGCCAACATAGGCCAATATAAAGAAAATCTTAAAACTTCAAATATAAATAATTATACCTATGTCTGAATATGAACTTTGTTCTATTGAAAATATTATAAGATCTTCTTTTTCGTTTCTCAAGATTATAGTTTATATAGGGGGTTTGATACTGCCATGAACCACTGATGAAAAACCTGTCAATAAATTGCATTTTTACTACCCAACTATTGATAAGCCTTTTGACATTTAATTTAATTTATATTGTTCGGTACTTACTACTTACCAATACAATTTATATATATATATATTATATAACTAGTCAAAATGTCTACCCTCCATATAGTACTCCATTACTTGATTGTTGAGATACTATCTACACGTCTTATACTAGTACAGTTTTATCCAGTTATAAATTTGTTTTATATTTTTACTTTTCTTTTGACTATGGAGATTATAAAATCAAATAAAGGTGGTGACAAAGGTTGTTACAAAGGTTATGTATATGTTGTAAAGAATATTGGCATATCAAAAATAACCTGGAGGTGTTCTAAGAGGTGTTCAATGAAATGTACTGGAGAATTATACACCGATCTCAAAATAGATAACCCAGAAGTAAAAACAGGACATAGCCATTTGAAAGATGATGACAGTGTAAAGGTAGAAAAAGCTTTGTGTGCGATGAAGAAACGATGGAAAACTGGTTTATCTAAGCCACTTGAAGTTTATGCGGCAGAAATTTCTAAGTTGGACGGTAACACTAGGGCGAAGATGCCAGTGGAAGACCATATTAAAAGAACTTTAAGAAATCAACGTTCTGCATTAAATCCAGTTGAACCAAGGGGTTCCTAAATTGGGTACCTACATTTTATTAATTAATTAATTATTTAAAATTCAATTCTTTACTTTTAACAGATGAGTGGTGCACAACAGGTCATCCTGAGTATGAAAATTTTTTAATTTTTGACAATGGCATTAATTCTGAAGAAATGATTCTAATTTTTGGGACTGTAGAAGGTATGAACAATTTATCAAAATCCAATACTTGGTATTTAGATGGTAATTTTTCACTAGCACCAAAATTATTTTTACAATTGTATGTCATAAGAGTAGAGGTAGATGGTATTTTCATAACTGCAATTTATTGCCTATTACAAAGAAAAACATCTGAAACATATAAAACAGTATTTAGAACATTGGTTGAAAAGTCTGCAGAGCAGAATCTGTACCTAGATCCAAAATATGTTCATCTTGATTTTGAAAAGGCTGAAATTAAAACTGTGTATAAAATCTTTAACAAAGAAGTTATTATACGTGGGTGCTTCTATCATTTGTCACAGTCAACTCACAGAAAAATTCAAGCTTTAGGTCTAGAACAATTATACCGTGAAGACCCTAACTTCACAAAATTCTGTGGAATGTTAGATGGTTTAGCATTCTTACCTCTAACAGATGTTGAACAAGGAATGTCGTATTTGAAATCTATTATGCCTGATACTGCCATAGATTTGGTGGATATTTTGATTCTACATATGTAAATGGCACTTTCAAGCGAGCAAATTGTCCAATCAACATAATAAAATTTAAAAAAGTTCAACCTAGGTTTACCCCAAGTGTCTGGAATGTCCACGAGGCAACGTTGAATGATCAACATAGAACGAACAATACAACCGAGGGATAGAATCATAGGTTCTCAAATCTAGTATTCACATTTCTATTTCTATTTCTGGGCTTTTTTTCCGCGATTCCCCACCCAGGCATGGTAGATACCTACAGGTGCCCACTGAAAAATTCTGCCAAAACAAATCCACACGTGTTCAAAACCTACAGTACTCTACCCCAAAGTTCCACAGGCTAATGACCCGTTGTCGAAGCCTCAACCCCCCTCCAAAAAAAGACTTTTTACTATCAACTAATTTGCATGCGCTGTTTTTTTAACAGAACCAAATGATTTGTATTACGAGCAACACATAGGTATTTAGTATTCAGTAAAAATGATCAGATTTGTAGGTAGTGAAAATGTTCAAATTTACAATTATACAAGTAAATACACATTTAATTTTGTTTTAATATATTTTATAGCCTATTATGGTCATAAAAATTGCAGTTCAAACTTTCAAAGTTTATTTTAAAAATCAAACAAATAAATAAATATCTATTGCCCGTAAAATGGTAAAGTACTTAAAAAAATTGTATACAAAGTAAACTGTAACTGTATGCAACTGCTTACCCTACCATGATTTATACACCTGCTAATATGTAGGTACCTATATTCTGATTTAATTTAAACTATTACTATCCTATAGATTGAAATATAATTTAAAATATAAAATATTTATAACTGGCAAAGTTGTAACAATTGGCTTTCAGAGCCCTGCTGATAAATTTGACTTTTATAAGAATACCTTAATTGGTAAGGTAGATAAATTGTCTTTTTTTATGGGTATAGAAGTAAAAATCTTTTAACCACACTTATTTAGTCATATCGTTGACTAGGTAAGATAAAATTAAATATAAATTGTATATTGATATTCACTTCCTAAAAATTATAGTGTATAAGAATGTTAGACAGAGGTAGTGATGGGCAAAATACCCGGTAAGTATAATTTCAGTTAAATACCCGGTAAATTAGGTAAATTTATTTTTTATGCTAAAACCAATCCATGGATATCACAATACTTTTTTATGATTGTTTCCTGACTTTTCCAATAAAATAATAAAAACGATTATGTTTGACTATATGCATTGCAATAAACTAAACGATTTAAAGTTTCATTAAAATTTAACTAAAATTTAAAAAAAATTCTAAAAATTTAACTAAATATTTACCCAAATTTTTGGTAGGTAAATATTATAGTGGGTAAATACCCAAAATATTTACCACAGCACATCACTAGACAGAGGCCACCGGCAGGATATCAATCAATATTTAAAATCTATACAAAAAAATCAATTTGAGTTAACATAATGAAACAATTTTGGAAGGGGTCCTCTTTCGCCGGCAAGCAAATTAATTTTAGAAAGCAAAAAAAAAAAAATTAGAAAAAATTTTACAGTTGTAACAAACACTAAAGAATGCAAACTACATAATACTCCAAATTCTTAATCAGCTAGAGGTTAGCCTGATATATATCCTAACCTGACTTAACGAATGATATTAAATTATTTTCTTTCATTGTTATGTTCACAATATCCCATACCTACCTTTACAGTTAGTAGGAAAAGATCATTTCACGACCAGTGATGATAGTCGTCTTCATCAATAATCACCATAGCTTCAATTATAGCATATAGGTTTACCTAAATTTCTTATGACCTAACCTTCTTATAACTTATTAGGACACTTTGGATAAAAAAATTCTGACTTGGTTGCCGAACTTCAGTGTTTGATTATAAAGTTGAACCGTTGATTATTGACACCGTAGGGCTTAGACAGTGGCGCAAATAGATCTTATGGTGCCCTATAGTAACAAAAATTACTTGATGCTCTACAATATATTATTTTCTTTATATATTTATATTTTATAGACTTATAGTATAGATAAAATATATATATTATGTATATATAAATTATACAAATTATAAAATAGGTAGGTAGGTTCTTTAATTCATAAAAAAAAATTAATAAATGTACATGTTAACAAATCTTAACTTTTCTAACCTTTAAGTTAGCAAAATTTTCCATTATTTTGTTTATATTTGACTGTTTATTTTTATTTTTTCCAATGTTCAAAATGGCAATGTTTGATAGTTGATCTTGATTAATTGAATTTCTTAAGTAATTTTTAATAAGTTTCAGTTTAGAAAACGATCTTTCCGCTGATGCAACTGTTACAGGTAATGTGAGATAAATTAAGGTTGCACTTATAATATCACTATATGTTGTACTATAATCATTTTTTAAAATATATAATGTCAATTGTTCGATAATTTTAACTTCAAAAATACGAAGCTTTTATTAAGTCATCTTCAGATAAATTAACTAATGTAGGTACTTGGTTATAAAAAATCAAAGTTTTCAGTTATTTTTTTTAATCCCAGAAATCTGTTAGATAGCTGAAAAATAACTGTATCAATTACTGGTAAAAAAACTCAAACTTTAAAATTATCTGTCGTAACATTCAATCTTCTATCACTGTCAACTTCTTCAAAATGTGTAATAGCGAATTTAGAACGAACTTCATGGTGAACTTTTGAAATTCCCCATCTATCACACATATTATGACTTGTTAATATTAAATCATACTGATTTCTTAAATTTTGAATAATACAATTATAGCCTCTTATAAGTTTTGACAAGCATTATGTAAATTAGTATTTTTACTTTGAAGAGACTGTGATACTCCATATAATGGTCTAAATATTCATGTTAAAATAAAATAAATAGCAAAAATACAGACATCAAATGGTGCCCCCTAAAATGTCAGCTACCCTGGGGCCCTGGTGTAAGTACCACCCAACACCCCCACTTGTTGCGCCACTGGGCTTAGATCATAGACTATGGATGGATCCATCATTTCATCCCCACCTCACCCGTGTAAACAATTTGAATCACATACAAGCGAGTCTTTGAAGATTTTATTGATACATATATCAATTCACATAGATAAATATGAGACATTTCTCTTCTCACATCTATCAGAGTTGAAGACTATATAATGTCATGAATATATGCTCAACATTATCGGAATATGGACCCATGTCCCATTCACAATATATGATTTAAGCTTGACACAATAACACTCTGATCATAACTTGAAAGTATGATCGGATGTAAATTGTAAAAGTAATAAGTACCTATTAATGATTTATCAGCATGTATCCTTTCCGTCTTACAAGTGGCCCAGTGGGTATCAATTTCAACAGATCTTATTTAGCATTGTTAGTTTTAATATTAGAGTGATTAATATTTTTTAAAACTATTGAAGTTCAATGATAAATACTGAATGAAAAAGTTTCACACTTGTAAGTTGTAAGACACACTAGGAGACAACACATGCAGATGAAATGGTTTTCAAATTTTCTTAAAACAACATTTTTAATTAAAAATACTATGCTAATGTCGAACTTTGGAGCAACTTTATAACGTATTCAATTAATTTTATTTTAGACTTATTGAAACATGATATGGAGGGTAGTCATTTTGGTCGTCCATGTGTCCACAAATATATCAATTCATATAATATGAAATCCCAGCCCTGTCTCCCATACTCTGATATTAAAAGCCCAGCCCACCTTCATATTCTCTATGGAAAAGTAAATTTAAGACAAATTTGTAAATCAAGGAACAGTCTCTCTTTTCTATTAATATTTGTGATTTCATTAATTTTCAGTATTTTGCATAGTTAGATTGGGAAAACACAAGACAATATGATTTACACATACTGTGACTAACACAATCATACTTTTATAATATATTATATACCTTCTATTTATGAGTTCGTTTTTTTTTCTGGTACTTATTGGTGGACGGCACTTTAACTACGGCCCCTCGACCTATTGAGGCAACATTGAGGCATTTCCTTTTAGATAAATGATTAAATACTCAATCAAGTCTTCCAATTTACTAAATATTTATATTTTGAAGATAATTTGAAATTGAAGAGAGACTGTCTGACTCTGTGAAGTAACAAAATATGTGGTGTGACTTGTACATTTGAACACTTGTATAATGTATTAAATTAAACTTTAGTTAATTTTAGATTCTGAGTGGAACGATGATCGTATTGATTTTACAATGATGTTTGTTTTTTTTAATTTTTAATTTTTGTGTCTGTCTACACGATAAGTAGTTGAAATAATGCTCCGATTTTCAACTTAAGAATTTTGTTCGATGGGAAATTGAATATTGCTGGTGCATTGGGGAGGTGATAATATAAAAATCCCTATAGTTTTCAAAAGTGACGTGAAAAACAAAAGAAAAATTAAGCAAAAACGTGAATTTTTACGCAAAATCGATTTTTCACAAATTTTTTGTGTAACTTTAAAACAAAGGACCGTATATACATGAAATTTTCACTGGTAGTTTATATTTGCATTTTCTATACAGTATAAAATTTTTAAAATATTTGATTTGTTTTGAACTGTTTAGGAACAAATTCAGTTTCCAATTTTATTAGTTTTTTTCCTATGAATGTCAATAAAACTTTCATACAACTATACAAGGCTCTTACTATATTTTTACAATGAATTTGAAAAATATTAAAAGTCCTAAGTCACAGTTTTTATTTATAAACATTTAAAGTTCAAAAATTAGCAAATTATTTTGAGTTGAGAATTCATAGAAATTTTCTTTTTAAATCTAAGATTAGAAAATGTAATACAAAATTCCTCATAAATTTGTCTAGTCTACTTTTATAAAAAAAAAAAATGTCTACAAGCAGTACAAGCAAAGCAAATCAAATTAAATTTTTGTGAGCGTTTGAAATTCATAATTTTATAATATTGAATATTTACTCGATTTCTCATGTAGCAGTTTTTTTATTTTATTGTTATTCAAAAACGAGTAACTGTAGAGTGTAGATACATGAAAATTTTAATGAATGTTTATATTTTCATTTTCTATACACCATAACATTTTGAAAATATGTTGACTCTTTTTGAGCTGTTTACGGACATTGACAGTTTTAAATTTTTTTAGTTATTTTTTCTATACCAATAAAATTTTATTTGCTGGGTAAAAAAGCCTGAAAATTTAATGCTAGGCACCTGATATATTGTTACAATAGCATTTGAAATATATAGGCATATTTTTTTTTTATAAGCATTTAAAGTTCGAATTTCGACAACATTTTTCAAATTTCAAATTTAATAATTATTTTGTAGTTAAAAATGTGTAAAATGTTCAACTTTTTTAGGTAAGGATTGAAAATTTAAAACAAGGTTCCAGGTTAAAGGTAAATATATAAATTACTTTAGTCACAATAATATCATCAAATATACTGTCATCTGACCGTCTTCGGTCAGAATCGTTTTTCTTATTCAATGTTATTATATCATTAAATTCAAATTTAACACCATCCATTACAGTGAACCACTTGTAACCTACTGTACAGCAGAGCGACACCCACTTGCCCACATTTTATTATTATATACTTTAATAAACATTTGAATATTTATTAGAATATACGTATATTATATATGTTGATTTCAATTACACTTCATTTTTATATTTTGTAGAAAGTTTTGGATTATTTAGATCTATAAATAATAAATTTCAGACCCTCTAGTTTTTTGGTTATAAGTATTTACATTATCAGAGTAGGTAGTGGAACTAAATTTTTTCAGACTCTACTAGAATGTATTAGTTAAATTAAACTATAATAGGTATGTGGAATAACAGTACCTAACCTTCTATGATAGGTAATTACTAATTTGTTATGAATATATTATAAGTAAAATCTCAAATTGAACACTTTAGCGGTACTTAATACATTTTCCTAATATTTTAACAAAAATTATGGAGTTAAAAATATAGAAATATTTATATTATTATGTTTAGTGAAGCACGTGGTATCTCTTTTAAAAAAATACTTTTTAAAAGTACTTAAGTAATTACTCAAATACTCTTAAAAGTATTTAAAATACCACCTAAATACTATAATTAGTAAAGTATTTGAGTAACACTTAGTGCTGAAATAATTTGTAATAATCAAAAATTTGTTTATTGCATTATAAAAACATGATTTGTTCAATAATCAAAATTCTGATCAGTCATGTTAGTTGAACCATAACAATGAACTTTTCTCTACAAAGTTATATATTAATTCAAAACTATAATATGTATTTGGATAACTCATACCGCCGTCTACGATAAACGATAATGATAATTTTTGATAAAAATTGTCTTGGTAAATAGCTAGTATAGGTACTAATAAATAATAATTACCTAGTAATAATAATTTTGTATAGTTAAATAATTATAAAGTATAAACTATAAAGTATAATAGCCCATAAGCAGAAGCTTTTTACATATTATATATTTTGTTATTGACTTAAGCTAATTATAGTGATACCGACTACAGATGTATCTTTTCGATCTTCGTCGACAATAAACTGTCTCCTGGAGAAAAAAAACATTTAATCGACAAAAACCGATACCAAATAGTCTGTGTGTGTTTTTATTTAACAAGAATAATTATAAGTAAAAACAAATTAAGAATTAAAAGAATAAAAAATAAGTATTCAATAGTAAAAAAAAGTATTTCAAATACCATTAAAATACTTTAAAATAAGAAGTATTTAAAAAAGTATTCAATACGGAAAAAATTATTTGAATACTTTTACTCAAATACTTTACAACACTGGCACCCACGCACAATCATATTAATATTTAGCAGAATCAACCAGATCCGGTTCAAGGATTTAAAAAAAAAAAAGGGCACAAACATATATTTATAAATAATTTATAGCCAATAGGCCAACCTAAACTCCCTATCACTAATTTTCTTTGCCTTACTGTTTAAAATTTAATACCAAAAAAATATATATTTTCTTTACTTTTTTAAACAAAATAGAATTTGTTTAATATGTTGAATAATGAATATATTATATAATTTTAAGAAATTTTAATTAATTGTTCTTGTACATAATTTAAATATTATTAAAAACAAAAAATAGTTACTTATATGATTAGTGACAATATAACATACAACTGATAAGTTTAAAAAATGTTAATGAACTATTTTAATTTTTTTGACTAATTGCCCGTACGCTAGAAATCACTGGGTTAGTGTTGTTACTTTTAATATTAGATTGAATTAACCTTTTATCACACTTTAATATTTTAACCCTTTCACTGTTGAATTCATTTTTATTTTTTAGTAGACTAGTCTTTATTTTTTTTCTTATGTGTCTTTGGATTTGTCTAATAGTTTATAAGCATTTTTAAATTGTAATTATTTACACATTCATAAATCATAACTTAAATAATAATTAAAAAATCATCAAGTAGCCAACGTAGAGACGCATGTAATGTTCTTAACTTAATATTTTTAATCTAATTGCGCCTTCAGTAATGCAACGCTGTGGATATGTATTGCCATCGAAACGATAAAACATGTTCTAAAATTCATCGTATTTTCAAGTTATGGCGTTCTGAAATTCAGAGCATCAAATGCGTTGATGCATCGGAACATCGTAGTTTCAATTATAATTAAAACCTGATTGTCTGATGGATAAGGGCTTAAAATCACTGATAAGGCGTTATAGTATTGCAATTGTAAATTAATTAATTAATTACATTCATTCTACTCAGAATGTAAAATATATTAACACCCAATAACCTACATTTTAATCAAAATAATTTAACTAAATATGAATATTAAATAATTAACTAAATAGTGATTGTTTTTTTTTTTTTTTTTATCTCAATACATAAGTTTTATTTATTTTTTGTATTTCTTAAGCTTTTATTAAGGGCATTGCAAACGGACAATTATTTTAATCAAGAATAAATATCTTAAAATGTGGCCTGATTGATCTCAAGTAGACATAATAAAGAATTCAAATCAGTTTTCAGAAGTCTTATCACGTTATCAGGTCCATCGATAGGATTGACGAGAAGAGCATAGACCACAGACTAAGGTATATCTTATAAATTATTTACTGTTGTTAGCCGGAAAGTGAGTTGTACATGTGGGAATGCTCCACTATTTTATTTAAAAGTCACACACACTAATTATCACTTACTACACACACATTTACAAGATCTGTATGCATGCAATTGCGTATTTTGAACCCCTTAAAAACTGTCTGTTTGCAATCCCCTAAAATAAATGCTTTTTTGAATAATAGCTACATAAATTAAATTCTGAGTGAAATTGTCAAATATAAGGCATTTAATATAATTAATTACATACATGATAATATAATATATGAGATAAAAATGTATTTAAATTTAAAATACTTTCAAGTAATATTATAACAAATAATTAACAAATGTGTAATAATAAAATGTAATAAGGTTATATATTATATAGTATTATTATTTATTTTACAGATATTTCATAATTTTATAATTGGACAACAGTGTATGGATTAATAACAATTTGTCTAGATATGAACAAAAAGAGTAGATATGCATGTTTAAGAAACAAATACAACAAAAAATATAAAAAAAAATATTAAAATACCAAATATTTTTATCATTAACCATCGATTAGAAGTAACTGATTGAAAGTAACGTAAAATTTGAGTATGAGCTGCTTCAATACTCAGTTCAGCATCTTGAACATTGGAATCGATTCTGGAAACAACAAAATACTTAAGTGTTTTTTTCAATATTACAATGCTAAAAAACACGTATCTGTTTGATTATATTTATTAATTATTGTATACCTCTCAACCATTTCTTCTTGTTCTTTAACCATATGTGCAAGTTGTTGAAATATTCCACCCAATTCTACAATAGTTGATTCAATATTTTGCATGGTTTCTGCTCTACTATACAAATATTGATCCTAAAAAAAAATTAATGATATAAACCATATTTTTTTAGTTAGAAAATATCAAATGAATATGATCATAGTTATTACTTATGAGTTATGATTTTATACTATCATTATATGTAATCATATTATTTTGATATTAAACTTAATTGTCTATATAGAAATTTGTTCATACAGTATTATCATAGACCGCCAATGCTTGTGTCTGTTGTGTGACTTGCTGTAGTCGATCTTGATCAGCATTATTATCCATGTTGATAGCACATTGATTACTAGACATTAGAAGAGAATTGTGTCTTGGAACTAGGGATGATGAATCTGATAATGCAGCTAAATTATTTCCTTGAGAAAATTGATCTCTTCTTGTTTTGGCATGTTTTAAATTCTAAACCAAATATATTTATATTTTTAGTATAATCACTACACATTAAATTTACAAAAATATGAAAGAAAGGGATAGAATCTAATTTGAGGAGATATAATTGAAAGGAATTCAATATTTAATAGTCTAAAAGGAACTTCATAAAACAAATTAAATTTAAATAATATCTTATAAACAAAAACTTACTTTTGTTCTAATTTCAAGAACTAGTTTAAATTCATTTGATATATTTGCCAATTTTGATTGTAGTGATAATACAACACTAGACTCATGAGACAACAAATGTTTTCGTCCAACATTATTCTGAGTAGCTTTTTGCAGTTTAGCAACATCTTGTAATTTTGCAATTTGTTGATTTAAGCTATTCAAATCCTCTTTAATAATATATGTCAACTCTTGAATTTCTTGAGGTCTATCATTAAATAACGATTTCCGTTTGGCAACTAAATATTATGTTTAGTTAATAATAGTTTAATAATTTACATAGGTACAACACACATTACAGTATTGTTCGTTAAAAAATATTCATACATCAAATTTTGGTTAACAATTATTAGCAGCAATAAGATAGACGTTTTTAAAATTAGGTTTACCCTTATCCACCTAAATTTGTATTTTTTTAATGCTTCAATTAAAAAACAACAACTTCGAAATTTCTGAATTATTGTCATCCTATTATACTGTTTTTATATAATTTGAGTGTACTGCAGTCTATAGAGACAATTTAGCATGTGCTACTAAGATTTACAGTACAACTGTACAAGTACTACTTAATATTTAAACATAATCATGTTGATAAAAAAACAACAATACAATTAATCACCTAGATTCTAGTTTGTAAATTGTAATGCAAAGTTAAAAGTATGACTCATGGTGTGGAAAGAACTTAGTAGATACAGGAAATCACTGCTGTCTGTTTGCGCAATAATCCTTAACATTTTTATAACAACATAATACAAATTAGTTCTACAATAAGGTTTATATTTGCAGGCTATAAACTGACAAAACAAAAATATACATAGGTGTAACCAGTTATTTCATAATTTTAGTTCTTAAGACTTTGAATTATGGAATCAGATATATAAAATAAAACAATAAAACAACATAGGTAGGTAGATATATTGGATTTTTAGTTTTTAACTTTCATCAAAGTACCAGCCAATAAAATAAGAACTTCCTAACATGATTGTAAAATGTAATTAATTAAAAACTTACGTAACGTCAATTTTTCTAATTTTGCATATGTATTACTAATGTTGAAACCAACACTTTTGGCTATCATCATAAACTCTCCATAGCTCTGAAGAGCTTTTACTTTTTTTACATCTCGAACTTGCACAGCTCTTGCTATTTGTCGACCTTGAAGGGATCTGACTGCACTATTGAATTCAGCAGTGCGGTCTCGTGGCATTATTTTGCCCGTTTCTTTTTCTCTTGAATAAACAACAGAAGACTCCTGAGTGGTATAATTATTTGTAAACGTTTGATCTGAATCAGAATTCCCTCGTCTTCTTCGAGTAGTCATTTAAATAATATGATACACTAAAATAGTAAAAAGAAAATATATAGTTAAGTTATTTATTGTTACCACAATTGAAATACATCATGAACTTCGTAGTACGAGCTTAATTTGACGTACACGGAAGACACTGGCATTAATTCGCAGTATAAATGTACTTTCTATTTGTTATCAAACTACATCTACAAGTATATTCGTAATATTTCCAAAATTTTTTACCTGCTAGGGAATTTCATTCAAATATTTGCTTTATCAATGTCAATAATAATGACAGAAGATCAAAATTCTATTGAGTATTTAAATTCCTAAGTTGTTAAACAGTATCCAAGTTAATTTTACTAATCGCCTAATAGGAAATGAATAGCTTCCTATAATATAGTTCCTTTATTGAGTTCTCACTGTTCCCAGTTTTTAACTATTTAATTTTTAGCCATGATTTTTACTATCACAGATATAATGATAAGACAAACTTATCAAAAACACGTATTCTTCGTGATAGTGACACAACAATAGAGATAAATGATAATATAAAAATAATATGTTGTATAAACAACATTTAGCTCCACAGCTTACAAACACTGTAACACCACAGAACAATATTATTCGTGTACCCCTGACGCCTGTACGCGAGCGCGCCAACAAGATACGATTTTGTGGTAAGCGGTAACGACAATTTACAAGTGAATACTGAATAACAACCGACCACTGACAGACTAGTGGCGACCTGTGTAACTGAAAGCGCTGAACGCCGGAATACCGATCCGTATTTCGTAGAAAAAACTACCATCGATTTTTTTCAATATTTGACGTTGGTAACAAAACATATTCCTTATCACGATTGGGATAACTGTACCCATGTTTTGTTACCAACGTCAAATATTGAAAAAAATTCCGAATGGGAATTTAATTGGGCTCATGGTTAGATACTGTACGAAATGTAGTCCGTCCTATATATTATATTCATTGTAAGTTTATAAATAGCTAATAGGTACTTTTAAATTATAATATAAATAATATTTATAATAACATTAGAATATTATATTAATATCATTATTCATTATCACGGTATGGGAAGGGGTCGGTATATGGGGGTAAATCAATATATTTTCTTATCCCATTCCAAGTGTTTTACATTTATATTTTTATTAGAATCAACTATTGGTTTGTCTTTACATGATATTGGACATTTAATTTACAATACCTTTTCTGTACCACTTTTGTTCAAAATAAGTCAAATGGAACTTGCACATAGCCAAGGTCGCTTAATATCTACTATTCAACCACATATGACTACATCTTTATTGTATATCTGATTGAAAGCTTCTAAAGCTATTGGTTCATTAATCATTTGACTGATCAATTGTACTAATAAACACTTCAATAATTTTAAAAATTATGAACTTTCAAATCAAAAGGAAATATATATATCACAATAAAATAAAATATTAAATAATTAGCTAAAAATATGACTACCTACACTTTTAAAAATAGAAAAAATATATATATAAATTTATATAATAATTTTCCTTTAAACAATTATTTAGTTATTAATATTTAATATAAAATATTTATTATTTAATTATTTATTATATAATATAATATTTTGTCTAGTAAAAAGAATACTTCGGGATTTTTATTTTCAAGGTTGGTACCACGATATGACATAGTTCTTATCATGATTGGGATAACTGTATCTTGCCGCTACTCTAATACTCGATATTCGCTAATCGCCATCCGCTGTTAGTTATATTTCATTGTTCCACAATAATCGACGTGAGTGTTCGTCCGAGTCAATCGTTTCCCAATCATGTCCGAGTCTGAGGGAAATTCTTTCAACGAGAACGAAGATGATCAGGTGGTCGGGCTTGTCGAGTACATCAACGATCAGAATGCTGAGATTGAACAAGCCAATCTGATACTCGAGGCGTCCGAAAGCGACAGTTGCACTTACTCTTTGGTTTGTAGACCCTCCGTAGAAACGTGCAATGAATATGTTTCAATTGAACCTTCTTGTTGCAGGGATACATGAACCGACAAGCGTTGTACGCTTGTCTGACTTGCACTGAAAAAGACAAGTTGCCTGGTGCTATATGTTTGCCCTGTATGTACGAATGCCATGAAGACCATGACTTGGTTGAGTTATGGACAAAAAGGTAGATAATACTTGTTATACTCTTATGTATAGGTACAATTTGCACAATATGTTTATTACCCATCTCATATCTTTCATTTATATTTCAAACTTCAAAAGCATCTTAAAATAATATGATTACATTCATTTAAAATTACCAAGTACTAAATTATGCTAAAATATTTAATCCCTTTTTAGAATGAGGAAACACAACATTTGCCATGTACACTACAGTATATAAATTTTTTACAACTGATATACACTGATATAGTAAATATGGGTTTAGAAATTTAATACCTTTTAAAAATGAATTAGTGAATCACATTTTTTACTTATATATGTTAGGTATATTATGTAATTATTAATATAACATTGAGTCAACAGTAATTTGTATTTATCAAAAACTACCTATTTAATAGAATGCTATACCCGCATGTGTTTTAACCATCTTAAGAGAATGTTCCACCCGTATTTGTTGTCTCTGTCTTACACACGTACCGCATAACAAAAATTGTTTTGCCCGGGGAAGAATCGAGTAGGCTACAGTCATAAGAAACAACATTTTCACCACATATAAAAGAAAACTGGCTGTGCAATATCGTTTTTATTTTTTTGATATCACTTATACAAAAAGAGTTCTTATTGTTTTCTAAAATCATTAATATTTGTTTTTTTTAAACTTTAATAACGAAAAAATTAAAACGATAATGCACAGCAAAAGTTTTCCTTTTAATATGGGGAAAATTTAGTTTCTTAGTTATGACTGTAGCCTTTACGGTTCTTTCCCGCTCAAAACAGATTTTGCTATGCTGTACGTGTGTAAAACAGACAACAAATGCGGGTGAAACATCCTCTTAATGTACAAGATTTTATCATAAGAAAGAAAATTTTAATAAGGTGTGCCTTTTTACGTTATACTTTTTATTGTTCATTTCTTAATTTTAAAATATTATCTTTGGTATTTTAAGTTTTATATAAATTGTATAATATTTTACTAGTATGTATTTTCTTAAGAAGACCCGTATATGTTCTTTTCGTCTTACACGCGTACAATATAGCACATTTTTGTTCACCAGTTTCAATAGTGTGCTGTTAATTTTGATATTAAAATGAATTTACCTATTATCAAACTTAAGGTAAGAACATTATTTGTGTTCTCCCGTTAGTTTTTTGAAGAAGTTTTAACTATCAAGCGAGTTATAAATATTTAAAAAGTCTCGTAATTCACTTAAAAATTAAAATATTTTAAAAAATTAACTATAGGACACAAATAATATTCTTACCTTAAAATTGTGTAATAGGTCAATTCACTCTAATATCAAAACTAATAGCACACTATTGAAACTGTTGAACGAAAATTTGCAATACTTCTATAAGACGGAGACAACATAATGGGTGCGTCATCCTCTTAAACAATAAATGCAGGAAGAAGTCTCAGCCCTAAAAATTGGTAATTACTGATTAATTTATTTTTATTTTATTTTTCTTAAGGAATTATCGTTGTGACTGTGGAAGTGATAAGTTAACATCAGAGTGTAAATTGGAACCGGTAAATACATTATTTAGTACATGAATTATATAGTGTCTTAACAGAATTGTATTGTCTTTAGTTAATAAGATACGGGGTGCCGCCACTGGGTGACTTCCCCCTCCTGTTTACCAAAAATCATCCCATTTACTTATTGTATCACTTGTAAATACAGATTGTAAATATATTATGTTTGTTCAATAAAAAAAAAATAAAAAAGTTAATAAGTTATGTATTGTATTAACTATATTTTATTTGAGTTATCTATTAATTAGTTAGAGATGTGGAATTTGTGATAGTTGTCCAACTCAAAATGTGTCTAGTTTGCGTTGATCAAAAACGATCATTGCCGACTGATGTAATTTTTATTTTGGTTGGAAGGGAGATTAAATCACGTACGACCTCTTTCATGCATTTATAGAACTAGTTACTGTTATTCTAAATGAACAATACTCTATATTATACAATATTAAAACAATTTTCTTGTTGAAATAAAATATTTAAAAAAAAAATTACAATTGATCTTGCTGATACAGGTTGAACATTAAATTTTATTGACTTTTATTTTTAACTAGGTATTTAATGGTATAATAATTGATAAATTAGTACAAAATATTAATTTTATTGTTTATAAAAAATTGTTTCTATCTATTAACTAGTCGAAACCTGAAGCAAATGACCGCAATGTTTACAACCAAAATTTTAAGGGTTTATACTGCATTTGTCAACGCCCGTATCCCGATTCTGAAAATACTGATGAAATGGTACAATGCATCGTTTGTGAAGATTGGTATCATAGCAAGGTACTCATCAAAATTAAATACTTATAGATTCAACTATTAACAACATTTTTTATTAGCATTTGGGTACAAAAGATATGAATCCAGATGATTATTCTGAAATGATATGTTCTGGCTGTACATCAAAATTAAGTTTCTTACCAGCTTACAGCCATTTAATTGGTAAGAATTTATTAGTTTTAGTATTTAAAATTTAAAATATTTGTTAATTATTGAAGTATAATTATAAATGTGAACCAGAAACTGGTGCAGACATTAAAAAAAATTTAATTTATACGTTCTTAGTTGTACAAATAGAACCAATGTCTTTATGTTGAAAAATACTCTTAAGACATTTATTAATTTTCTTTGTATTACTAGTTCTAATAAATATTTGAGTTACATTATTATTTGTCAATTAAATTATGTATGCGCAACAGATTTTCATTTAACTATTTTCAGTAACTACCAGATTAAGAATTGATAAATAAATATTAATAAATTTTATATTGGTATAGTATATAAACAAACTATAGATAAAAATACACTTAGTTAATCCATTTATTTCAGTACCAAAAATCATAATATATTATATCAAAATAAGCAACCATTTAAACAATTTGAAACACACTTATAAACTAAATATTTATTTACATTAAATTATTACATATTATTTTGCAGTGACTGATGATTCGGTACAGAACATCGAAAAAGGTGATGAATCTGAGGTATGTTTTTAAATCATTTTTTTAATTCACAATTATTATAATTTCTGTTTATAAAATAATAATTTTACTCAGCTATAACTGACATACTTCACATAGACAAATACAAGTGTTGATGATGACATATGATAGTTGACTTCTGAAAAAAAAAAAATTGTCGCATTAGTAGTTATATATCATCATTTAATTTAAATTTTCTTTAACTCTAACATAGTTATTAATTTATACCAAAATAAAATAATTTATGGTGGTTAATACTTAGTAGGGTTATAATACTAAGTATTAAATTGCTATTCTTTAAAAATATTTTTACATTTTAATTTGAAAATAAAATTGTTTTATTAGGATGTCGATGTTGTGGATACAGTTAAAGAATCTGAAGGTAAATTTTTACAGCTATTATAAAAAAATTCATTCTTACGCAAAGTATTTATTTTTAGATAATGTTGAAAACGGTTTAAATGTTGTATCCAAGGACATGGTATGTAGTATCTTTATAAAAACTGATAATGTTAATTGACTGGTTTTATTTGATAAATTACATAACAAAGATGTATGTTTGTCAATAATTTTTTTTTTTTAGACATCCGACAATGCTAAAGCTGGTACTTCTAGTGGTGAAAACTGTAAATTGATAAATGCAAAATACCCAAAGAAAATTAACGGAAGTTCTTTCTGGGTAGAAGGTTGGCGTCAAGAACTTTGTACATGTTCTAATTGTATTGTAAGATAAATAGATAAATGTAAAATCATAATTTATTATAACTTTATAACCTTCATATATTTTTAGGAACTATATAAGACAGAAGGCGTTCCATTTATTACCGATCAACAAGATACATTACAGGCATATGAAAACAAAAGCCGTGAAAGAATGATAGCTAAGGAAAAACAAAGTGAAGATGGTCTTTCCAAAGCATTATCATCTATGGACAGAGTGGCAGCAGTGGAATTAGCTCACCGTTAGTATCTCTGTCCCTCTTATGTCTACATTGTCAAATTAACATGTCTCATCAGTTTATTTTATAATATTTCAGAGTATAATCAGTTCAAAGAAGAACTAGGAGACTGGTTGGGCAGCTTTAAAGGGGATAAAGTTGTTAAAGTGGAAGACGTGCAAGAATTTTTTTCCGGTATGCAAGCGAGAAAGCGTGCTAGGATGGATGATGGAATTCCTCCAAGTTTCTGTCGTTAATTTATTGTTTAAGCCACATTTATCATCATAGATTTAAATACTTATCAATAAGATAATATAATAAGTATTTCCTAGTATTGTACTTTTAAAAATTTAATTTAATTTAATACATAATATTTTCTATTTTCTACTCATATATCAATAAAATATACTATGTCATAGTTTACTCATAATGCATTTATAATATATAAATATTGCTTATGCTCATGGTATTCTTTATAAAGTAGTTTTAAATTTATACATAGACAAGATTCTTATGATAGTTTATTATCATTGATAATTATTGACAGTTATCCTAAAGTGTGTAAGTTCAAATTATGTCTACTTTTGCTGTGTAATGTGGAATATTGTGCATACGCATATTATAGGTGAAGGATTGCAAATTCATGGCATGTAAAACATTAAAATATTTATATTATATAAATAAAATTTTATTTTTAATAATAAATAACATCACAATGTATATATTAATATATATACATATAAAATTATTAAAATTGAATAGTTATTATTGACCAATAAATAGCCGTATGCTCATAATAGGTATCTCTTTTGTAATTTAATGGCTACTCGAAAAAAAAATAAGGTAATTTTTGGCATGTAGCGTCAAAATAATTTGCCACACCTTCAATATGTTATTATAATAGTTATACAAATAAAAATACACAGAAAGTGTCTTAAGAACAATTTAAGTATTGAAATAGTGAAACTATTTACTTCTCTTTTTTTATACAAATTATTATACAATTTCACACAGTAACTCATTAAGAATACGTGATATCTGCATGTGTTGTCTCCGTTTTACAAGTGCTTAACATAGCAAATTTTACGCTTGTAGCTCCATTAGTTTAAAAATTAGAGTGAATTGACCTCTTATAAAATCTAAAGGTAAAAGATTATTATCTAGACAACCTCATGAGCTTATTATTATATTTTAATTTTTAAGCAAGCTATGAGTATTTTAAAATTGTAAATTGTTTATAGATCTTAAAGTACTCATAACTAGCTTGAAAATTAAAATATTATAAAAAGCCCATGAGGTTGTCTAGATAATAATTTTACTTTTAAATTTTATATGAGGTTAATTTACTCTAATTTTTAAATTAACAGAGCTATACGTGTTTTGCTGAGCGTACATTTTTCTGTTATGCACTTGTAAGACGGAGACAACACATGCGAGTATCACGCCTTCTTAGTAATATACATTTAAAAACAAAGTTTAATTGTAATTGTGCCCTTGAGAGATGATCCATTTTTTTTTATAGAAATTTAACTACATATAAATTTTTATTAGTAAGAAGGAAAAAGTGACATTTCAAGTTAAAAAAAAAAACAATAATTTGAATAGGAATAACAATAAAATAAGAAATATAGCACATACAATTGGTAACGTATATTGTCATTGATTTAAACAAGAATAGCAAAATACAATATTTCCAAACGTTTTGTACATGTTAATTATAGCCTTCTATTATTGTAGTCTTTTATAAGTTGACATTTACCAGTAGCGTATCCTTCTTGTACAATTTCTGATGTGTCAAAAATAAATTGTATCCAGTATATTAAATAATTTAAAGTACTACCTATGATCTGATAACAATGAACTGTTACTCCAGCCACACATCCCTGGTTACAAGGAAGGCAAATTAATGGGGATGGTCTGTAAAGGCTACAGTAGAAAGTTAATGATTGGATAATTATAATAAATAATTTATTTTTTAGGGCTTTTTAAACTATGTAATTGGTTGTACATTTATATAGTATAATTTATAAATTATGGATACTTGATTAGAAGTCCTAACTGTTGAGCAAAAAATAGTATAGATAACTTGCATAGGTACATATTTACAGTCAAATATAATGTTTACATTTAAAATACTGTTTTGGCAAATAATAAAATATTAAAATTTATGTTAATTTATTTGTTATATTGTTACATAAGTGAAAAGTAGGTAAAATAATAAGGCAGAAGACTAAATATATAAATGTATTATATTTATAATCGATTTAAACAAAATATATTTTATCAGTCAAATAAAAAAAGCATTTCATTTTTTAATTAAATTTAACATTGAATATAATATTATGAATAGTAAAACAACATTAATATTGAAAATATTGCATAATTACACTAATTTGTAGATGAATATATTTTTAAAATTATTGCTTTAAATGTAAAGCCTTAAAAATAATATTATCTTAACCAATATTATTTTACTTACTTTAAACTCTACTTATTGTTTTGAACTTCTTTGTTTGTCAGGTCACCCAAAGCTTTTATATTATTTAATCTTCGACATCTTCATCAGTAGTAAACTCTGAAATATCACTTTGCTTATCTTCTTCTTTAGTGTCATCTTCTTCATCAGAAATATCCCACTGTGGATGTTCTGTCAAAGGTTCTGGTGCTTCTTTTACATCCAACTAAAAATAATAATGTAGAAAATTGTAAAAATATTTTTTTTTATTGTATAACAGTTATATTTTTAATTTGGGAAAATTAATCATGTACTTTAAGAGGACACTACACCCGCATGCAATGTTTCCGTCTTACAAATGCGAAACATGGCAAATTGTATATTGTAATGAATAATTCAGATAATTATTATCCATTTAACTCTGTTATGATTAATATCGGAACAAATTAACCTATAATCAAACGTATAGGTCAGAATTGTATATAGTGAACCTCGCAGGTTTTTGAAGTAAAACTTCTTTCTTGAGGAGAGGGTGGAAAAAAATCATATTTTTGTTTAATTATTTATTTTTCAAGTCATGCACAGTGGCGGCGGGCCCGTTTATTTTTATTGTATTAACTTTCTAACTCTCTCCATAATTCACTAATAATTTAATAGGCTCCAATACTTATGAAAGAAGTTGGTGGCCTCACATACTTTTTTTTTATATTTTAATTTTAAAATTGTAAATTCAATTTGCTCTTATATTAAACATATCGGGGTTAAATAGATTATTCAGAACATACAATATGCACGTTTGTTTTTTTATTCAAGCAACCTTGTATATTAATATGAATAAAATTGGTAGAGTGAGTAGTGTATACAATAAAATGTTGAGTCAAAGTCAAAAATGGTATCAGTCTAGTTTAATAGCGTTTCCGGATAGTGTGTAGTGTATAGTGCCTACAATTAGCAATTTCTATCCCGTCTTTGGTTATTGATATGATTTTGTCCATTGACCATTGTACAACAAGTTGGGCAGCTTGGGCAATTTATTAGGTGAGTCATAGTCTGAACTAGTCCACAATATGTGTTTGTAAGACATAGACAACCCATGTGGGTATAGTGTCATCTAGGGCTGTACAATTATTTTTTTTTACCACTCGATTATTAATTTCACGTATTAATAGATTATTTTGATTAATCGAAAATTAATAATCAAACTAAAAATTGATATTTTTACAACAGATTAATCGATTTTTTTAATGGCTGATAAAAAAGGTAAATAGATTTACCTTCCACACAATTTTAAACAAAAATTGAAGGACAACATGTAGATGTAGATGTCTACGTTTATATTATATAAATATAATATACTATATTTTATATTATTTTTATTGGATTAATCGGAAATTCGATTATTTGATTAATTGGAATTTCAATTAATTGATTAATCGAATTTCGATTATTTGGCGATTAATCGCATTTTATAAAAACTGTAAAATAATTTATGAAAAAACAAATCATTGTAATAATCGATTAATCAAAATAATCGAACAGCCCTTGTGTCATCTTATGGAAAGTATTTACAGATTTGGATACTACAATAATTGTTAACCAAAAAATTCAAAGGATCTGTCAAGATTTAGTAAGATATTAAGACATTATATTATATCATCCAATATTAAAAATTGCTGGAGAAATTATTTGAAAATGTAGTTTCAATCATGATTTATATGTATTTTCTACCAAAAATATAAAAATATCTAAATTTGTTTTTTCAATTAAGCATTAGAGTACTCGTGATGAAGAGTTTCTAAATATTGAATTTTTTTTAAATTTCTAGCGGACTGTACTACAGTTGTTTGCATAAAAAGTGGAACAGCTGGTAATGCTAATACTGAAGTATAGTCGTTCTTAGTATTAGCCGATAGCTCTACACAAAAACATAGCATGTTTAAAATGTCAAAACGTCTACCAGGCATGCCACTTTTCGTGAAAACAAATGTAGTTTTATAGTTACATTGACAAAATGTCTAAATAGTAAATAGTAAATACAAATAATACAAGTATTAATAAAAATTATTTCATTAATTATAAATATATATTTTTATATATTCTTGAAACTAAAAATGTTAATATACACTGTAAAATAGCACTTACTTTGATGTCATGCATTTGGTCAAAACCAAAGTATGAATCTGACCTAAGACAAACGGCAAATACATAAACTCCAGGCCATCTAGGAGCTGTAAATTTTAATTGAATTTCTTCTTCATCAACAAGTTCAGTGACATGATATGGAACAGTCAATAATGTACGACTTTTCCGATCACTTAAATAAACCCACCAATATTCATGTTTTTCCTAATAAGATATTTAAATTATGAATATATTTAGTTAATTAATATAATACATTATAATCAATTAGTTGATAATTTTTATACCTCAGGAAAATATGGGGAGTGAACCAAATGTGACTGTTTAGTTCTGCCCTCAAGTACTCTGTCTTTTTTATTAGCTCCAGATTGAAACTTGTCCCAATCATCATCATCGTCGTCATCATTGTTTGCTGAAACCTATTACAAAATAAATAACTTATTATTTCATATAGATACACAAATATATTGAATATTCTTAAAACAAAAGGTGGTGCAAACTCCATTGTATATTTGTATAAAACAATAGAAGTGAGAGGCCAATTAAAATGTAAATATATGGCAAATTGATATTGTTTCTTAAAATGTTATAAATTTTCATTATAGTATGTATGATTTTGAAGCAAATATAAAATTTGTGATTTTATTATAATTGTTCATTGAAATATATTAGGTACATTTTCTTTATAACAAACACATTATGGAACAATTTATGTTAATGTTTTAGCCATTAAATTACTGTATGAATAAATTGTTTTTATTCTTTTATTGCACACTTTTGCTGTTCACATTTTCAACAAAATTACTTTAATATTTAATTCAGTCTAAATTATAAATAAGTTATCTACATCAGCGGTTCTCAAAATGTTAATAATATTAGTAATACCCTAGCCCCTCCTTGAACATTATTTTCAAATATGTTGCATGAAAAATTGGGTAAATAACTAGTCTAAACACACTAAGGTTGAGAACTGCTGATCTACACAAGTTTAGTACTTTCACAAACAACCAAGAATTTATATTTTTTCTACAATAATCATTATTCATTATATGTACCTTTTTTTTGTCATCTGCTGTATCTTCAGCATCTGTCTTCTCTGATTCCTCGCCGGAAGCATCGCTGGAACTTTCATTATCTGAATCAGAGTCATCATCTGACGACGCATTACTATCTTTTAATTGCTCTTTATCTTCGGTCTTATCATCTTCAGTTTTATCTTCTTCAGTTTCTTTAGTTTCAGGATCTCCTAACTATATAATACAATTATTAAATATGGAATATTGCAAAGATGTATTTTGTTAAGTGGCGAATGGAGATTATATTATTATACACAATGTTCTTTGCGGTTTTAATGGAAAAATAATAAAACTTCAGTATCTTTTAATGTTAAAATTAGCATTATGTAATTTAATTACAAACTTATTTAAAGATAATGTATAAACAATAATTATTGAAACAATTTTTGATAATAGAAGATTTACAAAGTAAAAGGACAAGGGATTGGTAATTAATAATTATAATTAAAAATTGTCCAGTTTCTAGCATATCATGTACCAATTTTATTATTGCAGTACACAATTAATTAAAAAAAATTAATACATACTTTTGCTTTTTCCAATTTTTCTTTCTTTTTAATTTTCTTCTTAGCTGATGCGGACAAAGTAGCTTTTGGTTTTTTGACATTTCCACTTTTTTTACCCTTTCCCGATTGCCGTTTTTGCTGCCAAATACCTTTAGTTACTTTTTTTTCTTTTTCGTCATCTTTTGTTTCTTTATTTTCAATATCTTCATTATTTTCTATTACATCTCCATTAGACAGAGGTTTCTCTAACTTATCTGGTTTCTCTGTTTCTTTAGCAGCATTTTTTTCTAGTTCAATGTGATGCTTGTCTGAGTACGATTCGTCACCAAACAATACTCTCATATCCCGTCTTTTCAACTGCACAGTCACAGTTACTATAGCTCCAGCTGTATAAACTGTTGTAGCTTCATCATCAATAACTGAATAAAATATTATAACATAAATATTATATTTTGATGTTAACAAATTATTATACTTTAGTACATACCTTCACAACGAACTTTAAAGTCTATATAGGGCATTCTACCTAAAACTTTTACTAAATCTTCATACTGACTATCGGATAAAAATTTTAATGTGCTCCGCCTGTCTTCATTTTTTAATTGAGCAAGATGCTGAATACTTCTAACACGTTTCTACAATATGATGAGACAAGTAAGAAATTTACTTGTTTAAATTATGTATTAAACTTACCTTTTTATTGTCAAAATGTTTTATGTGATCTTCTGAAATGTATGGCAATTGCATAAATGGACTTTTGTACTCCCATAATGCTTGGATCACCATGGGACAAAGTTTCATACAGTTTTCTATGGTTTCAATATTAAGCAAACGAGGAACTAAGAACAAAAATAAAATATTAAGTTAATACCTAAGTACACTTTGAGATAATATTATATAACATACAAACCTCTTTGAGCATATGCTAGTAAAATTAATTGAGAAACAACACCAACCATTTCTTGAATTAAATATGGACATTTCTTCACTATGTACATACGATCTAAATCTAATGTATCCGCCTTAAGTACCAAGCGAGACAGATGTGCATGTATTAAAGCTCTAGCTTTTATTGAATAATTATAGGATAGTGGTGGTTCTTTTTGTGCTTTTTCTCCAAAATTATAAAGTTGTTTAATAAGCTAGAAAATAAAATGTATGTTTAATAATTAATAAAATTTAATTCATTTGAAACATCTGTCAATCAAAAAAAAAAAAAAATGATATTGTATTAATTCAATCAGTATTTATAAGTAATAATAATATATCATTAGGAAAATTAAGTAAATAAAAAAATGTTTTTGCTACATTAACCTTACATCAGCAGACTTAAATCTAAAATTTCAATGGAGGTCATGGGCGGCACTTTTCTCTGGGCAGACACTCCTGTCTAGGGAGAGAGGCCGCCATTCCCCAATCGGGCATGGCAGATACAAAAATCAAAAATTCTGCCAAAAACAAACGCACACGTGTAAACAAATCTACAGTACCCTTCCCTGTCCCTCCCCCACATTATTACAGGCTAATAGCATTAGTAGTTGAACCTAGTCTTAACCTTAATAATAATAAAAAAAAATTCAATTTTCTTTTCTTAATTTACTTAAAAAAAATTAATTTTAGTGGGTTAGTGACTCATTAATTATGAATAATGGCATTCTATTGTTATAACAAAAACACGTTGTTAAAAAACAAATAAAATGTGTGACATAAGTAACTTAAGAAAAATGTTTTATTTCATTGAATTTATTTACGTCTAATTATTAACTATGCTATTATTAATTGTAAACAATATATTATTATTTACTTTCCTTTGAAAGTTTTTAATAGTTTATAAAAAATAACATAACAAGTACAATGAAGGTGATAAATTATATGTGGCTCGGCACGGCATAGTGGCTGAAATCAATCAAGCAACCTGATTGAGAGTAAGCAACAGCCGCTTATACTATTTCCTGGATGGGTTACCACTCGGGTCTATTGTGGCAAAATATTTGCCACACATACAAGTGTAGCACTGTAGCCAACCAACCGTAACCCCTACAATAGCTAATGGTCATAGTTGCCGAGCTCTAGACCAATAAAAAAAAAAAAAAATATTAATGAAGTAGTGGCAACTGGTGCAGCAATATTTGTTAACTAGTGTTAAAAATACTTCAGTATTTTAATAAATTTTGTTTTATTTTTAAATAAGTTTTAAATTTACATATAATTGTCATAAATGACTTTCATAATTATATGGTACCTAACCTTTGGTATTATACATTTTTAAATATTTTAATGTTTAAATGATACAAGTAGGTATACAATATTATACATGTATACTGTATACCTACTGAATTCTTACATTAGAATTTAGAACACTGAACATTGTGTTAAAAAATAAATAAATTGTGTTTTTATTTGTGTAAAAAAAAAAAATTCAATGTTTCAAATGAAATATTTCATACATCAAACACTACAAATAAGTACCTTAAATTATATAGGATAATTTGTTTAATTAGCCAGGTAAGTCTCATTTTAATTATATAATTATTATAATAAAGTATAAGGAAAATTATATATATACATATTTTAAATGTTTATTTCTTACTTGAGGCATTTCATGTTCATCTGAAGATCGTTCAACAATTTCACTATTGTATTTTTTTTCAAATTCTAGTGAAGCACTTAAAATCATTATAACTCGTTTCAAAGGTATTGAATTTGATTTATGCAAAAAATAATAGTACATCCGAGACGTCTCTAATAAAACCTATATAAAAAAAAAAATAATTAAGAAAAAACTAAAATAATAAGGAGTAACAATTTAATTAAATACTACTTAGATTTTTCATACCTTATCTCCAGAATATCTGATAGACTTATACCACCACATACCAACTGTAGTAGGCAGAGCAATCATAAAAACTAAAGCATACAAACCTAAGACCTAAAAAAAAAAAAAAAATAATTTATGTTTTTCAGAACTTATAAAATGTAATCACAGAATTCAGAATTATTATTAACAAATATGTACCACAGGTTAACTAACGCAAGTCTATTTTTTGAAATTTTGAGTTAGTTATATAATTAGAATATGCTTTTTGTGATATTTTTAAAGGTATTAAAACATAAGTAATATATCCAGTAAATGCATAGATAGCAAGAAGTATACTAACTTAAGTGCTAAACTATGATAGGAGTATAGAAACTTATGTCCAGCGTTTACATAAGAGAAGTAATACAAAATAATATATTTGGAGTATACAATTGTAAGTCCATTGTAACAAATATTTTTGCTTTGTCTCTCCTGTAAAATTTGCTTTTTGTGACTTGCGTTAGTTGACTTCTGTGGTACAGAAATATCAACACATTGTATCAATAAACTGCTCTCTTAAAAATACACAAATCCTATAAATCTAATTGAGATGTATATAAAAAGACACCATCAACAGGTTAAAATGTAAATTTTAATCATCACAATTTTATTGTATAATTATAAAAAGAAGTTAACTATTGTCAACATAGGTAATTAATACAATATGTGTTCAGTGAAGAAGTTACCAGCTGGTGTCATATGATAGTATACCTTAAGTTATGAAAAAAACCCTTTACACTATGGGCCTAACTTTTTAATTTTTTCAGTAATGGGCAATTCAACTTTTTATACAAACAAATCAAACCTATTTCACATTTACTGATGTATCTCCCAACATTTTCAACTTTTTATCGTAATTTTTTTTCCAAAATATTTTACTGTGCTATCAAATAACCTACACAATAATACCAGAAATGTAAAAATTATTTTTATCAAATTAAAAAAAGAAGAATACTGTAGAATAACAAAATAAAAAGTGTGATAAATACAGAATTATTTAGAATTATACACAATCACCTTTTAAAAATGAAAATTGTTGCGAACTTTTTTTACTTTTAATAAAGATAATTTGTACACTTCTGACTTGATTATGTATTGATAACACAATAAAAAAGCTTTAAACTAAAAAACAATAAGGTATAAGTTGAAAAGTATTGAAGATAACAGGAAATATTCCCTTGGTTCAGTTTCGTTTAAAAAGAGTTGAATTGCCCAAAATACAAAAAAAAAATAAGCAAGACCTATTAAAGTCTACCTATTAAGGTTTTTTTTACATAACTTAAGCCCTGCGTATACTATCATATAACGCCGGCCAGTCACTTCTTCATGAAACATATTATATTATAATAATTTTTACCCAAACTGAATTTTCTTTCTCTACAATCCACGATGGTAATGCTATTCCAAAACTCATCGCACCAGGTCCATCTGGATTCCCATATTTTTCCCAATTTTTCCTGGATTCATCATCAGTTAAGGCTTGATAAGCTAAATATTAAAATTAAACAAATCATTAAATTATACATACTATAATAATTTATTAACAACAAACAGGTGTCATCTTGGACGATATAAACATTATAATAATATGCAGTATAAGAAAGAATTAATAATAATTTATAGTAATAAATCAAATAAAAACATACAGCAATCAATGCTTATTAGACTCGTACTTAATTGACTTATTCAGGACTTAACTAGGCTGGTATCAATAAGCATGTATTCTCTCATAAAAAATAAATTGTCTATCAGATGTCACCGGTTAATGGGGTCAATTAAAATATACAATTTAATAAAAAACAAAAACTGTTCAGGGTTTAGTTTGGTGTAGTATTTAATTGTATATTTTTTTTTTTATTTGTAGGGGATTGTAGGAACCAAAAAGATTGTAAATAACATATTCTGAAACTATTTGATTGATTGTGGTATGTTTTTCATTATTTATATACACTGAACAATTATATTTTTTGTATACTAAATGATTCTGAAAACTATGAATTAATATTATTATTAAGGATTACCTTTAGTAAGCTTCATGAATTTTTTTTCATCACCAGTCTCCTTATCTGGATGGTAAATTAATGATAATCTTCTATAAGCTTTTTTAATGACTTTTTCACTAGTTCCCTTTAAAATTAAAAACAATTTTAAAATAAAATATAATATAATAATTAATAAATATTAATCAATACTTACAATTGGAACATTGAGAATGTCATATGGATCAAAACTTGCACTCTCATAATCAAACTGAGAAACTTTATAGGCGAGGAAAGCTAACAACGCCCAGCCAGCAATAATGATGACTTTTCTAAAATAAATATAAAATTCAATATTTATTATTTAATCAACCCTAAGTCTCTTACACTCTTAAAGTACAAAAACAAATAAATTATTTATAACTATATGATAAGAACCTTTTTTGTTAGGGTTTTTAGTTTGAAATATGGAGGTTCAGATTAAAAATCATAATTCAGAATTAATTAAATTATTTTTTTATTGTACCTCAAAAGTTGTATTAACCTAAGTTCTATGATTAATAGAACAGAAATGTTGGTTATTGTTGGATTGGGTCACAGGATGTGTACTTAATATGCACAGCATTTAAAACAGAGATTGAATTGTGGATTTAATAAAATTACAAAATTGGTGTCTTATCTTTACACCTTAGGAAAATATTCTGCATATTATATTCTTAAATTAATTTCAAGATAAAAAGTACTTACATGCATGTCCTTTTCATCAGTTCCCACGGTTTAGTGGACTGCAGGACGAGTTTTTTTTTTCGACATCCTGGACAATAACATTCGGATGCCAACGCTTTTGGATCTAAAGTTCATACAATTAATAAAAATTAAACGACACACGTCGATCGTGACGAGACATCACTCAACAATAAACATTACCTTCTTTCTGTTTTCTGGGCCACCAGTAGTACGTGCCGGGGACTAGCAGAAGAGCCAGAAACGACAATAGAAAATAGAAAAATGTCGCTCCACTTTCGTCGTACTGAAACTTTTGGCCGGCCATTACTGTTGTTTCCGTTCGTACATAAATCGAACATTTACTCCGGGAGCATGGTGCGGTTACGAGTTAATTTACATACTTTGAATAATCAAAGTATTGGCCTACGACGACGGCGATAACCAAACGGTACCTTACGACAGTAATATAGTGTATTTTAATGTTAGTAACACGTCACGTAAACATCACGACGATAAAAAAATACCAACCAGGTGTAAACGTACGCACAATAAATTATTATATTGGTGGTGATACGACGTATCGCCGTGATGGCCAATGGTTGAAGTCCGATGTCCCTACCGACTACCGAGTCATCCACGTCCTCCTCAAAATAATATTGTGTACATAGATATCTTTGATCACGGCGCAGGGCGCTCATCAAGCGAGGTTGATAACCGAAGTTATCATTTTCTGCGATTGCGTGATAAAAATAATAAATATGATACGTGCACTCAGCAGCAGCTGCTCGTCATGGCATTCCTGGAGTATAAGGTATAAGTGTGGTATGAGCCATAGATCGCGGTAGTGGTTTGTATTGTTCTTCCACGAGAGAATATTATGGTCTTCAGTAGGTTGGTCACGGTTCCACTGTGGTTCGACAACCCTGGCCTACGTTGTGTATCGTGATCCGAAGGCGCGGGTTTTGGTTGGTAACACCGGACCAAAGGAGCAGTTATTTAAATAAGTTTTTCAAGCTGACCGTCCGATGTACTAGTCCGTCGTCCGATCTCCGTCATTTCTGTTTCGTACTTGCTCGAGTCGCTCTCGCTCCCGTTCGTCCGTACGTTTTTCAATTTGTATGTGCGTGCGTGCGTGAGTGAGTGAGTGCGTGAGTGTGTGTGTGTACGTACGAGGCTCGCGTCGATCCGTTACCCGTGTGCGATCCGATAGAGAAGCCATTTTGTTCCGTGCTTACAAAACACCTCGTCGTTTCGGGTTTTTTTCACCTACCCATCTCTCCGGACGAATCGGTTTCTCTGTGTTCGCAGACGTCGTCGGTGTCGAGCGTACGTCGAACAACGCCATGGCTTGCGCCACGCTGAAACGGTCGTTGGATTTCGAACCCCCTATGTGCAGACCGACGAAGAGACAAAGATGCACGCCTATGAGCATATCGCCTTCGAGCTCTCCCCCAAACAGCTCCAGATCGGAATACGTCTCGCCCCATTTCGGTGGCGATGTCGTACCAAAAATTACGGCAGGTAAGGACGACGAATTTTTTTTTTGTCTCGTAAACGCCGTTTGAAGCAGTGATTATTATTACTATTACTACTACTGTTGTCGCGGCGGTGTCGATGGCGACGTCGTTTGCTATAAATAAAAGCGATTGATATTGGTTGGCAGTTGTCGTCCGACCGTCTCGTGTCACTCGATTTCGTATTTTAATTTTAATCGTTGTGAATACATGGTACCTAGGTGTAGTTAAACCAATTAGACTTGCCAATTATTGATGAATTGGCAGGTATCGTTTTTCAATGCTATTTGCAGGTTTAAATTATTAGATGATTAATAATGGTTCTTTTCCATGGGTACCTAGGTAGTCGTTACCGATGGGACTATGTATATTATATTATATGATGGTACCCAATGAAATACCTAATACTATAGGTAATCTGCATAATTTGTCGTTGTGTTATGAGCTGCTTATTATGATAAATTAACTAAATTGTTTATTTCATTGTCATTTTAATTTCCATTGATCGCATAACGTGTTTAAATTATGACATAATAATTTAATTAGTTACCTACCCATACGACTATTTCGATTTTTATTAAATCAATCAATTATTTTGATTTTCAGACTAGGGGTATTTTGTTACATATTTAATAAACTACCTACATAGGTACTTTAAATTACTTGGCTACTTGACAATAAACATGTAAACACTTTTTTTTTTATTAAACACAAATTAGTTGATTATTATTAGTTTAAATCTTTATTTACCAATTATACCTACAATGTGTAAATTTGACTATAGTTTATTGTCTGCACCCTGAACAATGTGGATAAACTTACAATTGTATTTCTTAAAGTTAACAATATAAATAAACTAGAAACACTAAGTACCTAGGTATGAGGTACCTACTTACCTATCACCATATTTACTATAGAAAATTAATAAAATTGGTTTGGCAATTTTCTTTAAACATTATTTGTTTAGTGGTGTTTCTAGTATAATTTTCTGTCGGATTATTTTTCTCCTAAAGTTTTAAATCACAAATTTATTTTGTTCTAGGTATTGCAAAATAGATTGGGTATGATTTCATATTAATAGCTGGGTGCTTTGGGGTTGTTTTTAACTGTTTATAATTCAGCTAAATTTCATATCTTGCCAACTTAATAATGGAGATTTAAAAAAACTCCATTACTTATATTTATATGATACCTATGTAAATTTAATCAATTTTTTTACTGTACCTATTATAAATAAAATGTAGGCACCTAAGCAGTAAACACTATATACCTAATACAGTGTAATGTTATACCTAAAATGTAAAATTATCTATCTCATTTGTATGAACATTATTATTTCCATTTCTCTATTCTCTAACACTTGAAATGTACCTAATTATCTTAATTACGGAAACTAAATTTAACTAAATGTGTTTGAGATTTGTTACAAAAACTAAAGCACATTGATAAAACGATAATAATAATTAACTATCTAGCAGTCATTAATAAAAAAAAATATATTGCAATTATTTTGAAGTTTGTACAGCAACCATTATATCATTTAAGATGCTTTTATAAATAAAAGTAGATTGTAAAATTGTATGTGAAAAGTCGTTTAAACATATCTTTTAACTATTTTATACATAAATAGGTAACAAATAAAATTATTTTAAAGTTTGTTGGTACAGATTTAATGCTTGAGTTGTGCTGAGTTGTTAAAGTGTAATACTTAACCAAGAATGCATAGTAGATGCCTACAAAAGTTGCTATTAGGTAATGCGATGAAAATAATATTATCCTACCTTTTTTTTAATATTGGAGGAATAACAGGTTTTATCAGTAGAGTCATCGTACAATTATTGATTGTAAATTTTAATTCATGGCTTATCTTAAGAATAGCAGTTATAAATTATGATGGTGATTGAGTATACAACTCGTACTAAGAAATAATATTATGATAACATAACTTGTTAAAACAAAAAGATTAAGCCAATAATATTTTTGTCAATTGGTATGTTTATAATATGTTATAAAAGTGGTTTTAGACTTATATTTTTATTGGTAAATATAATACTGTAAACTACCTATCTGTATAAAAAGTAAAAACCAGTAGCCGTAGATTTCAAACTATTGTAATTCTATCATATAAACATGCAGCTATGTACTGTAAAGCCCCCTTCAAACGGTCAAGTATTTGACTGCATGAATGGGACTAAAAAGTATAAACTATAATTGTTGAAAATTAAAATAAAAAATTGACATGACATATTTTATCATAAATATTCCTCTATGTTATTCTACATTCCATATAATATGATTACTTGATAACAATCAATACCTAATGGTGAATAATATTATTTTTTTATATTGAACACTGATCATAGGTAGGTATGTTAAACCTTCAAAAACATTATTCTCTATAATTTACAAAATGTGATTTTACACAAACACGTTTAGGGCCGATTTCACCAACACAGTTAATCACGATTAACGTTAACCTGAGTTTTAATCGGCCGAATTTGGCCGGTTAAATATCTGTTATCAGCCGATTAAGTGTTAACCGTAATTAACTGTGTTGGTGAAATCGGCCCTTAGTCAATACTCAATTGTTTTTGAGAGTGAAAACAAATATTGTTCTGACATAAGTTGGTAAGATAATCGTATTATTAAATTAACATAATAATGAATGATGATAAACCTTACCTATTGTTTACAGTATTCAGAAAATAGATTCTTTATATAATGTATTATATAATATATAGGTATTTCATCTATCTGTTTGATTACTATGCTTCAAAGGGATCTTAATAGAGTTGAAATTTAATTTCATAGGCGCAAATAGGGGGGGGGGCTTAAGGGACTAAGCATCTAAAAATGTCCCCCCCCAAACATTTCCTACATGTTGTTTTAAGTTTAAAATTATAAAAGTAGGGCTAAGGGTTTGCCCTCCCCCCCACAAATCCCAAACACTATATGCGCCTATGTTTAATTTATAGAGTGCCTAGTGCCTACCTAATTAAGTTTAGAATGCCTAATCTAGGTAAATTAAATGTAAACATTTCTTTTTCTTCACAAAATTAGAACAAGTTTTCAGTATTTTTACAAATTTCGGGATTTAATAGAATGTTGAAAAGAATAATCTCTAGAATAATACTATACTCCGGCCCACGAGAGATCAGTACTACTATTCGACCTAAACTCGTCCGATTTCGCGCATCTCCCACTCAACCAACCACACCGTTTCGGCGACTGTCGGTGTCGGTCGGCAATTGTGACGATTGCGGCACATAGTGGGGAAAATTGGGCCCGCACCTTCGCTGTCGGTCATTCTGCATGCGCGTGGCGGTACTGATCTCTCGTGGGCCGGAGTATAGGATATTTATACTTGGGTATATTAGAACAATCTTGGGAATCTTCTCAAAACCTAAAATGTAAACCGGTACCTACTAAAGTATACAATACTAATTATAAAATTCTTTAACCTACCTACCTATTTATACATTTCATAGTTCATATGTAATGTTGCTACAAATTCAATAAATATCTACTACCTACTTTTAGAATTTACTTTACTCATTGTTTGCATTTACTTATAGTAAGTGGGTGGGTATCTATTATTTATTTAATATAAGTTTATATGGTATTAAATATTTCAATCCTTGAACATTTAAATGCAGTATGCAGTAATAAAAATTTTAAACCACAGTGGGTTATATGTTTAGATATAACCTGCAGTTCATAAATAATGATTTCCAAAAGCTGAAATTTGCTGAAAATAATTAACCTAACTACCTATACTCTGTTCAGCCTAAGAGCGCATCGTAACAAATTGCGGAACGACGTCCGGACCCCTGGCTGAGTATAATTGCTCTGTGATTGGTCTCCATTTGTCAGCTGTCGACGACGGCACGAATGTCGATGCTGTTATGGTGGGAATGCATGCGTGAGTTTTGACCGATTTTCGTCTGCCGCCCGGTGCACTCTTAGGTTGAACAGAGTATATACTGTATTCAGAATAAGATAGGTACATGACGGCTATCAGTTTTCGTCTGGCAGCAATCAGATGTTTCTTCTACTAAGTCAACCACTTGATTCGGCATTTGAAACAAAGTCCAGGAAACTTTCTGATTCTGAATAGAGTACCTATAGGCATTCCAAAACCAAAAGAGAATATCAAAAAAAAAAAAACTTTTAATGTTTCATCCCTTAATATTATTCATATTAAAGTTGATTAAAACTTAAAAACCTAAATTATACAGTAATTATTATTATTTTTTAGAAATGTTGTCTGCTAGTTTAACTGAAGAAGTTCAAAGGATGCGCCGTAAGCGTCAGCTTAACATGGAATTATCAGAGAATCGTAATTTGGATGACAGTTCTTCGGATAGTTCATCTGAGAATACGTTTCCATCATCAGCCAAAGACAAACCGCTCTTCACTTTTCGCCAAGTATAAAATTTAATAATTATTAAATCAATAGAAAAAAAAACCGTATTTACTCTATGTACCTAAAATTTACAATAGTTGAAACTTTATGAAACTCGCACAAATGTACACTTTGGTTTTCAAATTTCCTAATAAGGTTGAAAAATTAGTTTTTTCATAATTTATTTCAATGGTTTACTTAAATTTAATTTTATGTGTTAGTTAGTAATGAATACACGACACTGGAAATGAAGGGACTAAGGACAAGTAGGATTAAAATAGAGACAATTGTGTATGATTGAGGAAGTAATCAAGAAGTTGATGGTACAAAATTACAAAATAATTATGGTTTACATCAGAAATACGATTATAATTGTTGAGCTAAAGATTTTGAGATTAAAAGGTAGATTTTATAAAGCAATTGGGAAACCAATTATCTTGGCATATGGATTGAATGTTGGGCAGTGAACAAAAATACAAAACAGAGGATGAAATAGCTGAGATAATGATGTTTAGATGGATGTGTAAAGTGACTAGAGAGGATATAATAAGAAAGGAATTTGATAAGAGTAGAGTAGGAAAGGAACCAGCTGTAGATAAAATGATGGAAAATAGGTTATGATGATAGGTAACTCGGAAGCATCAAAAATGTCTATAAAAATGAAAGTAGAACAAAAGATATGGAGAGATAGGGAAATAGACAAGCAAAATAGAGAATCACTCTAAAATAGCAGGTTTGAGTAAAAAAGACCAATGGTAACTGACACCCCATTTTGCTTTCACATTTGGCAAAACAAAAGAAGATGAAAAGTTAATCAAGAATATAGAACACAATTTAATAAGTTTAGAATTTCTATATTGCATTTATAATTTGTGTGTAAATTATACATTAATACTAGTAAAATACCTACTATCCTGCCAAGTGTTATTTGCCATGTATACCTATTTCATTAGGTTAAAAATATTTTATTTATGATTTATAAATTAAATACCGGTTTTTATTTTATAAAAATGTAAATACTTACTAAAACATATTTTTTAGGTAGGAATGATCTGTGAACGTATGTTAAATGAGCGTGAAAGTCAATTACGTGAAGAATATGATAAGATTTTAAACATGAAATTATCTGAACAGTATGAAGCTTTTGTTAAGTTCTCCAACGATCAATTGCACAGACGTTTTGAAGCAGCCGAAGATCCAAGCTGTAAGTTATATATTATTGATAATATTTGTTTATGGGTTTTTATTTTTTCTTAGTTAATATATTATTAAAATACTCTTTAAGCTTAAAAAAATGTAAAAACTATTCCATACTTCCCAACTAGTATATATTTTCATCATTATTGTTGTCAATAATTATTCGTTATCTTAATATTATAAAGGGTGTCTCATGAGGATTTACTCATTGTGGTATCTCCTGAGATAATAAATATATCATAAATCTGTTGTTTTTTTATTTAAGAAACAATTTAAAATAGTTATTTTATAGGGTTTATATTTTTGTGAAAATTTTGACCTTAGACAATTTATTCTCATTAATCATGATGTTTAATCATTTTTTAATTCATAGGTAAAATGGTAAAAGACAGGTTTTTGTCTGAGCGACGTCTCCCCCTCTACGGCTAATGGGTATATTCTCCCGGGACACCCTAAATACTGTATAGATGTTTTTTTTATGAGGACATAGTGGTTGTGCGGAATCAGGCAACTAGCCACTGAGATAAATGTGATCCTCCCCTGTGTAGATGGTAATGGGAAAATATTAAAGCTCTCAAATTTGAATGTGAATTTTTTAATAATTTATGGTCTTTACACACTGCCCAGCGGTGGCGGTAAAATGAGTCTGGACACAATAAACCTTCACAACAATAATTTTACTGCCACTGCTGATTTTTGTGGCAATCTTTAGCCGGCATCAAAAATTAAATTTTTTTATTATGAACCTCTGATTACCTAATTCAGTTCTAGTCTCAATTTTCATTTTTAGAGGTTTTAAAATTGCTAACAAACTTCTGCCAGATTGCAGATATTCATACGCGCTTCATAATTGATAACTATTAACTTAACTGTACTAAATTTCAAATGTCATGGTATTAGTATTTTGAAATTATATATATTTCTATGATGATATTTGTTTCTTAAGATTTATATTGTGTAGAATAATTGATTTATTTTTTATAATTTCAGATTTGTCTTAACTCAACAACAACTCCAAGCGATGGTTTTGAATTTACAACAAAATTTTAGACGCACTTAATAGACAAAATAATTATTCAGCCTTAAGTCAACAATCGACTGACTAACAATGTTTTTTATGTATTATACATTTTTGTAAACTCGATATTATTAAATTAATTTAAAATATATGAATTTCATGATAATAGTAAAAGAGTAATAATTAATTTAAGTAATCATTAAGCTAAGATTGTTTTGTTTGTTTTATTCATTTTTATATTGCGTAACTAAAAATGTTGGATATTGGCTCAAAATCATATTAAAACTTAAAACTGGCTTAAGATATCTCCTTATTCTATTTAAATTATAATAATGAAAATATATATATATACAATTTTGTGACATATTTTCAGTTAAACTATAAAAATTAAAAATTGTAAATGATTTATTTATGTGAACAAATATTTTTTTTTTCAAACTCAGTAAAATGTCTGTTAGTGGCTTAACACTACTTATTATTAGAGCTTGCCATTCTGATTTGTACGACTGAATTTGATGACATTTTATATATATATTTCAAAGGTCCCCCAAATTTTATAAGAATAAAAATTTTGGTTACGCCACTTCCAAAGTACTAATGTTTAAGTTATTTTAAAGCGAGTTGTTTGAGCAAGATTTAAGAAACAGTTCACTTTACACTGTAGCTTGTTCATTCAAATGGATCTCGCACTTAATTCTTAAAATATGATAATAATTATTAAACATATATATATATATATTATAAGCAAAGGTATATATATATAGATTTTTTTTTGTAAATGATAAGTAAAAATTATTTTTTCTATTAGGGCAACATGTAAATTATTTTGTTGGGAGAAAATACTTGTATAATTTAGTTTATAATACAAATTAATAATAAAAAAAGTTTAATAAAATATCAGACATTAGTTGTATTGTATTTGCATTTTTTTTTAGACTTGTGAAAAATGAATTATGAACTAAATGTTTGTGCTTCTTAGACACATAAGGTCGTCCTCAATGTTAACCCAAAATTAAGTTTATACTTAATTCACAGTGTACTGTGCCCTATATAAATATTTTTATTTTAATAATTAAAAATAGAAATGCTGTCTTATTGTCTAATAATTATTTGAAAATTGTTATATTTTTATGAAAATACAAGCATTTAATCTAAATAACTATTAGTTACCATTTTGATGGAGTTTATAATTTATTGTGACTTGACAGGTATTCTGTAAATAATGTACATTTATAATCATCAGTACAGTTAAGTAAGTCGATATGTTATCAACATACATATTTATTTTTTATTGAGATTCAGCCTTGCAGCTTAGGCCCTTAGCTATTTTTTGTTGGTAGGGGTGGGAACACATGTGTTTGTTTTGGCAGAATTTTTTATTTGGGCACCCGTAGGTATCTATTACACTTGTTCTCCGGACCCTGTGACTTGGACGAGGTATCAAACCGGGTTAATGTGTGTCGCAACTGACGCCTCAGTCTGCTCGACCACTCCTTCCCCCACACACATATTATAATTATATGACATATTATTATAGTAATATGGTTACTCTATTAGAAATTTTTTTTTTTTTTAACACCAGAATTTTGTTTAGAAAACTAAAATATCAATATTTTTTTTTGAAGGATTAATTATCAGAATAATGAAAATACCTATTTATAAATTCACCACTTATTTCAATTTTGAATCGATTTTTATGATCAACTTGTTATCTTAAATAATAATTCACTCAATATGAGTATGTTGTGTTATACTGGTAAGTGGTATTAATTGTGGTTAAGACTTTAAGAGATCAAGATTTATAATACTGTATATTTTAAATAAATTAAATGTAATTTCAAAACATTTGACGTGACTATGGTGTATTGTCGTGAACATGGGCGGATAGGCCATAAGAAGGGGGCCCCCACTTCGTATTTCACCAATGGGGGGCCCTTTTTATGGTTAACGCAATGACTCATTAATATTATACAATTACAATAGAAATTTGAAATATTATATTATTATAATCTTATATCTTTAAATCTATTACTATTCTGTGGTATTTTACAAGAGATTTGCCGCCACTCTGCCACCAACTAGAACGTTGATTATCGGTTGGCGGCGGGTAGTGGTGACGGTTGTGAGTTGGTGGGTAATAACTGACAAATATTCTGAACAAACTTGATTTTAAGGACATCATTAATAAATTAGGAGCTATAGAAGCCCAGTATTTAATACAATGTTATAAATTAAAAATTTAAAAAATAAATAAATGATTTTAAAAATGTGTTTTGTTGTACATTGTTTTCTTTTGATAATTCACCTAATAATGTACTTGCGAGCAAAGTGAGCTTATTTTATTTTTCATATGGGCCAGGGGGCCCCTTTTAATAATTTCCCGGTAGGCCCAAAATTACCTATCCGCCCATGGTCGTGGATAACGGACTCCATAACCACGTGCGAAGAATTGTTTAAAATAAATTGTACTATATCCCGGTCCTGCAGATACGCAATTTTTATCATAAATCTAAGATTTCGTTATTATTTATTTCCGTTTTAAATGTGTCAATGATGAATATCACTGTATCAGAATATTTAGGTTCTCGTCTTCAATCTTGATTGTATTAACCACGGACTTAGATATAACTATATAAACTTAAGTTTATTATATCACGAGTTATGAACTCATGACTATAACTATTGTTCTATGCCAGGGGTTTTTTTAGTGTGCAGTGTAAAAAGTAATTGTTCATTGGTATATCGTGAGAGAGTCGGGATTTTTATGTTTTTACATATTGTTTCTGAGTAGTGAGTACCTATATGCAGTCTTAAAAAATGAATTAAAAAATGTAGATAGTACAGTTAGTATACAGTAGTCAGGTTAGTAGGTACTAGGTAGTATAGGTGGCACAGTTCACAGGGACAACTCCAGAGACATGATTAGGGGGCGACGAACTCATAATTTTTATATAATGTCAATGATTTTTTTTTGTAATTTTGTTTTTAACATTATAAAATTGTTTAGAAATATAGCTTTGGGGGGAGGGGGCTAAGGCCACTCTGGAGCCATCCCTGATAGTTCAAAGGATAACAGTCCGTAGGGTTTGGTCTGCATAGACAAATTCCCTACTATGACCCAAGAGTGGGAACAAGTTTGTGCAGTCAGAAAAAATCATTAAAAAAAACCCTGTTCTATGCTATAACTCCGTCACTTTTAAATTTGAATATTTTGAATCCATTTATATTTTATTATCAATAATTAGGATGGCTCGTCTTATTGGGAAGATAGATTAACACTGGGAGCGTTGTCGACGCCTATCGTACTGATTGTTAGGCGGGTTCCCCCCTACATGGAGTCGGGAGATTGTATGTATTTTCCTGACATTTCGCATACATTTTGCTTTAAGTGAAGTGTATTTAAATGTATTTTATAATATTAGTAGAAATTGTACTTACCAACGTATACAGTTAGCTATAAAAGCGTATAAAGTTTCGAAAACAAAATTAGTTTATTTTAAAAAGTAAAATAACCAATATAAAACTATATCTATACATCCCGAATCGGCGGAAGGTACAAATTGTTTCCACCAGAGCGCGTTTTGTTAATTTGTTTCCCCAATGGCCAATACTGTTATACGAAAATGGTAAATTGATAGCCACCACGGTCAGATTATAGACAGGTTCATAGATTATAAACAGAATATTGCCAATATAGAAATATAATAGAAATTCGCTAGACTAAACTGGTGTGAAAAAAAAATGCACCGGGATGTTTGGACCATATCATTTACATGGTTCATTATCCCGGTGCGGGATAATATGGGATAATTTTAAACCGGTGTGTGTTGAAAACGAACCATATCATTTTTTATCAAAAGTCGATTATCAACTTACTCTTGTAGGTGTACCTGGATGAAATTAGTTTTAACTTATAAAAGTGGAGTGGTTTGAAGTTGGAGTGTTGTAGTAACCGTTCGCAGATTTGCCCTTCCCCATACTTCGATGTGTTTGGTCTACGAAGGTTTTTAACATCGTAGTGTCAGACTACAAAACTTTTGAACCATCCAAACAGATTGTCTTAAACAGTGCACTGGCTCAATTTCTTTTGGTCGAAAGATAAATCAAATATTATATTTTTTTATCAACTAAAAAACGTGTAGTTAGTAGGAACTAGGAACCTACATTGCAATACTATTCTGTGGTACCTACTTGTCCTACTTATATAATATTATTTTGACGTTTATCAGTTGATCGATATTCTGTATGATCTGTGTTACAGTATTATCATGGCTTTGCGATTCATAAAACGTACTTACAATCGAATGTTTCTCGCTAAAGATCCAAGGCCACCTTACGCGAGCCATGTGGTACAAATCGGTGATCCTGTATTGCGAAATAAAGCATCCCAGGTCCCTTTGGAAAAAATTGGGACCAAAGAAGTACAAAATGTAAGAACATTTGGTGAGCGGTAAGCGTTTTAAAAAAAAAGTTTTGTTGTAAACACATTAGATGAATGTGTACCGAACTCTATTGTGCTGAAAGTAATTATTATTTTATTATTTAGCTTATTTACATTATGAAATCACTGATGAAAAAATCAAATCTAATTGGATTGGCTGCACCTCAAGTTGGTATACCGTTTCAAATATTTGTAATTAATTTTCCGCGTCCATCCCATTATTTCAGCAAAGAAGAGATATTATTGAAAGGAATGGAACATGTTGAAAATCAGGTTTGTTGAAAACCATATTAGTAAAATAATGACTGAGCTCACAAATTTGATTTATGTTAACTTGGTAATATTGTAGGTTTGGATAAATCCTGAACTTAAGGTTTTGAATCACGAAACAGTTACATTCAGTGAATCCTGTGCGAGCTTTAAGGGTTATTCAGCAGATGTACCTAGATACAAGCGCGTACTTCTAACAGGTAAAATCATATCATGGTTATTCTAGATATCTATATAATTTAATTTAAACAATTAAACTTAGGAATTGATGAAAATGGGGAGAAAAAAACTTTAGATGCAAAAGAATGGACTGCCCGAATAGTTCAGCATGAAATGGATCATTTAAATGGAGTGATGTACAGTGATCGCATGGTGCTTAATAGCCTATGTTGTACAGGGTGGCACACTATTAATCAATTTCAAGGATTTGTAGAACTTCGGTATGAAAATTAGGAAAATGGTGAATTTTTAAACATTTAATAATCCATTGTCTTTTGTTTTATGACATTGAAAGAAAACTGTTTATTACCTAGTTAATATTTTTTGTATAATAAAAATTCTTTTCAATAATTGAATATTCATTTTTTACTATCTTGTCATTTTGGCATGTTTACAATGCATGTATACAATGATGAGTCAAGGATGCCTAAAATAGTAACTTTTAATTAGTTTAATTAATATAGGACCTTAAGATCATATAGTTATTTATAAATGGCAAATACTGAACATATTTAACATAATTTAACTTGACTTTAATTGTCTTGGTTACTACCTGAATGCAAGACATACTGATGCAATAATTGCTGTGGTAAATACTGTCATTGTCACAGCAATAAGTCCATAGTTAACTAAAATACAATAGCCAAAATACAATTGATAATGATGTGGGTTAACGATAAATCTGATAAAACATCAGTGGACTAAAGTAAATACCCCAAAAAATTTTTAGTTGGTGGGTGGGTGGTTCATGGGTGACTGTTTTTATATACAAAAGGTAGGTAGGTGGGTGCCCTTAAACAAAGTTTACTCCAGTGGTTTAAAAAAAGGTTCAGCGCCACTTTACATTACTGAATACAATTTGATAATTATTGTTCTATGATTATATTATATTGCAGGGCTTTGCACCTGAACGTAACCTAAAATCCGAATTAACCCAAATAAATAGCATAACCCAAAAAACCCTTATATACAAAACTGATTGAAAAAATGAACACCCAAAACCCAAATTTCCATTTGGGTTTACCGGAAACCCGAATTATTGAAAATTAAGTGGCATTTCAATTTGTATGTATTTTTTGCAACCAACTCGACTAAGATAATAAGAAGATAGTAGTGTAACTTAATTATCAGATTATATTGTGGTATTGTTGGATTTTAAATATTTTTTATTCTTTAGAACCTGAAAATTGCTTTTAAAAACATTTTATATTTATTGAATTTTGTACAAAGTTATTACAAAATAATTTTATTTGTATAATACAGTAATAATTACATATTATATAAAAAATAGATTCATAATAGTTATGTTTCAATATCAACTTTTAGAGATAAAGGTGATTAAAGTTAATCTGAAAAAAACTAGGAATAAGTAAAACTGATGAAATTGTTTAATTCAAATTCACATATATTAAATATTAATTAATTTAAGAATATAATAAGAAAATTGGTTAGTTCACTAATACATATCATTTTCAATAATTAATTTTATCATTTAAAAGTCTTTTCTTCCAACCATGGCCGTAGTATTGGCAATGTCGATGGATAATGGGTCCCAAGTTTTCCATCGAATGATCCATTTTCTGTTCTAAACGGATAAGTACCCATCATAATAGGAAGTTGTAGTTTTACATCCTTTTCCATGTTATTCGGAGATATAATGAACTGTAAAATTGAACAAAAATCTATAAGAGCTAATTAGTTGGAAAATATACACAAGTGACATTTTTATTTATCCAATGTCTATTAAAATATAGTACATTTCAATTACCGTTTATATTAGTATATGACAACCTACTAAAATACTAAATAACAAATACTTTAATATTAATGGTAGTTTTTGATTTTTTTTCAATAATAATATTATATAGGTAGATACTTTCACTATAGCGGATAATAATAATTTAAAAGAAAATATAACCTTGATTATTTATTTCCACAACACTATTCTACTTACATAAATATCATATTGAATGTTTATTAGATGACACCCACGGAGGTTAGTAGGCGGCAGTGGAGGCACGTACAGCTGTTCATTGTGCCATTGGTCCATTTCGTTAGGTCTGATTTTGTCTCTTTTCAGCGAAGCCAATTCTCTGGTCTCCGATTGTATTATTTTACTCTTGGCAAAATATTGAATCGTCTAAAGTGTATTAAACACCAACAATTTAACTTAGGAATTAACAAATAAGTTTAGTACCTAGCTCAGAATGTAATAAATATGTTCAGCCATAGCCCATACCTAGACGTAAATTGGTGGAGTAATGAAGAAGCTTGGTAAAATATTTCCCAACTTAACCTCGTTCGTAAGTATAATATATTATGTTAATAAATGTTAATTTATGTTTCTAGCCCACCCGCAAACCATATTTACGCCTACGAGTTCAACAATAATATATTATAGCCTATAGTTAAAAAAACATTGTTTATTTTACAATAACATTGGTTTTACAGAAATGTTCGTAGCTTTTTAAATAAGTATACAACTATTAATTTTCTTGATAAACTTGATAGTACAAAAGTACAATAGGTATAATTAAATAATAATAAAAAAAATACTAACCTATTGATATGTAGCCCAAGTCAGATTGAATATTGTGTTTTACATATTAGGTATATTAAAATAATTTAAAAGGAAATTTATATTCTATTTGGTTAAATAGTCTTTTTTATAAACTGTTTTTTTCATCTAATTTATTTTTATAGTTAAAGATGTCAAATAGACAACACTACAACAAGGTTCTTATTATTTTGGAAATTACAAAATGTAGAATGTACATATTTTAGTATACCTATGCATTTAGTCCATAAGTTATAATCCATGATAAAGTAAATTTCTTTATCTTGTCATAATCATTATATTACGATTTTCAGTACATAATAAGGTACATTTTTGTTTCATTGTATTTTTTCTGTACCTAGGTAGCTAGATAGGTACATATAAAGTTTTGATTGTAATAATTATTAAAAATGTATAATATTGTTATGTTGTAAATTAAATATTGTTCTTTTACATAAAGCTTTTTATATTAAAAGTAAACAATGAATACCTAATTTAGATTTGTTAATAAATACATGTTATTATTATCAATATTATTTATTCTAAATCTGAAACTTAGAAATATTGACCAAAGATTTTAGCTTTAAACACACCATTAAGAAGTGTGTCTAAAAGTCTAAAACTATTACTTGATTAGTTTAAAATTTAAAATGTTTCATTTTTAAGTTAAAATCGTTAAAATTATTTGTGGTAAATAATTTATTGGTCAAGTACCTATGTTGCGAAAGTAAATGGTTGGTCCTCACAATACTGTGTGAGTGTGCTTGATTTTTTGTATAAAAAATACTAATTTTGGTTATCTTCCTGAAATGGGCGTTTTTTTTTTATTTTCCCCGGGTGTTAAAAAGCTAAGATCCGGCCCTGAGTATGTGCATCTACTCACCTCCGTCAGCGTAGCTCTGGTCGATTTAATGGTAACTTTGCTGTTGTTGGTCACTGTAGCAGTGATCTCAATGGTCTCGCCTGGCACATAGGCGCCCTTGTCCAGGCACACCTGACACTCGACCAGACCAGATCCCAAGCACATGGCCTTTGACAGTTTGTGATCGATGTCACACCGGAACGGTTCCTGCGAAACAACACGTGCATCGTTGCTAAGGCCGATACTATTAAATAGCATCATCGTTGGAATAACAAAATATGCCGGACGTTTGATAGACAGATGATAGTACGGTGGTGGATCCATTAAGAGGTGGAAACACGGAGACTATCACCCATTCACCCCAACACAACCTTCCCACTTACAGGGACGTCGGACTCATCTGGGACCATGGGTTGAGGGATGGAAAGTATTTTTCCATAACTTTATTTTCACATTAAAAAAAAAGGACCAAATAGTAGCTGATTGCCCCGTCGCCCGCCCCACCCCACCAATGAAACTCTTGATGCGTAATTCCCGAATCCACCACCGTCAATATTGGCATATAACTATATAAGTATAGGTGCATCGTGTATACTACATCATTAAGGCATAATATTATTATTGATTATTATTATTATTGCGTGTAACATGTTTTACTACAGATAAAATGGACGGCTCCATGTTGAGATCGATCGGGTTCATGACGATGAAAACTTGTTGGTTCTTGTGCGTGAGAGAGTTGGGCTCCCGGAGCGCCGCTTTGCAGTAGTACTGGACCCAACCTGACTTTCCCAGGAACGTGGACGGCAGTCCTGGTGGCAGGCCGAGTTTAAACGGAAAACTGTGAATGCCTGGAGACAGCATCACTGGCGGTTGTCCTGCACACACCGCGGAGAACATTTTAAATATTTTATGGTAAATAATGTAACCTTGAACTTTGGCGTGGTCGAGTGGCCACTCGACTTGTGTCTAGGACCGTAAGCGGACTTGAAAATTTATTTATTGTCTTTTAAGTTATCTTGTTACTTTAATTATGTTATTAGTATATTGTCTCCTTCTCATATACGGGTTTTTTTATCGCTCTTATTCCCAGAAACTATTAAAATTTTTTAAAATATTTATTTTTCATAGCTTTTAGTCGTTATATTTATAATTCCTTATTCCCCCATATCGCATTTTATACATTCATGCACACCAATGAATAATGATACAATAATAATAGCTTCTTAAAAAACCTAGAATTGGTCTCCAAAGTCCAAATGCATTTAAAGATACTCTAATTGATATGATTCATTGTTGGTCCAATCGTTAGATGACACAAATTAACAAAACCAAGTCTTCATTTATAATTTTCGCCTGGGGATGTGACAACTAGTCAAACTAAACAATAACAGAATTCATACCGTATCCGAAGTAAGATATGTAGGCTTAACATTAGACAAGTACTTTGCCTAGGTTCCTCTCCTTAAATATTAACGAAAATTTGCTAATTCTAGACTTCAACTGCTTCGTCCTCCTATCCGATCTAAATTATCAACTATCTGCAATCTCATAATCTACAAAGCCATAATAAGACTCGTCAAAGAATATGGAATACAAGGTTGGGGTTCAGCAAACCGTCAACTCTCAGAACGTTCCTCGTGTTTCAATCCATTTATTCTCGCACTATGGGTACCCATCTACGATTTCTGCTAATATTGTGATCATGGCTTAAAAATTAATTATGGTACATTCGATTTTAATAGAAACATTTTAAAAAAAAACCCATTTCCACGTACTTCGATACATAAAAATCAAAATGTTGACGAGTAGTTTATGAGTTATAAATATTTATTTTAGATGAGTGGAGTGAATAGTAGTGCAGGTATACCCCGCATAATACTTATATTTTATAACTATAATATTAACTATATATACGGTTTATTATATTATAAGTGTATGGTATATGGTGTATTTTCTATTAATCTCAACTTTGACTTTGTTTCTACTTTTCTTATCCAAGAATCTGAAAGTTTGTTGTTGGTGACTAAAAATAAATTGCCCGGCGTGCTAACTCACACATTTCGGTGGACGCTGGCTTAAATATAATAAGTTCACCCTTATTAAGACCTCCTACGGTTGTTATACCGCTATAATAGTACCTATCAATCTACATGCAGCGTTCGCATTCAACGAAACATTGCTAAACCGGTATTGTACTTTAATTGCCTTAGAGTATTTCCACAACATCTCGAGGTATTTGTTTTGGTATAATTAATAATTATATACATACCCGGTTCTCCGAGTAGTCTCATCCGAAAATCTATGTAGTTTTCCTTGTCGTAGATCCGCTCGCGCCGTTTGCTTTTCAATCGCACTACCCCTTCGCCGATCACGTGGAAATGTAGGCCTGTTTCATAAATAAATCAAATATTATAGGATATGTCAACCGATTAATCCGACGACGGGTGTATAATAGGTATAACGTATATGATTATTGCAGTATACATTATTAATGTTTACGATTTATGATCGCTGCAGTGATTGACCCACCGCACGCACTGTACCGTAGCAAATTTATAGTTTTCAATTATGAATACCTATTGCAAAGTTGTGCAATTTGTGATTTTGACATAATATCTCTATATATATTATTATATAAGGTGAATTGTGCATTTCATTTCATCGAATCTAGTCATGGCTAAACCACTGAGGTGATGTTCCTTGAATCATTAAACCGCAGCGGCCTGCATTGCAATTAATCTTTAGTAATTTTTTTTATTATTTTAATAAAATATTTTTTCTCTTGATACTATAAGTACGTATATAATAGAGTAGGTTACAGTGCTCCACTTGTGGGTGGACGCAGGGGGGTGGAATACCCCAACAAATTTTTCAGAAATATTACCGTACCCCCACTATTATTTTTAAGAGAAATTTATCAAAATGCGGGAGATAGATATCATCATAATATTTGTCTTATGGATTATTTCATAACCTCGGATCTATAAACTAGTTAATATTAACTATAAATACTAATTATTACTAAACAATTAATTTATTTACTTTTACTATCCTTTTGAGTTTGTATTATTAGTTATAATATTATAATATATTATATAAATATAATAGGTACCTACATAATTACCTATGTCGTATATTATTATCTAACTTTTATTTTTATTTTTATTTTTTTTTTTGAATTTATTATTTATAAATATTTTTTATATGGTTTAAAGGGTATTAGGGGGTGTTTTAATGTTTAACAAGTTATGCAGGGGACGCTATTTTTTAAAAGTAAACAGAGTCCCCCTATTTTAATTTTGCCAAGTCGAGCTCTGGTATTGCGTAACAATTATTTATTACTCATTAGTCATTAGGGTTAGACTGTTGGTGATTTTGCATGGTTTTTAGGTAATTGTCATGACGTCATCCGTGTAGATAGCTGCATGTTTTCATATGTATATATTATGTTCATATACCTATACCATGAATATATTGACTACCTATACTATTAATTATTATACTCTTACTGTGTCAATTTTGTAATAAGAAAAAAATTATTTGTTCACATATTGTTTAAGAAAAACATGTTCAAAATTCCTAATTTGTAGAAAAAATTGTTATCGTCATTTAAAATAAATATAAGTTGCGTGTCTCACAAGTGCCGGAGAGTTACACAATTAGAATTTTTCTCAAAATGTGGAATTCGGTACTTAATCCATTTCCTTTCACGCAAACACAATTTCAATCTAAGAATCAAAGTCAATCTGCTGCAATTAGTGGTACTTCTAAGCGAAGAATGAAGATACACTACAGTACCTATATGGCTATATGATAATATTATGTCTTAACTCCATAGGCGCCAGGTGGATATTTGGTCACAATCGTGGGGGCTTAACATTTTTGTCTTATCCATTACCGTAAACATACATTTTTAAACGCTTCAACCTACTAACTAGTGGCTACTCAGTACTCCTACTTTATTCTAGCAGAGGCACCAAGTATAATATATGTATAGGTATATTAAAATACACAATTTATTTTGACATCTAGTGTGGTTTGTTCCATTCAAGGGATGCTTAAGCCCCCCAATATCCGCCTATGCTTAACTCAAAATATCAAAATTTTCAAACTTTGTTAGGTGTTAAGAAGACGCCAAACGGGCATTAATTGTTGTCTCGTACAACACAGCAAAATTTTAAGTCCACAATAATACATTTTACTCTATAATTTCTAAAATTAGATTAAATTTACCCCTTATAAAATGTAAAGGTAAGATTATCTAGGGCATCTCGGAGGTTTTTACTAGTATTTTTATAAAGGAGCAAGTTATGACCATTTTTAAACTGTAAATTGTTTGTATAATTTTAAATGATCATAACTTACTTAAAATGAATAACATCAATTAAACCCTCCGAGATGCCTAGATAATAATGTTACCTTTAAATTTTTTAAGAGGTAAATTCACTAATTTTAAAATATACAGTGTAAATTGTATTATTGTGAAAGTAAAATTTGACATGTAGGTACGTTTGAAAGACGGAGGCGACAAATCCCCGTGTGGCGTCCTAATAAGTATAATTTTTAGTTTTTTAATTTAATTTATTATCTTCTTTTACAAATTAAAATCTTTGATCTAAAGTTTATGTTGGGTTATAATATATTTAATTATATTATATATCTATTATGTATATAAATAATATAATATATAGGTACCTACTCTTATACACGGCATTACGGCAATACCTTACACAGTTACAAGTCATAAAATGTCGATTTCATTTCCGATGTAATAATATTAATTACATTTAATTATCACGAAACTTATTTTCCCCTAATACCTATATGATAAATATAACATAATATTATATCATATTATGATTAAACTCTGAAGATTTAAATTGCAATTTTGTTTTAAACTAAAATACCTATCATCATTCCATATTTAATTTTATAATTTTTATAGCGCATGCAAATTCAAGTATTTAAGTGCAATGAACATTATGACCTTAAAAAATATATTAATTTGATCACAAAAATTTGTCTAATTAATAATATTTAGTAGGTACCTGTACAATATAGGAGAAGTAATGCTAACGCGATTCCCCACAATGTTGTGGTTCATTCATAGGGAGGAAGGAGTATGCATACAATATTATAAAAATTACAAGATTATAAGTACCGCGGAAATATAACCCCTTGAAAAAATAACAACGGAAAAACTAACTTCGTATGAAATATTTTAAAATTGCATATTATTTTTGATAAAAAATAAAAAAATAAAAATTGTTTCTCATTGTGACTTATGTATTTTACCAGTGGCGTACGAATAGACAATATTTTTAAAAATAATATACAATAATATACAATAATAATAAATTATATACAGATACATAAGAACTACATTTTTGTGCAAGTATCATTATATTAATTATGATTCATGACTAAAAATATTATACTTTAATATTTTGTCTGTTTTTAAATTATATATGCTGACATTGAAATTATGAGAAGTATATTATATAAGTAAATTATGTATAACACATAATCTTTATTATGGGGTTAATTTTTACGTGGTTGTTTTTTCATGGTGTTATTTTTCCCGGGGTCATTTATTAGGGGAATCATTACTGCTGTCATGTTATTTGGACGTTCTTGCAATTTATTATAATATTATGGTCACTACTCATTACTCACTATAATAATAATTATTATGCAGGCACGTATTGCACAACCACTTGAGAATTTAACGGATCCTCATTGATAGGACCGTTAAATTTTTAACGATCCTCAAATAGCATTGAACGGTCGTGCAATCATGCGACTTGGTGATATATATTTATTACAACAACTAAAATATAACGTCTTGCCATTATTATAACTGTACCTATAGTGTTCAATGATTATGTACTGCACTATACTGCCGTTCTTCGGATGATAAGTTAAAGTATATATATACCTAGGTGCTTCATCTAATTTGTAATTAATGACTATGTTGCCTAGAAACGAATGAAAATAAATTGACATTTCAAAATAAGGTTGTTTTGCGGCTTGTACCTATAACTACGTTTGTAGGTAGAGCCGTAGAGGTACAAAAATGTTTTACTATAAATAATAAAATAAGTGAAACTTCGGACGCCGCTGCGTACAAAATAATGTTGCATCACGTTTGCAGCGACATGGATGGTATAATATAGATGTTTTATTTTACCTTGTTTTGCTTGAAACCTACATATTTCTTTTAATCGTTGATTGAGTATTTCAGGTATTTAGGACAATATTGATGGATAATCTCCGAGAAAAATAAAATACCTATCTAATAAGTGGGTATGCGGGTGGATATGTACATTATACAATCAATTCAAATATGTCTAGATATCTTGATAGAGGACACTAGCAGGACACCACACTGCAGTGATCCGTAAGATTTATATTAAAATAATTTCAAAGGTTTGAAATGTACGACGTAATAATACATTACACTATAGGTAGTCTATTCCAGCCACCGGATTAGGACATCCGCAGCAGAGTTGAATTTGTGGTGCAGTCGTACTCTGCAATAAAGTTGCACATCATATTATAATTTATCTAATTTTATGTTTCCTATATCTGGATCCAGTCGATGGCCATTTAATATTAAAATATTTTAATCTAAAAATATAATTATATACATCAACCTATCAAAGTGTGTAGGACGTAAATAGCTGGTATAGGATTAGGTTTATAGAAATGTACCTATATTCATTATACCTATTTATTTTTTAATCTGTAAACTTATTATTTTTATTAAATTTATCATGCCTTATGGCTTATATACAATATTCATAAAAGGAGTAGGTATTATTAATTAATAATTATCAATAATTTAAATTAAAATTGCTTCCATCCCAATATTAGCTTTTAGGTACAAATCATAGAGTAATCATATAGTAAATTACTCTATGGTACAAACGTACAATCATTGTTTTATTAGTCGTCCCACTGCAGGTGATCACCCCCCCCCCCCTCCGAAATTTTTTGTTGGTACGGTACTCCGTACTCATACGAATTTATTTAATCAATGTATTAAATAAAACCCAACAGCGCATACACGGGATAAAACAAAAATGAAAAATGCAGACGAAGCGTATAAATAAAAATAGTTGTTCACTTAATTTATATGAAATAGTTATTACTAGGTAATTAAGATAATGACGGACCGTCGTCAATAAAATTATTTCTGTATTACTAAACTTGATTCCAAATCTCTTCAACAAATTTACACCTAGTTATAATGATGTTGAAAAATGTATAGACTTTTATAAACATATTTTACCCCGCAGTTACCATACATTTCAATCAGAATTAAAAGTATGGATAGAAAAATGGAAAAAAGTTCCTTAGAATGAGTGTCCAAAGTCTGCTATTGATACTTTCAATAAAGTATCCGTTGATTTTTTTCCAAATATATGGTGCTTGATGTCAATATTAGTAACTTTACAGGTATCAACAGCATCATCGGAAAGATCATTTTCAACGCTAAAAAGATTGTAGCCGTACTTGAGAAATAGTACAAGTGAAAATCGACTTACAGCATTAGCCCTCACATAAATTCATCGCAGTATTGAAATAGACACTGCAGAAGTGATTAATAATTTTACAAACCTGCCTCGAAAATTGGATTTTTTGCTCTAATTCAATTTATATAATATTCTAGTTTTTATAATTTATTATTAATCAAGTTAATTTATAATAATAATTAAAAACATTTTTTCTTATAAACCCCCCTCCCGAAATTAATTCCTATTTACGCCACTGCTTCCCAGTGGCGCTGAACACGTACTTCAAGTAGTTCAATTACCTTAATAATGGGTGGGTGGAGGGTATTTCGGGTAAAATAATAGTACATACTTCTTAGTATTTCTTCTAAAATTATATATTTATATTAAACACAGAATATATGTCATTAAATTATTTACACATAATTAGTTGAGCCGGTTTCACAGTCGTTTGAAGGGGTGGGTGGTTCAATCGAATTATTTGAACGGGTAGAACACGATTGCGTACGTTCGTTATCGGCGATACCTTTTTAAGCAATACAATTCCGTACGATTTTAACTGATTTTTAACTACACGATTGCGTACGAAGTTTTAAGCGTTGTTGCCGATTTTCATACCGGTATACAGGGCCCCCACACGGGGGGGGGGTCTGATAGACCTCGAGTACAGGGACTACTTTAAGTTGAAATTTGTAATTTTTGAAAATTTAGTAGATTACACTTATTTTTTATTAATTAATATTGTAAAATAACATTTTATGAAATATATATATATTATATAGTCATTCATTAATGATAGTTGATTAATGATTTACTTTTTTTGTCAATCGAATTATCAAGTAAGTTGTAAATGTATAGATTAAGTAATAGAACGATTACGCTGATGCAACGTCGTTCAATTACAGCGATAATAATATATAGGTATAATATCTTTACTATTACGATAATTACGTATTAGGTATCTGCTGGTTTTTGGGTTTTTCGTTGATTTATACTGTAAGATTTCCTTTTATCGCATACTTTTGCACATGTCTATACATTGGACCTGAAAGCTTTCATAGGACTTATAACGGACAATTTCACAGTGCTCATCCTCCAACACATGTTGTTATTCAAATATTGAAAGAAACCCAAATGCAAACCAGATCGATAATACAATCAGTTAATAATGGGAGACTAAAGAAAATGGCAAAAAAAGACTTGAACAGGATTTAAAATACAATAAAGGATTATGATGAGTACAAAATTCATAAAAATGTTATTTAGTATTTAAAAGTAGTAGGTTATAGATGTAAAGAGATTCAAATTTAAAGATATTTAAACAATTTATTTACGATAATTTATTCGATATTTATTACCTATATTATATTATATTATTATTTATTTTATATACGATGCAATTAGTAAATTTGACAACGTTGCATACAATTTCATACGCAATCGTCGCAATCGTGTTTATTTTTTTTTTTCAGAAAGGTACTTTTAACCCATCTACAAACATACGCAATCGTGTTGTCAAAAAGGTCGAACGTACGCAATCGTGTTTTACTCATTTGAACTACCAGTTTTAATTTCATTCGGCTCTACTGAGTCCAGTATTGTCCTCAACGATCTCTGTGCCCATTCTTAATGCCCATTAATTAATCTAGTTATCAATTCAAAACTATGTATAATACCTAAATTATCGACCTAATGCTTTCTTTTGTACTATTTACTTATGTTTGCAGCTAAATATTTTTTTACACTGGTTTTGCTGTTGAAAGTGTTCAAAAAGATGACAGACATTTTAAATAATACTATACATTCTTATAATCTTACAGAAGACAGAAGACAGAAATATTGACATCGTTAATTTTCACGTTATACGTTAGAAGGCCTGCTGTCGTTAAGTTATGAAGGTCAAAAAAAAGGCAACCAACAATTCAATTATTAACCACACCTCAAAAACTTATTGTGACACAGTTACGTATTTTACGGAATACATAACATTATTATGAGGGATTAACTACGTTAGGTTATTTATAATTCACGAGTAGGTATCACCTACCTATATAATAAATATTAAATACAATAAGTTAATATATGTGTTCACTGTTCAATTGTATATTTTGTTGTTTCTATTTTCTCACCCAAAGATTAAAAAACTATATAGACTTGTACCTATTATGTGATTACTAATTACTATATATATATATATTAATATACAATTAGGGTTAATTATTAATTGGGTTATATACATTTTAGATTCTGAGTGGAACGATGAATGCATTGATTTTTTAATGATATCTATGTGTTTTCTTTTATTTTTTATTTTTTTTTTTATTTTTAATTTTTAAATTTCATGACGGTTTAGGGTAGTAAAACTATTTCGATTTTCTTCAACAGTATCTTGTTCGATGGGAAAGTGAATCTAGTTGGTGCTTTGGGAGGTCAAATTCTAAAATTCCAAATAGTTATCAAAAGCGACGGGAAAAACAACATAAAAATTAAGGAAAAACGGGAATTTTTAAGCAAAATCGCTTTTCCAAAAAATCGATTTTGGTTTTTGGTGTAACTCTAAAACAAATGAATGTATATGCATGAAATTTCCACTGATTTTTTATATTTTCATTTTCTATACACTATAAATTTTCTATAAATATCAATAAATTTTTATTTGTTGGGTAAAAAAGCATGAAAATTTATTGCTAGGGCCCTGATATATTATTACAATAGCAGTTGAAAAATATTAAAAATACATAAACACGATTTTTTTTATAAACATTTAAAGTTCGAATTTTGACAAAATTTATCAAATTTAAAATGTAATAATTAATTTGTAGTTAAAAATTTATAAAATGTTCAACTTTCATAGCTAAAGATTGAAAATTTAAAACAAGGTTCCACGAGAAAGGTAAATATATAAATTACTTTAGTCACAATAATATCATAAAATATACATAGGAATATCATAGACTGACTGACAGTTTTCGCTCAGAATCGTTTTTCTTATATACAATGATATTATATCATTGAATTCAAATTTAACACCATCGTCACCATCCATTACAGCGACCCACTTGTAACCTACTGTACAGCAGAGCGACTTTTTTATTTTTATTTGCATGTGAAAGGTAATAGGTACATATAGGTAGTAGGTACATACCTAATCGGATAATGTGTATACAACCCATGCAGGACTCAATACTCAAATGTACACTATGGAAGGCTGTAGATAACCTGAGATAAACATAACTAACCCAACCTTTTGAATCTTATTGATTTTTTTTTTTATAAATTATTTGTTTAAAAACGATTTTAGCGAAGTAACTTGAGAAGCAATGTTGCTCGGACGAGCATTATTGGTTATAACTTGCATTTATATTATCATTTATCATTGATCTATGTAATATTATGTATGCGGTAAATTAATGTAAAAGAATGAAATACATACCAAGTTCAATTATTGCGTTTATGTAATACACAGATACACTTATATACATATAGGTACACTAATACGTATATTAGGCAGTATAGGTACCTACTCGCATACTCCTAACGATAATTAACGACTAGATACATATTACAGCCGTATAGATACTACCATACTGTACCATACACATGCGAGATGCGACTCATATGGTATAAAACTATGAACAATATAGGTTTGGGACTTAAGCGATTACATTTAAGGCTATATTTGGATGTAGTAAAAATAGTAGACGTAATGTACGTTTTAAAAAGATCTTAACTGTCCTAACTGCGGGGATTTTCTGTACTAAATTTAATTTTGCAAATTCTAAGGAATGAGGATCTCGTTATATATGGACAATATTATGACGTTTCTTCACATTTACTCCCGTGATATATCGCATAGTTATAGTTTTTAAAAATATAACTGGTTTAATATTAATTGATAGATTAGAAAGATTCCTCTACGGCGTGCAGATTATATTAAGTCTCAAATATAAATATCTGAACGCACAGTAAAAAATGTTTTCTAAGTTTTTAATTAATTTTAAATGAATATTATTTCCAATTTTTTTTTATTTTATCATGTGTCCGCGAAAACGGGGGTATACTGTACAATTAAATTACCCGTATTACTCAGTAAGTACCTAACCTATGTCCCTAACTCCCTAACCATATTTTTGAATTACGTTGGCGGGACTAACGGATTATCAGTCTCCCGCAGAAAGAATTCTAAAATATGTATAGGGTATTGAGTAAGTAACGTAGTTATGGAGTGTACCCTGTTGGCTGTTGTCGTGGCCGGGTTATATGCGTATATTATGAAGTGTATGCGTAGCGGTGTAGTGTGTACTTAATATAATATTGTTACTCAAGTTATTGTTATTATTTTTTGTTTGAAATACATACATATTATTGTTACTCAAACGGTTTTTTATTTTCAAAAATCTGTCATTTTTTCCCAAACCTCACTATATAGTCCTCCGGGCCTATAAAATATCTATGCTTCTGTATACATTATTAATAAACGTACAAACAAACAATAATCAGATGTCAGACATGTTTAAACAAGTTATTATACAATTCACATGTCACATGTGGTATAACATTATATTATTTTTTCAATTTAAAACATATTATATAGAATATATTGCAACACGGATTCCGTAGTTGTAAGGAGCGTATAATTTCGAGCATTTTCCATGGAAAGCGCAGAATTTCTTCTCGCAGAATTTCTTTGGGTAGGTAGTAGGTACCTACGGGCTATGGGTATTGGCGAGGAGTTTTACTAAAACGAAAGTTTCACGCTGACAAAACGTTCGGTTTCCACGATCACGGTACAAAATACAAGACTGTACGGTGTATAAAACGACACTGCTATAATAGTGAAAACAAAGACGCGCGCAATAATGCGTTTAAATTATATCATATTATACTGATAGATATACCTTATACTGTGCATGTATATTGTATATATATAGGTACGAGTCGACGAGGCGTGTGCCGGGCTGCAGGTTTTTTTTACGCCTACTCCGCCAACCGGTAGGATAATAATATTATACACTTTCACTCACGGTTACAACACATATTATATTATTATAAATTATAATATTATAGAGATTTTTTACGTACACACATATTATATTTTAATAAATTGCGATCGGACGAGCGACGGAAAATGAATTCCATCTGTCGAGAAAATTATACTTAAGCATACATAGGCACAAGTAATTCATACTTGTCAAATATACTTTTTTATTCATTTCCAGTAGCGTATACATAATTTTTGTACGGGGGGAGGGGTCAGAAAAAAATTTAAACTTTTGACCTAGGTATCTGCACATTGAAACAATAGATATCAAAATATAGGTAATATATAATATAATTAGGTACAATAATGTCTATAAGTATAAGTAGTATAAGTATTTAAATTTAAGTACAAAATTAATTAATAGTAAATTCAAGTATTATTAGGTATATTATATTATTATTACATATAAAATATTATAAAGATCCTCATATTATTCAAGTATAGTAAGAACATTTTTTATGTTATTACTACGGCATATTAGTATATGTTTTAGTGGTTAGAAGACCTTTCAAAAAGTTGAAATGACGACCCTGAAATAAACAATTATAGTTCACAAATTATTTAATTTTTTTTAATGTTTCCTTGTATCTAACACGCTAACACTAAGAACACTATTTTATAAAACTTTAAAAAAAGGCCATTGAGGGGATCTGACCCCCCACGTCCCCTCTTGTATACGCACCAGTGTATTTTGATCAGGTAGGCTAATAGGAACCTACGTAGAAATTGAACCTTCGTGGAGCACTCCACGGTACTGCAATATGACTATATGTCTATATGTTATACGATATACCTACGTACGTTTTTGTATGAATATTGAATATAAAATATGTTGTCAATTCAACGAAGCTGGCAAAGACAATACAGATAATATATTGTCGGCATAGAATTTATACCGTAAAAGTTTATACCTGACCTTTTTTCCACTATTTTGTATATTATCTACTTTTAATACAAAATTACGAATCAATAGAACCTATCTAAAAACTTTACAAGTGTGATTGTAATATTATACAGACATACCCGTATGTATGCCAACGGCCAACCTGCACCATGATACCGGTAAGTATAATATTTTTATAGGACGTACCATTACCTACCTATAGCGTCTAGTGCCGTCTACCTGCTGCTAAGGTATTATAATATGTAATATGCTTAGTGTACCTATATCATATATTTTATGTTATAAAAAATAATCGGACTGCGACGACGATGTCTGTTCGTAGTATTGTTATATTATGAACATATTATATTTACCCAAGGCCTGCGTGTCGTCCTTGAGCTCCACCAACACTCTGCCGCTGAGAAACTGACCCGGGAAATACAACAGGTTGGTGTTGTCGAACAGCACGACGAATTTCTCGAGTTTTCTGGACATGATGACTGTCAGATAGGTATATTTTATATATCTACCTAGGAACGTCCGGCGATGGCAAAATAAAAATTCTCGTCGGCGGTGATATAATTATTTTTGTGTATCGCTATAGAAAATTAAATTATTTTAAGTTTTATATTATTATTGTTGTCGCCTAAATAATAACAACGGCTTTTATGTTACGATATTATAATATAGACGAGTTATAATAATATTATGATTTATGAGTTTTTATGACCATAGCGCGAACGAAGAGCAACCGCCGACGCGCGCACGTCGTCCTCCGAGCACCGTAACGCGTTCACTATTTTTATTATTATTATTTTTACTGGATGGAGGCGCGTATCGTTCACGACCATTATAATAATACGCGTTGCAAGGTACTGAAGTATATTGTCTGCAAACCGACTGCGACGACGCGCCGCGCCGCGGCCTAGGACCGGTCCGTCCCCGCGACACCTGACCGTCGTCGATTATACGGAGTGATTCACCAAACATGCCGACATGACGTAATGTGCTCAAGCGTCCTTTTATAACTTTGTAATTAAATTTATTAAATTTCTGAATTTTGAAATTTTTGAAGTACCTACACTTAAGACCATATATTTTTAAAGATACATTTTTTTTACCGCTTATGTGGTATATTTATATTTCAATGATAAATGTATATTCAAATTCTCTTTTTGAAATGTTTAACTTGTTTATGTATACCTACTTAAAAATCATATTTTCAATTATTTTTAATTTTTACACCTGCCATTAAGGAGTTCCAAACGGTAGGTATAATCCGTTCAGGAATTCTGTGGCGGAACCATGAACGTATCCTGGGGCGGGGGATCCCCATGACCTTTTTTTATACAAAATATTAGTGCGAGCCACTGCGAGGGCTACACCCTGCGATTTATCTCAGAAATAATGAATATAATATTATATTCCCCCTCCCCGAAGAAAATTCTTGTCTACGCCACTGGGCGGTACAGATGACTGCTTTTTTTCGAATGAGAACCACCCTTTTTTATTGTACTTTTTATATTAAAGAGATTTTTTTTTGAAAATGTTGATGCATTATTGAAATTCAAACGATTAGTTTCTGAGTTAGAAATTTTAAATACTATAAGAATAATAATATCAATGATAATAGGTTTAGAAGATAAGGGAGTTATTATTAAATTTTCTAATCCTTAAATAGTGTCAGTATAATATATTATATAATATTTAATGAAACACAAGTGTTTCCACCAGCCGTCCCAACCTTTCAAACAACAAAAAAACAACTAATGGCCATAGTTGCCACTCTCAATAAAAACAAAAAAAAAAAGAAATGTAAAGAATTATAACTAATAAATTTAGTGGACTAAATATTCTATCTTTATACTATTTTATGTCATCGTTTTAAATTGTCCTTTGCGGGTATGTAGTAGGTACGTAAAGTTTAATAACTCTAAAAGAAATCTTTCGAATTTCTATTTAGATGAGTCAACATTTTCAAAAAAATCCTACACTAATAAAGGCCGTCGGCTCTGATTTAAAAATAATAAGTTTTTGTATCGCTTAAGGATACTCCTTATAGGTATATGGTATAAAAAATATATGTATTTTTAATACATGGAAATATTTTGATTTAGGTACTTAAATATAAAGTGGAGGTAAGCCATTAAACATGCTCGATATTCACCCTGTATATAGACATATAGTAGGTAGGTGGTTATAGTCTATACTCTATAGGTTATAACCTGCATGTGTGTTATATACCAACCTGAAGTATTGTAGCTGTTGCAACTGCTACAATCGACTCAAGAGTCAGGAACTCCGGTCTATAGAGGTATAATTACTTATAAGTTGACCTGACTGTTGTTGGGATTTTTCAATTTTTAGAGCATTTTATTTACTAGATTATTTTGTAGAATGTGTGAAACAAAACCAGATCAACGTTTGGTAGGTAGGCTGGTGCTTAATAATAATTTACAGAGTTTTTACAGAATTTTTAATGATTTGAATACGTATTTTGAGGGGAGTTTGTAATTTGCACCAAAATAAGTTTATGTAATTTTCACCACCCTCAGGTAGTAAGAAATAGGAATGGTAATTTGCACCAAAATCAAAATCGATTATTTTTTCGATAGTATCTCGATAGAACTAACTTACAAGTTTCTATTCCCTAATATAAATTTAGCTTAGTTTTTATTTATAAAATGGCTGAGCAATACACATATTGTTGTAAGTTTATATAAAATCGTATTACTATGAATATAAAAAAATTTTAATTTTAAAATATTTAAAATTTTTTAGTTTCACATATAATTATTTTAATTGGTTAAATTATATTTATAATAATATGATTTTATATAAACTTACAACAGTTAGTGTATAAGCTCTGCCATTTTATATATAATATATATAAATTAATTTTACAAATTGTGTACACATTCAACTAACAAAATTATAACTAGACAACTAGCTTTGCTATTGCTAGGTTTTTGTGATTGTTCAATTCCTTTTGGGTACACGCTGTGGAAGCAATGTATTTTTAAGTGTTCATTATATTACATTTTAATTTTCTAGCCATCCCGATTCCCGACCTGCGTTTTCCGTGAGATTCGCTTGTGATTATGCAAATGCAAGCACTATTTTCTCAGGTAGGCAATCTACCTGTGATATATCGCGGACCCTGCGTGGTTCGTCAGTAAGTAAATAATTAAATAATTCTAAAGTTAAAAAAATTGCAAAAAATTATTCAACCGAAACCGTGGTTCGAATTGTGTATTAAAATACACAGGCTTATAATTATTAAAACCAATAGCAATACTTTTATAATCAAAAAAAGTAAATCAATATATATTATATACTATATAAATAAATTATATTATTACGATACTAATATTGTCGAGTAAATACTTACCCTTGAATCTCTATGGCCAGATTTATTTTTGAAGGCTACAAAAAACATCAAATGTTATCGTATTATTACGAAAGTTGTAAAGGTATACCTAATTTTAAATTTGACAACGTTGGAGCCTAATTATTAATGTACGCAATAATCGTGTTCCCAAAAAATCTTAATCACATACACAACCGTAACCGTGTGGGTTCAGGCCGAATATGTACCACCTATAGGTAGGCCCTATTTATCTATCGAATTTAATAATAATTATTAAATTATGCCTTTATTGGTCGGTTTTCATCGCGGAACTAGTTTCATAAAAAATAAATAAAAGGTAAGTTATCCCGCTTCCAAAACGCTATACTCAGTCTGCACCGCCTACGGGACGACTAAAAAGTATCTACCAAATGTATTATACTACGATTGTTTATACGATACACATGTATACAAACCGTGGTTTCATGTATGTTGTGTGTGGGATTTGGTAACAGATCACACAGTTGTAAACGACCTAAAATGGTGTTCTTTAATAATTCATACATACTAAATATATATTATGATAGAATTTATATTATACTTGTAAATATGTTATTTTTCTCGGAATTATGTGTGTTTACTCTTATTGCGTTCATTATGTAGACTTTTATAACCATAAATATAGGGCCGGGGCTTTAAATGCCGAGAGAATAAAATGAATTATATACCTATACTTACATGGGCAACACCGCAATACGAGCATATATGGATTCACGAGTCGATACCAATGTATATACAATATACCTATAATATGATTGGTATAGGTAAGTAATAATAATATTATATGAGATTGGTATTTGGTCTCTTGCGAATATTCTTCTTTTTTTTTTTATCCGTTATCGAATTTATCTCATTTTCCGACGAAAATATTATACATCGGTGTAGATATACCTACCCTACGTCCTACACTACTTATAATAATCGTCACATCCTCGACAGTTTTTTACTATACACATCGGCGACATGTACTGAATTGTACTGAGCGTTCCTATACGTGATGCACATATTTGATCAGCTTATATTATTATAAGTATATCTGTTACAATAATAAAAAATACTCTGCTGCGGCCTAACGCGTATATATAGGTAATATTATATTATTATACCTATAACCTATTGTATGTGAATACTAATTCGTCTTCAAATCGTCTACAACACGGTGTATAGGACGTAGGTACTGAAAAAATATCTCTATGACATTGATAAAAATCGTAGGTGGTTCAACAAAAAAGTGGTTAGCTGTATGCATCCAACAGAATATTTTTTACAATAAATGTAAAAAGAAATTACTGTTTATGAAAACGTAACAATGATATTGTTGATACTTATAGTTGTATTTATATAGGTACAATTATTAAACTCGGTGTCGTTTTTACCATAATAAAAATAACTTTAAAATAAGCACTAGATATATTATAAAATTGCTAATACAACTATTTAAATGGTTTATATGTAGACATGTAGTGTTATACTGTTATACTAATTATTTTCACAATAAACAATCTATTTGTCAAACAAAAATTAAAATAGAAGAGTTGATAAATAGGTTTTTCTTAAATTTATAAAACATATTATTGATTCACTAACCCTCTTATCGGTTATTTGCCTTTATATAATGACTTCTTTGCAAGTAAGTATTAAATGAGTGGTCATGGAGCATTGTGCTCTCCATCAACCTATAGGTGGAACTTTGGGGAGGTGAAACGGGGTGAATAAAAACAATGGTGTGATTAGAAACAAAATCAGGAAATTATTTCTTCGACTTCTCCACGAAATCAATATTAATTTAATTGTTTATTTAACGCCAATCGGCAATTCAAGAGATTTACAATATAAGTTGTATACAAAAAAAAATATATGGTATTAATTTAGTAAAAATAGTGATAAAGTAATCTTATAGAAAAATCAAAGGTGAAACATAGTAATTTATAGTGCAATCAACTAAATATTTAGTACAAATAAAAACATTATATTATAATACAACTAAAAACTAAATAACTTAAGTTAATATATAAATTTAAAATATCATTATGTATAAGTTATTGAGTAGGCGAAGCATTCTATGTAAAGGATGTCTATGCGAGTAGTTGAAAAGGTGAGAAGAGACAAGGTAAAGAGAGTGATTTCTAGTGTAATGTAAGGGATTAATTAAGACTAATAATATTTAAATACTTGGTCCTACAGTAATTATATTTTTATACTATAAATTTACTTAGGTATTTCGCGTAACGATGAATTTTTAACTCGTAGCAATAATTGTCCACGTCTCTGCAACTGTATTGCAAAAAAGTATTCCTTACACACGAGTTGTCGGTCGAAATGCCTTAGGTCAACACCTTTAAGTATACGTCTGAGCATGGTGCGAATGCATGGTTCGTCGCAAAATATTTGTAATTAAATTGCAGTAGGTATCTTGAGCTTACTGCCAGAAAACCATCTCTTCGATCCTTCCGACGCACGGTCACTGATGTACAATTGGGAAGCCGTTATCTATAATATTAAGTGCAGACAATACAATATTATTAATATTCAATGTATGTTTTAGATTCTGAGCGGAGCGATGAATGTATTGGTTTTACAATGATGTATGTTTTTGTTTATATTTTTGTGTCTGTCATCACGTTTTAGGACAGTAAAAGTGCTTGGATTTTCTTCATCAGTAGCTTTTCTGATAGGAAAGTGAATCTAGTTGGTACTTTGGGGGGTCAAAAGTATAAATTTCCCAGTAGTTTTCACAAGCGCCGGGAAAAACAACATAAAAATTAAGGAAAAACGGGAATTTTTACGCAAAATTGGTTTTCCAAAAAATCGATTTTGGTTATTGGTGTAAGTGTGTAACTCTAAAACAAATGAACGTATATACATGAAATTTACACTGGTTGTTAATATTTGCATTTTCTATACACGATAACATTTTCAAAATATTTTGATTTATTTTGAACTGTTTAGGGACATTTTCATTTTCCATTTTTTTTTAGTTTTTTTTCTAAAAATATCAATAAAATTTTATTTGTTGGTTGCGAAAGCTTGAAAATTTAATAGAAGGCTCCTAATATGTTGTTTCAAAGGCAGATGAAAAATATTAAAAATCCTTAGTCACAATTTTTTTTTATAAGCATTTAAAGTTCAAAAATTGACAAAATATGGAAAAATCACGAAAATTAGCAAATTATTTTGAGTTAAGAATTCGTAAAAATTTTTCTTTTTAAATCTAAGATTTGAAAATGAAACACAAGATTCCTTATAAGATTATCTACCTTTATCAATAAAAAAATCTCTACCGGACAGTCAAATTAAATTTTTATGAGCGTTTGAAATTCAAATTTTTACAACATTGGATTTTCACTCGATTTCTCATGTAGCGATTTCCTTATTTTGTTGTAATTCAAAAACGAATAACTGTAGATACATGAAAATGTATGACTGTATCACTGAATGTTTATATTAGCATTTCCTATACACCATACAATTTTGAAAATATTTTGACTCTTTTTGAGCTGTTTACGGACATTTTCAGTTTTCAATTTTTTTAGTTTTTTTTTTATAATTGTCAATAAAATTTTATTTGGTGGGCCAAAAAGTCTGAAAATTTAATACAAGCTTTCTTATATATTGTTACAATATCAGTTGAAAAATTTTAAAAACACATTGGCACGATTTTTTTTATAAGCATTTAAAGTTGAAATTTTGACAAAATTTATCAAAATCTCGAAAATTATCAATCGTTGGAATTAAAAAATTATAAAATGTTCAGTTTTTATAACTAAGAGTTGAAAATTTAAAACAAAGATTCTCTTAAATAATTCATACTGTAACCAAAAAATCTAAAAAATATATAAACACACTTATTTTTTACAGACATTTTAATTTCAAATTTAGACAAAATTTCATATTTAAACCAAGAATTACGATTTTAGTTATTTTGTTGTGATTGTATAATATTATTCGTGGGTACTTGAAACTTCTAAAGTGTACTATTATATATCTATGATAGTATCACGGTTTTTGTTGATGTATAACGCGTTATAAGTATCTAATGGATATTGTGATATGATTAATTTGGAATTTATTATAGGTACCAATTATAGGTCAATTTTTTGTTTAATACCATAGATATGTATATAATATGCCTTATACATAGACTGACATACCGTCACCGCTCAGAATCGTTTTTCTTATACAATGATATTATATCATTGAATTCAAATTTAATACCATCCATTATACAGTGACCCACTTGTAACCTACTGTACAGCAGAGCGACACCCACTTGCCCACCTTTTTTTTTATATTTTTATATTTTTATACTTTTTTATTTTTTTTTGTGTCTGTCATCACGTTTTGGGACAGTAAAAGTGCTTAGATTTTCTTCAATAGTACCTTTTCTGATAGGAAAGTGAATCTAGTTGGTACTTTGGGGGGTCAAAAGTAAACATTTCTCAGTAGTTTTCACAAGCGCCGAGTAAAACAACATAAAAATTAAGGAAAAACGGGAATTTTTACGCAAAATTGGTTTTCCAAAAAATCGATTTTGGTTTTTGGTGTAACTCTAAAACAAATGAACGTATATACATGGAATTTTCACTGGTTGTTTATATTTGCATTTTCTATACACGATAACATTTTCAAAATATTTTAATTTATTTTGAACTGTTTAGGGACATTTTCATTTTCCATTTTTTTTTAGTTTTTTTTCTAAAAATATCAATAAAATTTTATTTGTTGGTTGCAAAAGCTTGAAAATTTAATAGAAGGCTCCTAATATATTGTTTCAAAGGCAGATGAAAAATATTAAAAATCCTTAGTCACAATTTTTTTTTTATAAGCATTTAAAGTTCAAAAATTGTAAAAATATGGAAAAATCACGAAAATTAGCGAATTATTTTGAGTTAAGAATTCGTAAAAATTTTTCTTTTTAAATCTAAGATTTGAAAATGTAATACAAGATTACTCATAAGTTTGTCTACCTTTATCAATAAAAAATCTCTACCGGAATGTCAAATTAAATTTTTATGAGCGTTTGAAATTCAAATTTTTACAACATTGGATGTTCACTCGATTTCTCATGTAGCGATTTCCTTATTTTGTTGTAATTCAAAAACGAATAACTGTAGATACATGAAAATTTCACTGAATGTTTATATTAGCGTTTCCTATACACCATACAATTTTGAAAATATTTTGACTCTTTTTGAGCTGTTTATGGACATTTACAGCTTTCAATTTTTTTAGTTTTTTTTTCTATAAATATCAATAAAGTTTTATCTGTTGGGCCAAAAAGTGTAAAAATTTAATACAAGGCTCCTGATATATTGTTACAATATCAGTTGAAAAATATTAAAAATACATAGGCACAATTTTTTTTATAAGCATTTAAACATCGAATTTTGACAGAATTTTTCAAAATCTCGAAAATTATTAATCATCGTAATTAATAAATTATAAAATGTTCAGTTTTTATAGCTAAGGATTGCAAATTCAACACAAAGGTTCTCGTAAATAGTTCATACTGTAACCAAAAAATCTAAAAAATATATGAACACAGTTATTTTTTACAGATATTTTAAATTCAAATTTGGACGAAATTACATATTAAAAAACCTAGAATAACTATTTTAGTTATTTTGTTGTGATTGAATAATATTATTCGTGGATACTTGAAACTTCTAAAGTGTACTATTATATATCTATGATAGTATCACGGTTTTTGTTGATGTATAACGCGTTATAAGTACCTAATGGATATTTTGATATGATTAATTTTGGAATTTATTATAGGTACCTATACCTATTATAGGTCAAATTTTGGTTTAGTACCATAGATATGTATAATGTATATATAATATGTCTTATACCTAGACTGACATACTGTCTCCGCTCAGAATCGTTTTTCTTATACAATGATATTATATCGTTGAATTCAAATTTAATATCATCCATTATACAGTGACCCACTTGTAACCTACTGTACAGCAGAGCGACACCCACTTGCCCACATTTTTTTAGTTGTAAGTACGTTAAATCATTAAAACGCGCTCGTGTCATAATTTATTATTGTAATTTATAGGTATTAGGATTAGCTACTAACCGTCAAGTTCGAATTTGCATCGGAAAATTGTAAATCGAAATATTGGTAGAACATTACATTTCGTTTCCATTTGAGCATTTTGTTGTACAGAGTTTTCAACGGCAGTAAAGTTTCTGAAAAATTGATTTTCCGAATATTAAATATTTAAAATTTTAACCTACTGTTAATAACTGTGCGTTGGAATAGACAACGATACATTTAGTCGATAACAGACATACGCAGTCTTACTTCGTTTGTGCGAATATGTCTTTTATTTTATATTATTATAATGAAATAAAGATAATATGTTTATTAGTGAGGCAAAAATATTTACTGTCGTTCGCACAGCTTTCCAGTGAACATGCTGGAGTCAATATTCTGGGACCGTATCCACCGTTGTTGGCACCAGCGAACACGTTTTCTAATCTTTCAACAACACTTTGATGGACTAATGAAAAAAAAGGTGGGTAAGTGGATGTCGCTCTGCTGTACAGTAGGTTACAAGTGGGTCACTGTATAATGGATGCTATTAAATTTGAATTCAATGATACAATATCATTGTATAAGAAAAACGATTCTGAGCGAAGACGGTAGGTCAGTCTAGGTTTAAGACAAATTATATACATATCTATGGTATTAAAAAAAAAAATTGACCTGTAATAAATTCCAAATTAATCATATCACATTATCACAATATCCATTAGGTACTTATAACACGTTATACATCAACATCAATAACAAACCCTGATACTATCATAGATATATAATAGTACACTTTAGAAGTTTCAAGTAGGTACCCACGAATAATATTATATAATCACAACAAAATAACTAGGTTTTTTAATATGTAATTTCGTCCAAATTTGAACATAAAATGACTATAAAAATAAACTGTGATTGTATATTTTTTAGATTTTTCGGTAAGAGAATTAACTACTTACGTGGAATCTTGTTTTAAATTTTCAATCCTTAGCTTTAAAAACTAAACATTTTATAATTTATTAATTACGATGATTAATAAATTTCGAGATTTTGAAAATTCTGTCAAAATTCGATGTTTAAATGCTTATAAAAAAAAATTGTGCCTATGTATTTTTAATATTTTTCAACTGATATTGTAACAATATATCAGGAGCCTTGTATTAAATTTTTACACTTTTTGGCCCAACAGATAAAACTTAATTGATATTTATAGAAAAAAAAAACTAAAAAAATTGAAAACTGAAAATGTCCGTAAACGGCTCAAAAAGTGTCAAAATATTTTAAAAATTGTAGGGTGTATAGGAAATGCTTATATAAACATTCAGTGAAATTTTCATGTATCTACAGTAATTCGTTTTTTAATTACAACAAAAAAAGGAAATTGCCACATGAGAAATCGAGTGAATATCCAATGTTGTAAAAATTTGAATTTCAAACGCTCATAAAAATTTAATTTGACTTTCCGGTAGAAATTTTTTTATTGATAAAGGTAGACAATCTTATGAGTAATCTTGTATTAGATTTTCAAATCTTAGATTTAAAAAGAAAAATTTTTACGAATTCTTAACTCAAAATAATTTGCTAATTTTCGTGATTTTTCCATATTTTGTCAATTTTTGAACTTTAAATGCTTATAAAAAAAAATTGTGACTAAGGATTTTTAATATTTTTCATCTGCCTTTGAAACAACATATTAGGAGCCTTCTATTAAATTCTCAAGCTTTCGCAACCAACAAATAAAATTTTATTGAAATTTTTAGAAAAAAAACTAAAAAAAAATGGAAAATGAAAATGTCCCTAAACAGTTCAAAATAAATCAAAATATTTTGAAAATGTTATCGTGTATAGAAAATGCAAATATAAACAACCAGTGAAAATTTCATGTATATACGTTCATTTGTTTTAGAGTTACACCAATAACCAAAATCGATTTTTTGGAAAATCAATTTTGCGTAAAAATTCCCGTTTTTCCTTAATTTTTATGTTGTTTTTCCCGGCGCTTGTGAAAACTACTGGGAAATTTAAATTTTGACCTCCCCAATGCACCAACGATATTCACTTTCCAATCGAACAAGATACTGAAGTCGAAAATCGAAGCATTATTTCGACTACTTATCGTGTATACAGATACAAAAAAAATAAAAAATAAAAAAATAAAAAAACACACATCATTGTAAAATCAATACATTCATCGTTTCACTCAGAATCTAAAAAATCATGCTATTATAGTACGCTGAATATTATTATTTTGTAACATGTATACGTAAAACTGAAATAGTCTATAAAATATATTTTAGCTTATTAATACACTCAATCGATCAATACTATATTATAATTTAAATAACTTAAAGGGCAACCACTTAGTATATATAATAATATATATAAGTATTATGTAAGTTCTAAGGTTCTTAGGTTCTAATTAGAATGGTTGGGAAAAATATTTTATTTTAGTACATACTAAGACTAATAATATTTTAATACTTGGTCCTACAGTTATTATATTTGTATACTATAAATTTACTTAGGTATTTCGCGTAACGATGAACTTTTAACTCGTCGCAATTGTCCACGTTTCGACACACCAATGACCAAATCTTCGATCTCTCCGACGCAGCGCCACTGCCGTACAATTGGTAAGCTGAAGTCAATATTCTGGGACCGTATCCACCTTAGTTGGAACCACTGAACCAGCCAACACGTTTTCTAAGCTTTCCACTGCACTTTGATGGACTAATCAAAAAAAATATATATTATAGTAGGTACGCTTAATATTATTTTGTAACATGTATACGTAAAACGGAAATAATCTAAAAAACATATTTTTGCTTATTAATACACTCAATCAATATCCGAATGCTAAGTTCAGTGCAGGGGCGGATCTGAAGCTTGGTTAAAGGGGGGGCGAATTTTGAATAGGAATATCCATGAGTAATATACAAGTACGATGAGTATGGTCAAACCTGGTGGGTGGAGGGGGTCACCACCCCCAGAAATCCGTATATCAATCCGGATCAAATTGTATAATCCGTATACTATAAAATTATCAGTATACATTTTTTCAACCCCTCCCCCCACCAAGAAAAAGCATTTCCTGCTGTTGCCCCGGCAATGAAGACTTGACCGTAGTTCAAGTAATTTATGGAAAAAGAAGTACAACACTTAAAATTAATTGTAGGTACCTTTATTTGTTTTAAATAGCTATAACAATATATTGTTCAAAAATAGGTATAATTATAATAATAATTGTACGTTTCTTTTTTTTTTCATTTGCAAATCTATTAATTACTTCTTCTATGTTTACAATAATATCTTTATGCGTGTGCAATAAAGCCAAGCCAGTCAGCCTATGTTCGCTCATTCGCGATCTCAACCATGTTTTTATTCTACAAATTAAAAACAATAAGAAATAAGCAAACATGCAAAGCATTTCGGAATTTAGATGCAGATATTTTCATCTTAAATTAAAAAGCAAAATTTTATTTTTATCATTAGTTATCTGACCTGCGCAAAGTGGAAAAACTGCGTTCAGCGGAAGCAGTACTAATTGGCAAACTAGCAAGTATAGAAATCAAGGATTTAATTGTTGGGAAGATTATCCCACAACATGCATCCAAAGTATCAAAAACATTTTTTGGTAATATATCACCTAAAGCGGAATGAAAATTGTAATTCTGAAATAGTCTTCACAATTATTTATGTTATTCGGATTTGATCTATTTTTTTGATGAGCTGACACCCTAGGCATTTTCAAATGAATGTCCAATTCATCCATCAACATTTTGCATTCATTATAAATAAATAATCACACTATCACAGATAATTTCTATGTATAAATCATAGATATATTATATTATTAATAATATAAATCTATGGTATAAATACTATAAATGAATAGGCGTGTTTTGGCGGTGTAACCGGCGCTAACCGCTAGTAAACTGTTTACTGATATCGTTTTCGCGATTACGGTTACTGTAACCAGGTAACTAATTTCGTGAACGTGTTTAGTGAATTTTCTAACCGTCGATTTCGACTTGGTAAGAGGGTTTACTGCACGGACTAAGATATACAGGACTGGACACGACAAGGTTGGAGGGTGTGGGGGGGTTGACTACGAAATGTTTTACAACAGGCAGTGTTCGGGGGGATATTTTCCTTTTAGCATTACTAGCGCCGTCCTAGTGGAGACTTATGGAACTAGAACACATCATACAAATTTCTAGTTCCATAAGTATCCACTAAGACGGCGCTAGTAATGCTAAAAGGAAAATATCCCCCCGAACTCCGCCTGTTGTAAAACATTTCGTAACCACAATATTCATCTCGTGTCCAGTCCTGTATATCTTAGTCCGTGGTTTACTGAGATTCGGTTACTAAAAAGTTTATGATAAAAACGTGATAATTTGTATTTTGTATGCCGGTATTTCTATGATAAGTTTTATCAAATATTTCAGTAAACAGATCAAACGTTTAATCGTTTTGGCGTTCCAGTAAACGTTTTCTAACCGTATTCTATAACCATAAACTTATTTACTAAACAGTTTACTCCGCCAAAACACGCCTAATATGTCATTGTCTGATAAAGTTGTTATCATTGTTATCATGAAACATAAAGAGAAAAAAAAAATAATAATTAATAATTATTAATTTATAAAAATGTATTGTGTAATGTGTAAATCTATAAATCGAAAATATTAAATAAATCTGTAATAAAAAAAAAAGCCCAAGGGGGGGGTGATCGCCACGTCGCCCCCCCCATAGATCCGCCACTGGTTCAGTGACGCCGAACTATTTTTTTTGTGGGGGGCAATGGAATTCAAAATGTACCTACCCACATCATTATTATCAATGTTTCATTGTTTCATAATACTATAGTAAAATATTTTTAACCTATACTTGTATTTATTTTATGTATTTTTAATACCAATATCATATAAATATTATTAATGTGTAGACTGTAAGGTAATAAGTGGTACATAAAAGAAGGAGTTACATTTTGGGAGTTACAACCAACACAGGTTTTTTTTTGCTATACAAATCTGTCAAAGTCCAAAGTCAACAGTTAAATTAATAAGTGTGTCTCCTGAAATTAGATATATTTTAGGCCCTGGTATGATGTATCACATATTATAAATTATAATATCTCCCCTTTTATTATTTTTAAATGCACTTTGGATAAAACCATAATATGGAAACGTCATTGTGAGACTAGGTAGGTACTGTTAGTTGGTGAATTTGCATTTCGCAGGTATTTGCAGTTTGATCGTAAATTGTGTGTAGCGCCGACAATACGCAATAATAATAAAATGTCACCGTCGAAAAGAAGCCTGTTGTCGTGCGCTTAGCTGGCTAGTTGGGGGGTACCCACCTGTACCTATGCCACTGTCGTCGATAAACCAGTTTAACACCCACGTCAGGAGGCGAAAAAACTATAAAACAAACACTATACTATAACCTAGGTATTGGACGTTTCCATTTAAAGCGTCGTCGGTCGTGCATTGTTCGACACAATATAATAATAATAATAATATTATTAATTATTATTATAATAATGGGTGTGACTGCGGCCCGAGGGTTTCCGCGATGGCGATGTATATAGTGTACCTGCCGCCGAAACGGTGGCTGCAGGCGACCAACGAGGATCTCCGAACGGTCTCACGTTCGAGGTATTATTAATTTTAATTTGTTCGTATCACGTGTTCATGTATACACTGAAGTAGGTATATAGTACACCTATACGTTTTATTGGATTGTCAACTATTATATTATGACCAATGTAACGGGAGTAGAAAAATTATAACGATTTATTATATATTAATTAGTATAGGTATTATAATAATATAGTCTTATACTCTTATGCTTATTAATTATTAATTGTATAATGTATTGGTATATTGTATATTGATGCTTATACTGGAGAAGTCTTTTATTGGCGCGTTGCACTATGCCCCCCCCCCCCCCGTAAAATGACGCCTACGCCCTCGCGATTTAACATTTTTATAGTCTTTTCACATTACAGACTACATTATTGCACAGTTGTTACTTGTTCCGTAGCTACTATACCTACATAACATTACCTATTTCACAGGTATAAAATATGTATAATTAAGTATGGGTTAGTTTCAAATTTGCAATGATAAACGATAATAGTGGTGTAACTATATTACATTATTGGTGCAGGTGATTGGGTAAGCTAGGCACTTCAGGGATTTGATCGTTGTTTTCGTTTTCGCTGTGAGTTAGAGATATTTGACTTTTATAGTATTCGTATAACTACATAGAATCCATCTACATAATTGCTATGCTACAACAGCCGCTATATTGTATTATTGTTATTTTCATTTAAAAATAATTATTGTTCAACAGCACATAATATACCAAGTATACGTATACGTTAATAGTTAGTTTACCTTTTACCTAAATATGACGTCCTTTTAAAAACAAATTAAATTTTAATTACACCTTATGGTTATGGACTATGGTATAGTAGGTACCTACTGTGTATGCATGGGGCAAACCATAGACATATTTAATAGTTAATATGTCTATGGGGCAAACACATTAAATTTTAATTGATGTTTTATACAAATAAATGTTTGAACAATTGCACTTTATAATTACAAACAACAACCCCGACTTTCCTGACAGTTGTCAAAACAATTTATGAATAGATAATATTTCTAATTAAATATGATACCAATGAAAGGTTTTCCATAAAAAATTAGATTTCAAACCCACACTAAAATGGTGGTAATTACAGATGGATATTACTGCACTAAAAAATGTTAACCAATTTTACCAGTCTTAAAAAAAATATTATTTGTTGACTAAGGATAACAGGAAAACGTCCCGTTACACACTACAAACATGAAATAAAGTTATACTCACTGCAGATTTAGATTTTGCCAGATTTCAAACTGCCTAAGTTCTTACCCAGATATTTTTCACACCCCTTTAAATTGTATTACAAGTTTACAACAGATAAATTATCCACATTTCTACATTTTACAAATATTTAAAGTTTTTAATTAAATGATAACCACCGCTTTCCAGCCACCAAACAAAATCTCTGAGTTATATGAATTCAACCATAATTGCATAATTAATATTCAATTTTAAATTGTATAAAACTGCTCAAAAAATTAAGTAGACCCATAGTAAATGTACCATATACCTACAAATAATTTTGTTTTGTTTTGTTCACCTATAAGCTTTCTGAAATTTTACTTAGCACTTTTTCATAGAATACCTACCAATAAAATAGATGGAATTAGTATAAAAGTATAAAAGTAATTAGTAATTATATCATGTGTTCTATTTTTAAAGAAAAAAAATTACATTAATGTAAATGCACAAAGCACATCAAATTTGGTAGATTTAGGTTATAAACGTTTTGATATTTTGATTATCTACTTATAGCATGATATCATTGATTAAAAATACTTTCAAATAATAATCATTGATATAATTCTGTTAAATTAAGAATGTAGAACACATTTAAATATTTTAGTTTTAAATTGTATGCCTACACTCAGGCATACAGCTACACATATCAACAGATAAATAAAAATATTAAAATTTTAATGAAATATTTCTGAATCCACTATTCGGCATCTTTGGATGCTTATCATCACCCGACAATAATATTAAGATTAAACTTATATACAAATATAAAATTGTTTTTCCAAATAACAATGTTTTTATTTATTCTGCAACTTATATAATAGTCGCGAAATACAGCTATATAGCCTATATATCACCATTCATCTTAACATATATTATAAAATCAATGGTATTTAATAATGTACAATTAATAAGTTATATTATATGAGAAATAGTGTTTAATTTCACACAAATTACATTGAAGAAGGTACATGAAATATATTATAAGGCCACAAAAACATTGAAAGTATCAATGTTTTTTTTTTTTTTTTTATCAATATTATAATAAATGTTTATAATATATTATAACATGTTTGAATTCAAAAAATATCATACAAAACAATGTGCGTGTAAAAAATATTTGTTTTGTTCAACTTAATATATAATTAAAATTACAATAATAATTTTTTTTTTATTTAAACGCTTGATATAATAATATACATTTAAATATTATACTCAAGTCATGTCTAGTGTTTTAACTAGTACAAAACCATTATTCATAATTTGCATTAATTAAAACAGTACTAGTTAACTATAAATAAACTCAACAGTAGAGCACCAATTTTTGGCTAAACTTGGATTGGTTGTTAATCCAATAACGTAGTATTTTTACATGAAAATGTATTTTTCGAATTTTCTTGGAAAAAAAAGGTTTAAAATTCACATTTCAGTATTTCACACAAAGTTAAGAATTATTAATTCGGTTAATAGGTACTCTACTGTATTAAAATAATAATAATAATATAAATATCATAGGTATAAACGATAAATCTATAATATAATTTATAAACCTAATCAAATATAACCTATAATAAATAATAATAATAATAATAATAATAATAAACATACAATAATTTAATAATTTGATAAAAAAAACACTGATACATTATTTTAATTATTATAATACACAAGTCATATTATTATATATAAATATTAAATATATTGTTTAAACTTCAAAATACTTGTTTAGGAATAGTGTTATATAGTCATGACTTAATAATAACGATTAAGCAAATGATTAACAAAAAAAATATTGTACATGAATTGTAATGGATGATAAAATAGTATGAACGATTAATATTTATTATGATAAATATTATACAAATTATACACTAATATAGTATTAGATGTAATAATAAAAAATTACCAAAGTAATTTCTCAGTCGCTGAGCCATTAGTTACCATATTGGGCGATTGTCCATTCGATGTATCTGCATCTTGTTTTTCAATTAAATGTCAGTTGAGCAGTTCAGTAGTAACAAATTGTTTAAGTCTTTCCAAATAAACATTATGCAATTCTACATCATTGTGTCCAGCACCCTGAAATACAGTAAATATAATATTATAATGTAGCTAATTTAGTTGCAAAACATCGAACAGTTATTACTTATTAATAATTTTATGGTTGAGTAATATTGAAATTTTATCCTACAACTAAATATCAAAAAAATATATTTACCTCAACCCATAATGGTGGAACTGCTTTAGGACATTTTTCATAAATAGCGACACCGTGTGAAAAATCAATTACTTCGTCGTGTGTTCCGTGTATGACGAGCACGGGTGAATTAACTTCTGATACCTTATCGATACTAAAAAAATTCATGAATTAATTTATGATAACATAAATAATTTAATGTACTTAAAACATAGTCAGAATAGGACATCATAACAGATTTATTTATTATAGAACCAAAATTGTATCCTCTAGGGTAATATTATCTTTTGATATTTGATTGTTAATTTTTTTTCTTAAAAAAAGGTATAAATGTTTTAAATATTGTAATTCAAGTAGTGTACCTATCTATATAAAATGTACTTATCATTTTATTTTAGTACAATAGTACCTACTATAATATTGAAAAAATACTAGGTATGCTATACAATATACATATATCACATGTCACATTTCCTCATCTAAATTTGTTCATAGATCATAGGTCAATTAACTTAAATATTAATCTAGTCTATTGTTTATTCATTGTTTTGTACAAGATAGACAGATACAGTAAATCAATAAATAAATATTGTATTATACGGCATTTTCTTGAGAATAAAATATTAACATAAGTAACAAATATTTGTGTTCATTATTTTAGTTACTAAATAGCTTAAAATATTATGTACATAATACTACTAGATATATAAATTACGAATTGCAGTTTACATATTTTAGAGAACTATGTTATAGGTTAAGTATAAATCATCAGATTGAATGAAGTATATTATAATAGTAGGACTGTAGGTACATTATTAGGTTCAATAAAACTTTATATTATGTACCTAAGGAAAATATCTAAAAATGATTAATACAATTGATTAGGTAATAATATGCTTAAAATGGAAGAATTTTTAATTTTACTTAGATTAAAATTGTTTGTTTAAAAAGGAAATCTTAATAAATATTAGGCAATACCTAATGAGTAATAACTAATAAACTTTAATAATATTAACAGTTTTTATCAATATACATTGAAGGCGACTAAGTAATAATTAAAAGGTTACTGGGTGACTGCTGCCTGCTGGGTAGTTGAAATTTATAATTCATAAATTGATCACTGAAATAGACAATGGTTAAGTGAGTAATATTCAATCTAGAGCAATATTTATAAGAAAATGTTTACCATACTATCTTAATATCTAACTATTTTTTTTTTTTTACTTTTTAAAGATTAGTTATTAACCATTGGCCAACTTAATTTTTTTAGATTTAAATTTATTAAAATGCCATTATTATATTTATACACACCTATTATATAAGGATAATTCCAGGGTGATGCCAATGGGCAACTTCCCCCACCCGTCAATAAATTGTATAACTTGTACAGAGTGTAAATATACTATTTTTTTTTTTTTAATTTTGTTTAATTAAGATAAAAAGGATATTTAAAAAAAATAGTGGGATAAATTATGTACCCACCTAATTGATAATATTAAAAAATAAATATTTTCAACTGGAAGAATTTATTACTAAATAATATCAAAGTTCACTACTCTACTAGGTTGTTTATACAAGCAAACCAATTGTTGTCTACATGATTCCACTTGTTCACACAATTTCATTTTATATAAATTATAACCCTCTCATTATACAACCGGAGAATAAAATATAGATAGTCAGTAGGCACACACCGGTCTACATAGTTATAAAATAGGGTGTGGCTAATATACAATTATATACATGTATATGTATTTATTAAAACTGTTTGTATTAACAAAGGGTGTGTTTATAGATTTATACTTAATATTATGTAATAAGTCATACCTTAGAAATTCATCAAACCTACACTAAATAGCACTACGCATCAAAGCATAACTATACTATACATCACAATCGGCTATATAATTAATACCTAATTTTTTAGGCTGAATTTAAACGACAAAATTAAATTAAACGAATCAATGGTGTAAATGTGTAATAGTAAACATAACATGTACAAATGTAAAATAGTTTAGTTGAAGACGCTAAAACATAAATACTTAAGCACCTGGTAAACACGTCAAAGAACCATTTCCTTTTGGACCTAGGAAACGCTACTTTTATGCCGGATGTCAAAGGCGAATGAAGGACTACAGCTCCCACTTCATATCTAGACGCTAAGTCGACAGTGGGCACGGTACCAATGCTTTGGCCGTACAGTATAATGTTCTCAGGGCTGATTCCATAGGTAGTCCTCAATGTTTGCCAAGCAGCGTCAATGTCGGCATACAAGTCCCTCTCGGTTGGCTTACCCTTGCTGATGCCGTAACCGGAATAGTCATAGCTGAATATGTTGCAGTTGATTCTCATACCCAGTCCTAGGTAGAAGCTGCTCATTTGGCCCAAGTCGACGGCATTTCCATGCGAGAACAGTATGGTGTATCGGGCATTGGGACAGCATCGCACAAATATACACGCTATGCGATTTCCACGGGACGTGCGAGCGTAGAATCCCTCGATGTTCTGCACGTCACTGTCAGTGTACTGCCACTCGGCCTTGTCGTTGAACTTGATATGGTACTTGGTCTCACCACTGTCGACCGGCGTGAAGTCGTAAGTAATTGGCGGCGGAAGGAACGCCAGCTTGGCGGCGATGCGGGATGGCAGGGGTGGGCAGCAGAACAGGTACATCAACTCGCTGAACGTCATCCCGTTCATTGCAAGCACATCAGGTGGGACGATAACGGAAACGCGGAAGAGATGTGATGGCGATAAACGGAACAAAACGAACAAAAAATCGTTCGAGGAGAGTTGGCGGCGGCCAGTCACGCACAAAATCTGAGTTTTCGCACCACAAACTCGAAAGACGAGAACTATTTACCTACCTGGCTACTACTACGACAACACTACAACATCAACAGCAACAACAACTTTACACAGCACTAGGACGACGCTCTCGGGAAAAACATTTCAAAATAATATCAAACAAAAATCGCAAACTGTGACATCAGTACATCACCATCGTCATCATGCCGTGTTGCGACTAGGAATTTCGTTGATACGCATAGCGGACTAGCGGAGTCGGAGTGTCGTCGATCCTGCTGCTGCGATTACGTCACAGAGCCCCTTATCAATCGCGGTCTCGAACACAATGCCGTAAAAGAACAAGTGAACAACTTATTACTTACAAAACCAAAAACTATAATACTATGATGCGTAATAGGTAGGTAGTTGGTGTTGTTGTCGTCGGCGTGCCACCCATGGAAGAGTCGGCCAGTCGTCGTTTCTTCCATAACGCAATAACGCTGTTGTCATAGTAGTCATTTTACCCAGTGCCCTCGTAACCCTGGAAGAGCTGGGACCGCCCGTTGGAACGCCCTGGCCTGTTGGCTGTTGTTGTGGAATTGTGGTTCAACAGTGCTTCTGGCTTCAGCATCCAGCCTCGATAGCAATGATGATGCGATGGTCTATAAGCCATAAGTCATAACCAAATTATTATATTTGTGTGGTGATAATACATTATTAATATCATAAAACAAATTAAAGATCTATGGTCGCGTTATCAGCCGTTATCACGCACCCACGATAGGTTGACTGCCGCCTTATACCAGATATTTTAAATAATTGTTGTTTAATTGTTGTTTAAAATCTTTGCCTTATACTAACTATGTCTATGGCCACGATCACAATTAAAGATAGTATCTATATTCGTGGTGTCTGCCAAAAATGCTCGGTTTTTTATCTTCGCAATGACCGAAAACCACGGTTAATAAAAAGCAATGTGATTCCAAATTATTTGGAGCAAGCGTCGTACATGGTGAAATATTGAAATATTGAATGCATCTGCCCGAATCATAATTAGTCAAGAATCACGATGCTTGGTTACCATATTGTTCTATGGTTACCATTGAAGAGAATGTTCATGGTCATGATAACCGCAAACTCATCCGCCTCTTCTGTTATCATCTTGTTTATTATCTCGGTACTCAGTGAATTGTGAATAACTGTAAGATATTATTATATTGGTGATCTTCTGTTTACTGTTTAACGTCGAAAACATTGCTCTATTTTAAATAACTTTATATCTATTTTAAATTGCAACTGTATGTCTGTATGTTTTCTAAACTCCATTTGAACAGCATTGCCCAATATCATAATATATTTGTCACAATTTCCACTGCAGAACGCGAACAGGTAACATTTACACTTTTACGACTTTAAAAACTTAATTGATGTATATAATTATAATAATATTAATAATATCTTAGGTGTATATAAACGCCAAACTAACATTAATAATCGTAAATAGTATATATTATATAAGACAAATCCTTGATCCAAATAAGTAAATACGACTCATCGTAAAAGTACTGTTCGTATTTACTCCAAATTTAACATAGGTGCCTATTATAAAAACCATATTATTATAATCCCTTAATCTTGAACTTTAATTTTCGATTATTATTCAGTATCGTGTTTGTTATGGATATTTTTTTATCTTGGTGGAGTTTAATTGAGAAACTAAACATCTAAACAATAATGTAATATATTATATATATATACGTCTATACGTAGTAGATAATTAGTTAATAGATAGGTACTATGTACTAAGCAGTATAATGTTGGCAGATACTATCTGCCAGATAGGTTCAAGACTTTTTAATTTTTATTATTAGTTATTTGATTTACTTACTCTCGATATAAATGTTTTTTAATTTTAATCAACAAAAACAATTAATTATCGAATAATTACATGTGTAGAACAAACACTTTACAGACCATATACAAACGTATATTATTTTAAAATTAAACGATATTGTTCTTATTACAGTATTCTTCAAGGATAGAAAAAATTATATAAGATAAAAATATCTTCATTAAAAATAAATATATATATGTATAATAATAGCTCAGAAAAGTAATTGTGCCAAGACATCGAAAAATAAAATTGAATAACAGCTATACTTAATTATTTGTCCTTCCAATATTCTGATAAATACAAATTAATAATACAAATTCATATTTATAAACAAACTGTTTTATTGTTTAATAAATTAAACCAGTTTTAAATTGTAATATATTAAAATATAATTTATTTTTAGATTCTGAGTGGAACGACGAATGTATTGATTTTACAATGTGTGTTTTTGTTTTATTTTATTTGTGTCTGTACACACGATAAGTAGTCGAAAAAATGCTTCGATTTTCAATTTCAGTATCTTGTTCGATTGGAAAGTGAATATCGTTGGTGCATTGGGAAGGTCAAAATTTAAAATTCGCATTGATTTTCAAAAGCGCCAAGAAAGAATTTTTCACAAAATCGAATTTGGTTTTTGGTGTAACTTTAAAACAAATGACCGTAGATACATGAAATTTTCACTGGTTGTTTATATTTGCATTATAAACGATAACATTTTCAAAATATTTTGATTTATTTGAACTGTTTAGGGAATTTTCAGTTTCTAATTTTATTAGTTTTTTTTTATGAATATCAATAAAATGTTATTTGTTGAGTAAAAATACTTGAAAATTTAAAAGAAGGCTCCTAGTATATTGCTTCAAAGGCAGATGAAAAATATTAAAAATTCTTAGTCACAGTTTTTTTTTATAAGCATTCAAAGTTCAAATCTTGACAAAATACGGAAAAATCACGAAAATTAGCAAATTATTTTGAGTTGAGAATTCATAGAAAATTTTGGTTTTTAAATCTAAGATTTGAAAATGTAATACAAGATTACTCATAAGTCTACCTTTATCAATAAAAAATCTCTACCGGAAAGTCAAATTAAATGTCTATGAGCGTTTAAAGTTCATAATTTTACAATATTGGGTATACATTCGATTTCTGATGTAGCGATTTCCTTATTTTGTTGTAATTCAAAAACTAATAACTGTAGATACATGAAAATTTCACTGAATATTTATATTAGAATTTCCTATACACCATACAATTTTGAAAATATTTTGACTCTTCTTTGAACTGTTTACGGACATTTTCAGTTTTTTTTCAATTTTTTTAGTTTTTTTTTTTATAATTATCAATAAAGTTTTATCTGTTGGGCCCAAAAGTGTAAACATTTAATACAAGGCTCTTGATATATTGTTACAATAGCAATTGAAAAATATTAAAAATACAATTTTTTTTTATAAGCGATTAAAGATCGAATTTTGAAAAAATTTATCAAAATTAAAATTGAATAATTATTTTGTAGTTAAAAATTTATAAAATGTTCAAACAAGATTCCACGTAAGTAGTTAATTCTGTTACCAAAAAACCTAAATAATACATTAGCACAGTTTATTTTTATAGTCATTTTAAGTTCAAATTTGGACGAAATTACATATTAAAATCAATATTAACGATTTTGGTTTTTTGTTGTAATTTAAAAATATTATGCGGGGATATATGAAATTTAAAAATCAAAAAATCAAAATATTATGGCCTATCCATACCATCTTCCATAGTATAATGAATAAGAAGTATGCTCAATGATAAGACTGTGCATATTTTTTTTTATTACCATTGATATGTATATAATATGTCTTATACATAGACCGACATACCGTCACCGCTCAGAATCGTTTTTCTTATACAATGATATTATATCATTGAATTCAAATTTAATACCATCCTTTATACAGTAACCCACTTGTAACCTACTGTACAGCAAAGCACCTTTTTTTATATAGGTTTGATAAGTTCGTACAAATTATTATTTATATAATAATTATACCTACACAGAAAACCATATTTTCCTGACAATACTACTATAACAATAATAAGGTTCAAAAAGCATAATAATTATTACAATATTACACAGCATTCATAGCTTACGCCGATAATTTCACTCGACTTTGGGATTGTCATAATTGCAAAAAAGATTACTTTTGATCAATTTATGATTAGTGGAGTACGACAGTACTACAGTAGTGATACTTTTAAAATTGATAACCAACATTTTAACACGGAACAGATTGTAATTAGGTTTTCAAATAGATATATGATGGAGAAATTATAAATTCGCACATGAATATTATAAAATTCTAGTAAAAATTGCCTATGCAAAGTCCCTTAAAATGCATTTAGTAATAGTGGAATAAATAACTTGTCAGGCAGTACTCTATCCTGCTGAAAAAACAAACCACTACATGTATGAAAAAAAATATAATTACTATTTATTTATTGAGTTATTATTGCAATGTGATTGCCGATAGGTAGGTATTTTAGGTAGTACCTTAGTTTTATAAATTTTGCATAAAAAAAACTCCTTAAAAAGCACTAAATAGGCAAGAAATATAAATATTTTAATTTTGTAAAGCCAGTTGGTAAAATTATGTCCGTATGCATTAGTAAATTGATATGTTACATAAGACATAGTTTAACATCTCTAATGTGACACTTAAATTGACTATGCATATGGGCATAAGAGACAGAAGAGATGTTATTTATTTTTTATTTTATACAAAAAGTGATATTATTATTATCATTTTTAAATTATAATATAATTTTGGGTATTCGTTTAGTATGTGACCTACCAGACCGCGTGACCTACCTAAATATAAAATAATACAGGATTAAATTTAACAATGTCAAAATGAGTTAAACAAAATGAATGAAGACACATAGGTACCTATAACAGCAATAGGTATGTCAAAACTATTCAATAGATTTCATAAAATTATGTTGTTTTTAAAAAGTTTTATTTTATTTAAATTATATTTTTAGAAATACACTATTTGTATTTTATTTAAATTTCAAAAATTCATCTTACCTGTTAATAGATCAGACAGATCAGTACCCGTACATAATATAGATAATCGTCTTGGTAGGTCACATACTAAACTCGATTTTCACTCTGTAGGTCACATACTAAACGAATACCTAATTTTGTAATATTAATAATTTAATAAACAAATTGTTATAATTCAATGTTACGGCCCCTGCTAACGTGTCATTTTTAAGGAGTTGTGTTTAGGCAATTATTTCGTTCCTTCGATTACTGATCGTCTTTGCGTGTGTAGTAAATGATCATTAGCATACTTCCCTACCATCACCCGCGACCCGCATCAATTTACAATACATTGTTATTTCTTATCTGGTTTATGGTCGCACGCACGCACATGTACAAGTCAATAATGACCAGACTCTAGAACAAAATATTCAAAACAAATTTATGGACGTGAAATAGCCGTCGCACTGACAAAAATTAAGGTACTTCTAGTGGTTCGATTTAAAAAATGTAAAGATGTTTGTGTTGGTAAACAAGTTTACTTTGTATCGGTCGGAGCACTTTTTCAATTTTAGCAAATTCTTGACGAGAATAATATTTTACATTTTATAAGTTTATACATTTTTAGTATTGAATACATTCAAAAATATCTAAAATATAAAAAATATGCTCCGACCGATGCAAAGTAGACTTGTTGACCAATTAAAACATCTTTACATTTTTTAAATCGAACGACTAGAAGTACTTTAATTTTTGTCAGTCGCTAAGGTCGTTTTGATGAAAAATTAATAGGGTAAGCATAGGATAAATAGTAAAACTAATTCCTACAAAACTTCCAAACGTTCAATAAATAATAACATTTTCTTTTAAAAAATTATTATAAGATTACACAAATATCACTTGGTATAATAGGTAAGTATTGTTTCTTAGTTATACTTTTTTAGTTCAAAATTCAAATACTTTTATAATGATCACTCAATTTTTACGATAACCTTCCATCTAACCTTCCATCACATTTTATAAACATACAATTCCGATGCCCTTAGGTTTGGCCGGTTTAGGATTCTTTAACTGAAGAGTGAAGTTTAATAAACCATTAACTACCGTCTATATTATACGTTATTCTGCATGATATACAATAACAATGCTATTTTATCCATCGTAAATATTATTTCGTAGTGGCAATACTATACAGGGTGTATCTATTATGTCATTGTACTCGGTTTTCTTTAAACTATTACCGTTATGAGTCAATAATATGGAATTTCGAATAAATACGTGTTTCTTTATTTTTGGAAAAAATAAGGGATGATGCAAATTCAATAAAAACTATTATTTTTAGTGACGAAATGTCATTTTCCCTTTCTGGAGAATTGAACTCTCGGTACTGTCGTTATTGTTCTGACCACAAGATAGATTAAATAGATTTAATCCATAGGCGTGTCTACGGGTCATGCCTGTCATGCACAGGCATGACCTGCGAAATTTGATCCAACTTAGGTACATTATAAATTGGGGTGCATAATATAAACTTTTTTTTCTAAGCTCTGATTTCGTATTAAGTTTTTTGATTTTCATCACGTAAAAATAAACGTTTGTATAAAGTATTATTATTTATTAGTATTAAAATAGTTATATTTTAAAATTAAGTACTAAATACAATTTCATAATATAACCTACCTAGTTATTTATTCATCTGATAAAAGAAATATCGTTTTTTATTCCTAATAAAAAAAGTAAAACTTATTTAATTATTATCAGATGATAAATCTTATTTCAAAATTTGGGGGTCATATTCCCAAATCTTAATCCAATTTGGGGGGGTGGGGGGGGGGAAATTCTCCCCTGAATATGCCACTGTTGTGCACGACCTGCGGATGAGATCTGGACACGCCTATGACTTAATCTATTCTGTGGTCTGACTCTAATTTCCATGTCTTGAAAAAGGACTTAATTAATGATATTTTTAAATTCACTGAATTCCCATTTTAAGTTATCATGAATTAAAGTAAACCATATATTTACATAAATATTCAATTGATATTGGATTCAATACATATAGGATGGTCGGATGGTACCAAATTACAGATTTCTAATATAATTATTTAAAAAATGTCACCTTTTCGGGGAGAATGACATAAGGTGTTATATATGGGCATAGAACAGTATAGCATAGATATGGGGTATATTTGTAGAACGAGTAATATTATTGTAAGCAATGGTTTATGATAAGAAAAGTATGAAATAAAACGTTGTGTTAATAAATGTCCAAAACTAAAAAGGATGAAGGAAGATGAATTTCCACTCCTAAATTTATACTTTGCATGCGATACCATTATAGGGAAGCTATGATTCAAATTTAGAGCTTACACCACTACGGAAAAAGCACCAAAAAAAATTGCATTTTTTTCATTGACACATTTTTACCCCCATACATAAGACATAAGTCAATAATCGAATAGCGCATTATATCGATGTACCATAATTACTTTAGCCACCTAATAAATAATCCAAATTTATGCCAAGAAAAGTAACTGTGATAAAAAAAAGGTGCTCGGCTGTACAGTAGGTTACAAGTGCGTGCCTACATAATGGATGGTATTAAATTTGAATTCGATGATATAATATCATTGTATAAGAAAATTGAAAATGTCCGTTAAAAAAAAGTCAAAATATTTTCAAAATTGTATGGTGTATAGGAAATGCTAATATAAATATTCAGTGAAATTTTCATGTACCTGTCTACAGTTATTCGTTTTTGAATTACAACAAAATAAGGAAATCGCTACATGAGAAATCGAGTGAATATCCAGGAATATCCAATATTCTAAAAATTTGAATTTCAAACGCTCTTAAAAATTTAATTTGACTTTTTCATAGATATTTTTTTTTTTTGATAAAAGTAGTTTGATCCTTATAAGGATTTTTGTATTAAATTTTAAAATCTTAGATATAAAAAGAAAAATTTTTATGAATTCTCAACTCAAAAGAATTTGATAATTTTCGTGGTTTTTCCATGTTTTGTCAAGATTTGAACTTTAAATGCTTGTAAAAAAAATTGGGACCTAAGGATTTATAATATTTTTAAAATGTCATTGTAACAATATAGTAGGAGCCTTGTATTAAATTTTCAAGCTTTTTAACCATCAAATAAAATTTTATTGATATTTTTAGAAAAAAAACTAAAATAATAATGGGAAATGAAAATGTTCCTAAACAGTTCAAAACAAATTATAATATTTTGAAAATATTATCGTGTTTAGAAAATGCAAACATAAACAACCAGTGAACATTTCATGTATATTCGTTCATTTTTTTTAGAGTTATATCAAAAACCAAAATCAATTTTGTGGAAAACCGATTTTGCGTAAAAATTCCCGTTTTTTCTTAATTTTCATGTTGTTTTCCCCGGCGCTTGTGAAATCTATTGAGAATTTTAAAATTTGACCTCCCAAACGCACCAACTAGATTCACTTTTCCATCGAACAAGATACTGTTGAAGAAAATCTTCAATGAAACATATGATGAAATGCAAATATAAACAACCAGTGAAAATGTCATGTATCTACGGTAATTTGTTTTAGAGTTACACCAAAAACCAAAATCGATTTTTTCGAAAACAGATTTTGCTTAATTTTTCTTTTGTTTTTCACGGCGCTTTTTAAAACTACTGGGACATTTTTACTTTTGACCCCCAAAGTACCAACTAGATTCACTTTCCTATCAGAAAAGATACCGTTGAAGAAAATCCAAACAATTTTACTGTCCTAAAAGGTATGACAGACGCAAAAATAAAAAAAAAACACACATCATTGTAAAATCAATACATTCATTGTTCCACTCAGAATCTAAAAAATTAACATTAACATATAAATAAAATATAAATCATACTAATCTTCTATATATTATATAAAAATGGAGCCAAAAATGTATAACAATTCATCAATTGAGAACGGCTGGTCCGATTTGTCTCAAATTTTTTTTAAGATGTTCGTAATTGCCAGGAGAAGGTTTTTACGAAAGAAAAATAATGAGTATAAAGTCAAAATTTATTTCTAATTAGAAAAACTGCAAAAACTATTTATTAATGTCTGCGATTTGAACTCGATACCGTTCTCTTTATTTACTCTATGGTAGACGTAAACATCTCTATGGCAATTAATACTGATGTTTTATTTATTATTATTTATCATCTCGATGTACAATCAGTATAATCTATGGTTTCTATAGTTATTTTATAGTTTTGTGTTCATTATTTTGTTATTATTATTCATTTATTATTACGACTTCATTTTCCATTTTCCAGAAAAACTGCGTGAGTACAATTTTATTTTACTAATTGGCAATCACTTATTTAAAACCTGCATTTCTTTTAACATTCACGAGTAACTATGCATGACTATGCATGACTTGAAATTTGGAATAGAGGTTCTTCTTATATTTACACCGCGCAATAAGAAAGGATTTGCCGAAATTCGCATTTTAAATAGGTGCTCAAACAGGGACCTTGAGATTTACGATGGAAATTTTATTTTTATTTATTAATAGTTGCTGTTCGATCCGTTTGATAACAACATTGCCGCCGTCGGTGGTCACGCTCGACCGACCGCCGCAGTAACCATGTTCATGGGCGCTGCGCGCCGGCAGCCGCAATTTTGGCAACACTGGTAGGCTGTTACCGGCGCCCGGCGCAGGCGAGCTCGTTCGTACGCGCCACTCTCTCTCCGTTTTTCCGTTGCAACGTGTACCCGACCGCTCCGTCAACACGGTTGTTCTGCTCGCTCGCCCGTCAGCCATCTTTTCCCGTTTGGGATAGTTACGGAAAACGTGTTTATTGTTCAGTATTAAACATCGCGGTTGTTCGGCCGATTAACCGTATTGATCTTTTATTGACTGTCGTCGTCCAGTCTGCTCTCGTCAAGTTCGTGACAATCAGCTCCGAGTAGCTTTACCTACTATACCATTCTTCGCGTCCACGTGCGCGGTTGAACGTTCTTCGCTCCACGACACGACGGTGCACACGCTCGCACCCGTGATCCAGATACAGCAGCTCCGCACATACAGCAGCTCCGCACATACAGCAGCTCCGCACATACAGTTCACCAGCTCAAGACATCGGCCAGGAAGGCAGCTCAGTCGGTGATCCCCGTTTCCCCCCCCTGTAACTTGTGTACTGATAGATACAATTAATTTGTTGTGCATGTAAGACTTAATACATGCCAATTCTTGTATATTTAAACTCAAATTGTTGTTATTTAACATTTGCCCTGCCCCGCCTTTATCCCGAGGACCGTGTGTCAGACGACAACCGCTAGTCAGGATCGTCGGCGCAAACATTTGGTAGCAGAGCGTGGTTGATTGGTCCATCAACAGATCTGGTACTCAGGATACATGTGAGTAGTGCATTTTGTTTGTAGCTATAGCATATGAGTTTAAAGTGTTGAAATTTATTTATCCCATTCCTAATTCCTACCTACTTAGTGCTCTTAGCTATTAAGATTACTAGCTTCGCTTATTATTTATTATATTTGTGATTATGGGGTCTCAATATTAGTATATATAGTGTGGGTACTATTTAGTAGAATATAGGTATAAGAATTTAACTCAACCGACTGCTCAGTCAATTGTTACATTATTTTTAATAATTAAACTTATTATTTTAGTGTTGAGTTATATTCACTGTATCCGTGCTCGTGCGGTTAAGTTGTTATTATAATTAATTAATTTAAATTTACTTTAATTACCTATTACAATTAATTAAATTATGTTATTATACCAGTGTTCCCTGGGTTGAATTTATTTATTGGTTTTTTAATATTGGGTATAACTATAGGTTCTTGCTTACAGATTGCTGGTCTAGTGAACACTTACCTTAGTGATTACAGTTTATTTAATTAATTGGGTTGTTTATTATTATTTTATTGTCTGCTGTTGACAGTTGAGTCTTAACAGTAGCATTGTCAGTACACCTAGTTATTATATTTATTATATATTTGTATAGCATAAGATTTAGGTGTGCGTCGTGGGTCGTGCCATTGCTCAGGTACTGTACTATAACTTTATATAATAATATTTTTACTTTTATTGTTTGTATTATATTATCCTCTTTAGCGTTGCTCAACTGAAGTTTAAGGGTTATATACTACATAATTGTTTATTTCTCTAGTTCATAGTTATTATAATCAATTTAATAATTATAACTAGTATTGCTTTGTTCGGTCACACCTGGGTTCTGATTAAATTATTATTGTAGGTGCTCCCCGAATATTTTAATTTGTCTTAACTGTCATTAGGTAGTTGTTATATTGAGTGTGAGCTAGCGTTTAATCAGTTGCTTGTCTAGTTATTGCCTACACCAACGCTCATATTATATTTTTATTAGTTGATTTGTTTATTGTTGATTGACGTTGTTCATCTTCTGATCTGTAATTCTATTTTATCAGCTGTATAGTTAGTGTAGGTTGGTGGTTGCATAGGTGTTGCCTATGTCAATTATATCTTCTGACCTTTAATTAATCAATTTGATTGTTACTACTTGATCATTATCATTTGGCATCGTTGCTCAACGTTTTGCATTGTGTGATATCATATTAATTATTTGAATAGTTTGAGCGTGCCTGTGCTCTTGCACTTGATCTGTTCTATATCGTATTGACTTTCAACAACTAATCATATTCTGCTCTGTTTGATTACTGCGGTTTGACTGTCTTGTGCATACTAGTGTGTTGGTAACATGGTTGACACAGAACGGGATGCTCGAGCTAAGGAGCGAACAATTCTACGTCGAGATGGTATAGTGGCTAGGATTCGCCATATTCATCAACTGGCTTCTAGTTTAGCAACTGACCAGGCTGTTCGGCCTCAGTTAGCTGTTGCTATTCAGGACCTGGATGCATTGTGGGCCAGTTTTGAGGTAGAAAATAATGGATTGTTGTCAATCTTATCTGATTTGGATTTGCTGACCGAGTTTCCGGTAGGGTTGGATGTTGAGGTCCGTTCATTGGTAGTGGAAATTAAGGCTGTGTGGAATGAAGCGCAACCAGCTTCATGTATGAGCGTTGGTACTGTTCAGCGAGTGACGTATGAGACCACCGGTGACAATTCGAGTACTTCTGTTGGGTCGTCCAAAGATTGTCCTGTACCATATGCGCCTTCACCTTCGGCAACCATGAGACTACCTGAAATTCCCCTTCCATATTTCGACGGTGAATGCCAGAACTGGCCAGCCTTTAGGGACTTATTCGGCAATTTGGTAGCCAACAATGACAAGATTCCTAATGTAACCAAGTTTTATTATTTGGTAGGGTGTCTTCACCCCGATCCCCAGGAAGTGATCAAAGGGTTTTCCATTTCGAACGAGTCTTTCACCCTTGCCTGGGATGCGTTGGTCGAACGCTATGACAAGCCGCGCAGATTGGCGTCGTCAATCATCGACAAGTTGATAAACGCTCCTGTTGCTAGTTCGGAGAATCATGCTGCTCTGCAGAAGTTCCTGTCAGTTTTTGATGAAAATATTGCGATCTTGGAATCGCTTCAGATTCCGGATTTATCGTCGTTCTTGTTGTTCTCGTTGGCTGCTCGGTGCTTACCTACATTTTCTAGACGCCAGTTCGAGTCTGAAAATAACGAAGAGTATCCATCGATCCAGAGTGTGATCAAGTTTGTCAAGGCAAGGATCCAGGTTATTGAGAACGCTGGTGTACAGCCGTCGGGAAGTTCGTCCAAACCGGCCAGTAACAAGAAAGCTGTTTTCCGGCGAGATGCTAAGACAACTTTAGTAGCTACTAATTCTTCAGCAGCTGCCAAACCTACATCGTCCAGAATGATCCAAGCAAAGTCAGTTTCCGCGAAGTGCTTCATGTGTTCTGGTGCTCACCAGTTAGCCGATTGTTCAAAATTCAAGGCCTTGTCTGTCGATGAGCGATATAAAATCGTATGCACTCATCGTCTCTGCATGGTCTGCTTTGGTGAAGGTCATATGTCTTTCAAGTGTTCGACGTCATGTGCCACATGTAAGCGCCGTCATCATGCATTGCTACATCGCGATTCGGATTCGAAGACGGTCGGTCCACCAGCTGCCATGCTTGGTCGGCTACAATCCCCAACGGTGCTACTAGGGACAGCTCTGGTCCAAGTGCAGGACACAGTGGGGAGTTGCCGCACTATACGTGCACTAGTCGATTCGGCTTCGCAGATAAGCGCGATAACATCAAGTTGCTGTGAGCGCTTGGGGCTCAAACCATCGCGTTGGACAGTTCCCGTCACAGGACTGTCTGGTCAAAGGGTACCGGATGTACACGGCGTCGTTCAACTGAAGATCCAGCCGCGAGATCGCCCTACGCCGTCAATAAGTGTCAAACCTTGGGTGCTGTCTTCAATCACTACCGACATGCCAGCTCGGCAATTACCCGCTCAGGTCCGGGCTAGATGTAGCCACTTGACTCTGGCAGATCCGAGTTTCGACAAACCTGCTCCAGTCGATATGCTCATCGGCGCCGACATCTTTCCACAAGTCTGGAATGATAAGAGCAGTTCGTTAGGCCCAGGATTCCCATCGGTGTACAGCTCGGTCTTCGGTTGGGTCCTGATTGGTCCGGTACAAGAACATCCAGACATTGGAGCTCAGTCAATGTTGGTGTCCTTGGCGTCCTCGATGGAAGCTCTCATGGAAAGATTCTGGTTGGTAGAAGAACCGGACGCGGCTCCGCAGCAATTCACGGAAGATGGTCTGTGTGAAGAGTTGTTCCACTCGGAAGTCAGCAGGGATTCGCAGGGTCGATTTTCTGTGCCACTTCCTTTTCGCTCAGGCCAACCAGTGAAGTCCTTTCCGGGTTCTCGGCAGGTAGCCCTCAATCGGTTTCTGCAGCTAGAGCGGAGGTTGGCAGCAGATAGCATCTTATATGCAGCTTACCGCAAGTTCATGTCCGAGTATGAGGAACTCGGTCATATGACCCGGGCCGAAGGTGCCGGACAGTATTATATCCCGCATCATGCGGTCCAGAAGGTTGAAGGGGATGATGTCAAGCTTCGAGTAGTGTTCGATGCTTCAGCGAAGTGTCACTCGGGAATGTCCCTCAACCAGTGTCTGCTGGTAGGCCCAAAACTGCAACAAGACATTGTTGATGTTCTGGTTGGGTTCAGGGTGCATAAGGTGGCATTCACAACGGACATCTGTAAGATGTATAGACAGATTGAGGTGCTGCCGCAATACCGAGGATATCAGTACATCCTATGGCGTGAATCACCTCAAGTCTCTGTAAGAGAGTATGCCCTGAACACTGTAACGTACGGGGTAAATAGTGCTCCCTATTTAGCCCTGAGGGTTCTCCGCTTCATCGCCGACACGGAATGTGCAGATCAGCCAGACGTGAAGGGAGCGTTATATAACCAAACGTATATGGATGACATATGTGTTGGCGCAGAGTCCTTGGGAGCTGCTAAAGTACTACAGTCCAACCTGATCAAGACTCTTGCCAGATCCGGCCTACAATTGAGAAAATGGGCTAGTAATTCACCGGAGTTGCTGGACCATCTGCTTCCGGAAGATCGTTCTGGAAGTCCGTTGACGTTTGAACAGAATAATGCCACGCATGTGTTAGGCATGTTGTGGAATCATGATCTGGACTATTTTTCGTTTACCGTCAACAACTTCAAATTGGTTCTCACAAAACGAGGTGTGCTGTCTATGATCGCCAGGATTTTTGATCCGCTAGGTATGCTGTCACCAACGATATTTTATGCCAAAACCATCATGCAACGTCTGTGGCTCTCACAGGTTGGTTGGGACAGTCGGATTCCATCGGATATCGCGGATGATTGGTGCCACTTCTACCATTCACTAGGTTGGCTGGTGGACATCCAGATTCCACGCTACATCGGTTGCTACACTGGTTGCAGTTATATTCTCTGCGGTTTTTGTGACGCCTCCGAGAAAGGATATGCGGCTGTAGCGTATCTCCGCGTGACTGATCCGTCCGGAGCTACGGCCACATACCTCCTGGGCGCCAAAACCAAGCTAGCACCAATGAAGACCATGACAACACCACGTCTGGAGCTAAGTGGTGCATTGCTCCTTGCATCATGGTTGGCCAGGCTCAAGCGCATTTTGGAGTTCCAGTTGGGAATTTCTGATGTCTTCGCGTGGTCTGATTCGTCCATAGTTTTATCGTGGTTGAACATCCCGCATACATCGTTCAAGACGTTCGTGTCCAACCGGATATATCAGATCCAGTCCGCAGTACCCGGTTGCCACTGGCAACATGTGCGATCTGAGGATAATCCGGCTGACTGCGCGTCTCGAGGTCTCCTCCCTGACGAGCTTAGGCGATGCAAGCTCTATTGGCGGGGTCCGACCTTCTTGCAATCTCCAGTCGAAGCTTGGTCTCAGGAAATCCCACAATTAGAGTTGGAAGAGCTGCCGGAAGTAAAACCAGTGTGTTTATTGACTTGTGAAGATCCTCCAGTCGAATGGTTTATTCGGTTCTCCTCCTTTCACCAGATGATTCGCGTACTAGCTCAGGTACGTCGGTTCATCCGGTTGTGTCAAAGGAGAAAGGTCGAGCTAGGTTTTCTCAAACAAGCTGAATTGGATGAAGCTACGCTCGTGATCGTTAGGAGTGCTCAGAATTGTTATTTGAGCCAGCTAGTAGACGGCCTGCGTCGGGGGAGCCCGGTCCAGTCCAAGGCGCTAGCTCGTCTGTGCCCGTTCTTGGATTCAGATGGTATAATCCGCGTTGGCGGACGGATGCAAAACTCCAATTGGTCGGAGAGACGAAAGCATCCTATGTTAGTTCCGAAAGAGTCTCATTTAGCCGTTCTGATCACACGACATTGGCATCTCTACGCGTGTCACGCCCGACCGCGTTTGCTCATCGCTCTCGTACAACAACGATTTTGGGTCATTGGCATTCGCCTGATAGTTCATCGGGTGATTCGAAAATGCGTGTTATGTGCAAAAATGTCGGCTGATCATCCACAACCCATCATGGCTGCTCTGCCAGGGTTCCGGGTCCGGGAAGCCCACCCGTTTTCAATAGTCGGCATAGATTACGCAGGGCCCTTGCAAATGAAGGAGCTCAGTCTGCGGAAGGCGCGCATCGTTAAGGTTTACATCGCTGTTTTTGTTTGTATGACCACCAAAGCGGTGCATCTAGAACCAGTGTCTGCCCTCTCGACGGAAGCTTTCTTGTTAACCCTGGATAGATTCGTAGGTCGCCGTGGCTTACCGTCGGCCATCTATTCGGATTGTGGCACCAATTTCGTTGGTGCGGCGAGGCAGCTGCGTCAATTGGTCAATAGTCCGGACAGTAGAGATCAGTTCTCAGGTCATATTGCGTGTGAATGGCACTTCAACCCTCCTGGTGCTCCCCATTTTGGAGGAATTTGGGAAGCCGCCGTTAAGTCGGCGAAGTCATTGCTTGTTCGAGCAATGAATTCCCAAATTTGGACTCTAGAAGAGTTTTCAACGGTGTTGTGTAGGGTAGAGGCTGCTCTGAACTCGCGTCCCCTAATACCAGCATCATCTGACCCAAATGATCTGGAATGTTTAACGCCCGGTCATTTTTTAATTGGTCGCCCTTTGTTGTCAATCCCAGAGCCTGTTAGTACCAGCGCACAAGTGGGACTGCGGACTCGCTGGAAGCTCCTCCAGCAGTCCTTCCAATTCTTTTGGCGACGTTGGTCTCGGGAGTATTTGAACACCCTCCAAGCTCGTGGTAGGTGGACGAAGACTGATATCAATCTCGAAGTTGGTACTATGGTCATCGTCAAGGTTAATGATGCGCCTCCGCTATCGTGGCCATTAGGAAGAATCATTGAGGTGTATCCAGGAACCGACAAGGTGGTACGGGTAGCTAAGGTTATTACTAAACAGGGGGTGTTCACCAGACCAGTGGTTAAACTAGTACCTCTCCCCACAGATCCGTAGGTATTGAGACTCCCCTTAGTCCCTGTTTCCTGTATCCATTTGCACTTTATATTTGTATGTTATTGCTACGCTCATTATGTAAATAATTCGTTTTCTTATCAACCATCACCATGCATGCTGCTGGATGTTTCGTCGGCTGTTCTGCCTCGGGTACCAGGTGAGGTATGGTATTTTTTATTGTTTGTTTTTTGTTATATTTTCAGGTATTAATCTGTTATAATATTTGTGTATTTTGAAAAAAAAAAAATGTAACTAAAGTCTTTGTTTGTGATATCATTTAACTTGTGTTCCTATTGTTAAATATTGTAATGCTAGTCCAGCTATTGCTCTAGTCATTGGTAATGTTATTAAATTAATTTATTTCGTTGCAAAAAAAGACTGTTAATGATGTTGCCCCTTTGTAAAAAACCCGATCATCGCTCTGGTCTGTTCAACTGCTCCGTTCCACTGCTCATTCAACTGCTCCGTTCAACTGCTCATTCAACTGCTCCGTTCAACTGCTCCGTTCCACTGCTCATTCAACTGCTCCGTTCAACTGCTCTGTTCAACTGCTCCGTTCAACTGCTCCGTTCAACTGCTCATTCAACTGCTCCGTTCAACTGCTCCGTTCCACTGCTCATTCAACTGCTCCGTTCAACTGCTCATTCAACTGCTCCGTTCAACTGCTCCGTTCCACTGCTCATTCAACTGCTCCGTTCAACTGCTCTGTTCAACTGCTCCGTTCAACTGCTCCGTTCAACTGCTCATTCAACTGCTCCGTTCAACTGCTCCGTTCCACTGCTCATTCAACTGCTCCGTTCAACTGCTCTGTTCAACTGCTCTGTTCAACTGCTCCGTTCAACTGCTCTGCTCAACTGCACTGTTCAAGTGGTCACTTGCTCGGCCACCTACATCATGGTTGATCGAAGTCTGTTGCAAGTTCGCTGAACTTGCAAGGGGGAGTATGTTCGATCCGTTTGATAACAACATTGCCGCCGTCGGTGGTCACGCTCGACCGACCGCCGCAGTAACCATGTTCATGGGCGCTGCGCGCCGGCAGCCGCAATTTTGGCAACACTGGTAGGCTGTTACCGGCGCCCGGCGCAGGCGAGCTCGTTCGTACGCGCCACTCTCTCTCCGTTTTTCCGTTGCAACGTGTACCCGACCGCTCCGTCAACACGGTTGTTCTGCTCGCTCGCCCGTCAGCCATCTTTTCCCGTTTGGGATAGTTACGGAAAACGTGTTTATTGTTCAGTATTAAACATCGCGGTTGTTCGGCCGATTAACCGTATTGATCTTTTATTGACTGTCGTCGTCCAGTCTGCTCTCGTCAAGTTCGTGACAATCAGCTCCGAGTAGCTTTACCTACTATACCATTCTTCGCGTCCACGTGCGCGGTTGAACGTTCTTCGCTCCACGACACGACGGTGCACACGCTCGCACCCGTGATCCAGATACAGCAGCTCCGCACATACAGCAGCTCCGCACATACAGCAGCTCCGCACATACAGTTCACCAGCTCAAGACATCGGCCAGGAAGGCAGCTCAGTCGGTGATCCCCGTTTCCCCCCCCTGTAACTTGTGTACTGATAGATACAATTAATTTGTTGTGCATGTAAGACTTAATACATGCCAATTCTTGTATATTTAAACTCAAATTGTTGTTATTTAACATTTGCCCTGCCCCGCCTTTATCCCGAGGACCGTGTGTCAGACGACAACCGCTAGTCAGGATCGTCGGCGCAAACAGTTGCCATTGGTTACGGTCTACAGTAGAAATTAGCATTTATTTATTATTGGTTGCCATTGGTTATTCGGGCAGATCAGGTACAAGCTTGCATCAAATCGAATTATTGAACATTGCAGCCTACCAGGATGGCTGAGTTGCACTTACCGCAGCAAGTTACACCCAAAAGAATTTAAACAATCATAAATTTTTTAAGAGCTGCGATTTTTTACGGGCAACCAAATTTGTTATATTAATCCACCGTATTATATCAAAATAAACTTGGTATAACTTTGATACTTTAGAGTTAAATCATACACTTATACGTACAAACACAACTGGGTCTGTGATCTACCGAAGGTAGATTGCCTACCTGATATATACTCCTGCAAATTAGAATTTTTATTCCAGGCAACAGAATAGGTAAGATAAATTTTGAACACCATACACCGAATTTTAAATAACGAATTGAACAAAGTTTGAGTCATATAGAGTTGGTACATTTAACGGGCAACGAAGTGCACAGGATCAGCTAGTTATTTATGAAAATAGATGTTGTATAAATTTCAAAATAAACATATTAATAATTATTTTTAGACGATATTTCACATCTCGTTTTTCCCACCAACTTTTCAATTTTGGGAGGAATATTATTTGACGAAGCCACTTATAATACTGCATTTAGATGTGTGCCGGTTAATCTGGATCTAACGGGTGATTGGTTACTGTTCATTATTGAAAAAAGTTGATCGCATTTATAAGTACTACTAAACATAGAAATAATTTTACTAGCATATCTACGAGTTTCTACATATCGTATTGACAAAAGTGGTAAAAATCATTAACACTAACCTCTTTGAATTTATTTTTAGATTTTGAGTGGAACGATGAATGTATTGATTTTACAATGACGTGTGTTTTTTTTTATTGACTTTTGTGTCTATGTACACAATAAGTGGTACAAATAATGCTTCGATTTTCAACTTTAGTATCTTGTTCGATTGGTAAGTGAATATTGTTTGTGCATTCGGGAGGTCAAATTTTAGTTTTAAATTATAGTTTTCACAAGCACCAAGAATACCAAAAGAAAAATTAAGGAAAAGCGGTAATTTTTACGCAAAATCGATTTTTCACAAAATTGAATTTGGTTTTTGGTGTGACTTTAAACAAATGACCGTAGATTCATGAAATTATCACTGTTTGTTTATATTTGCATTTTATATACACGATAACATTTTCAAAATATTTTGATCTATTTTTAACTGTTTAGGAACATTTTCATTTTCCATTTTTTTTTCTAAAAATATCAATAAAATTTTATTTGTTAGTTAAAAATGCTTGAAAATTTAATAGAAAATTCCTAGTATATTGTTTCAAAGGCAGATGAAAAATATTAAAAATTCTTAGCCACAGTTTTTTTTTTTATAAGCATTTAAAGTTCAAAAATTAACAAAATATGGAAAAATCACGAAAATTAGCAAATTATTTTGAGTTAAGAATTCGTAAAAATTTTTCTTTTTAAATCTCAGATTTGAAAATGTAATACAAGATTCCTTATAAAATTATCTACCTTTATCAAAAAAAAATGTCCATAAGAAAGTCAAATGTATGAGCGTTTGAAATTATATTAGCATTAATAAATATATTAGCATTTCCTATACACTATACAATTTTAAAAATATTTTGACTATTTTTCAGCTTTCAATTTTTTTGAGTTTTTTTTTCTATAAATATCAATAAAGTTTTATCTGTTGATCCAAAAATTGTAAAAATTTAATACAAGGCTGATATATTGTTACAATAGCAGTTGAAAAATATTAAAAATACATAGGCACAGTTTTTTTTTATAAGCATTTAAAGATCAAATTTTGACAAAATTTATCAAATTTAAAATTGAATAATTATTTTGTAGTTAAAAATTTATGAAATGTTCAACTTTTATATCTAAGGATTAAAAATTTAAAACAAGATTCTACCTAAGTAGTTAATTCTGTTACCAAAAAGTCTAAAAAATACAGAACCACAGTTTATTTTTATATTCATTTTAAGTTAAAATTAATCTAACCATAAAAAACCTAAAATAACTATTTTGTTGTGATTGTTTAATATATTTTGTGGGTACTTGAAACTTGTAAAGTACACTATTATACTCGTATATCTATGATAGTATCAGGGTTTGTTGTTTATGTATAACGCGTTATGAGTACCTAATTTATATTGTGATATGATTAATTTGGAATTTATTATAGGTCAATTTTTTTTAATACCATAGATAAGTATATAATAATATGTCTTTTACCTAGACTGACATACTGTCTCCGCTCAGAATCGTTTTTCTTATACAATGATATTATATCATTGAATTCAAATTTAAGACCATCCATTATACAGTGACCCACTTGTAACCTACTGTACAGCAGAGCACCTTTTTAACTATTAAATTTACAGTGGAATACACGCTACAAAATTAGATTCTAAGGACATAAGATTATACGTAAATAAAATAAATTAGTCTCAAAAACTCAAAAAAGATTAACAGATTTATAAATAGTAAATTTTATTTATATAAGTATACACTTGAATTAAACATATTTTGTATTTAAAATTCTGAGAGGAGATAGTATAGTGTATTGGAATTGCAATGAAGTGTGTTTTAGTTTTGTAAAATTAAAATCTTCATTATTATATAGATTATAGGTAATACTCAAACAGTTAAATATTGAGGGTAGTTTCTGGTTTCAAATTTGATCTAGTTCTACTTTGGGGTTAAAAAGTATAAAATTCCCAATATTTAAAAGTTTATGCTAATTGAAAAAACTAACAAAAGGGGCGGGAAACAGGAATATTTACATAATGACAATACTATAATAATATTTTATTTATTTGTTTATTTATTGACAAAAACTATTTTCTTTTTTTTTAAGACGGGTCAAAATGTCACCAAATATATCGGTTTTATAGACATCGTATAATTTTTTTAATAGTTTGACTTTTTTGAGTTGCTTGTAGATATTTTATATTTTACATGTATATACATGTATTTACATGTATTTATGGCCAAACAGTTTGAAAATATAATACAACAATTAATAATTCCATATAAGTTTTTATTATAGTAATTAATAAAAAAAAATATATATATATTATAATATATAGGTGCATATTATTTTACATTATTTTTGTTATGATAACATTTAGTCTTATTACCATTGTTCTGTAAGTACTACGTTTGGGAATTGGGATCATCCTGTATAAATAAATAAATCATTGTATACGGATGAAAAACGATATTGAGTAAAGATGGTGTAAGTGGTTGGTAACCAAGGTTACCGAACAATTATTTTGATGATATTATTATAATGCTAACAACTGTTCGTAACTTTTTTTAATTTTTCCCGATTATTTTAAAAAGTACTGAGTTTCAAATTTTGACCTACCAAAGATACTAACTAGATCCAATTTATACTACCAGAAACCTCCCTCAAAGTTGATTATCAGAGCATTTCGAGGAAAATTCATTTCTCTACTAGTAATAATGTCTTCATACACAAAAATAATTCAGTTTCCTTAAACAAAGTGATCTTTACACTCCAAAATGCTTATAAAACCTAAATTAATCAGTTCATCATAAATATAATTCTATAGCTAGGTAATACATTTTCTGAAAAGACGAAATATTATACTAAAACTCTGGAATTACAATAAATCGAAAGGACATTATTCGTACATTTGCAGAAGACAGAAGTAACACATTAGGTGTAGCTTACCTAACGGTCCTAAATTTACCTTATTTTGAATGTATTACATTGATAAGGTAATATTATTAAAATTAAATATTTATTGTAAAACCAATCATTCTCATTTTTAATAAAAATGAATCGCGCTTGTTCAATATTCTAATTATCAGATGATATTTTATCTGCATTATAAATTATACTTTTAATAAAATGTTTAACATTATATGTAATTTAAAATATATTGATAGTGGGTATTTATAGTAGATAATTTTTATCTTAAATAATACTGTGGTATATATATGGAATTTTTCTTACGTAAAAGTTAATTCATTAAAATGGAATCACCTCTTTAGATTGTAATCCGAACACGTTTAGTACTTTGGACAACTATTGTTTCAAATTCCAAGTTGTTTCTGACACGGGTGATAGTCGTCACCACTTTTGGAAACCAAACTTAACCGAAAATCGTTTCTAATAAATGTGACTTTAAATTAAAAATAATAACAGATATAGGTACCTATATACCAACAATAACTGCTGTACGAAGTACCGATATTAGTATATCTAAAATATTTATTACATCATATATATTAATTATATTAATAAAATTGTATGCATTTAATAATTTTTCAAAAAAAGAAAATTTATTAAACGAGTAATAAAGAATTTATAATTTAAAAAAAGGTACTCTGCTGTACAGTAGGTTACAAGTGGGTCACTTTATAATGGATGGCATTAACTTTGAATTCAATGATATAATATCATTGTATAAGAAAAACGATTCTGAGCGGAGATGGTATGTCAGTCTGGTATATAAGACATATTAAATAATTATCTATATGGTATTAAAAAAAATTGACCTATAATAAATTCCAAATTAATCATATCACAATATCCATTAGGTACTTATAACGCGTTATTCATCAACAACAAACCCTGATACTATCATAGTTATAAAATAGTGTACTTTAGAAGTTTCAAGTACCCACGAATAATATTACACAATCACAATGAAATAACTAAAATAGTTATTCTAGGTTTTTTAATATGTAATTTCGTCCAAATTTGAACTTAAAATGACTATAAAAGTAAACTGTGCTTGTGTATTTTTTTAGATTTTTTTGGTAACAGAATTAACTACTTATGTGGAATCTTTTTATACATTTTCAATCCTTAGATATAAAAGTTGAACATTTTATAATTTTTTAACTACAAAATATTTATTCAATTTTAAATTTGAAAAATTTTGTCAAAATTCGATCTTTAAATGCTTATAAAAAAAAATTGTGCCAGTGTATTTTTAATATTTTTCAACTGATATTATAACAATATATCAGGAGAATTGTATTAAATTTTTACACTTTTAAGCCCAAGAAATAAAACTTTATTGATATTTATAGAAAAAAAAACTAAAACAATTGAAAACTGAAAATGTCCGTAAACTGCTCAAAAAGTGTCAAAATGGTATGGTGTATAGGAAATGCTAAAATGAATATTCAGTGAAATTTGCATGTATCTACAGTTATTCGTTTTTGAATTACAACAAAATAAGGAAATCGGTATATGAGAAATCGAGTGAATATTCAATATTGTAAAAATTTAAACTTCAAACGCGCATAAAAATTTAGTTTGATTTGCTTGTAGACATTTTTTTTTTGATAAAGGTAGACAAACTTATGAATAACCTTGTATTGCATTTTCAAATCTTAGATTTAAAAGAAAAATTTTTGCAAATTCTTAACTCAAAATAATTTGCTAATTTTCGTGATTTTTCCATATTTTGTCAATTTTTGAACTTTTAATGCTTATAAAAAAAACTGTGGATTTTTAATATTTTTCATCTGCCTTTGAAATAATATACTAGGAACCTTCTCATAAATTTTCAAGCTTTTTTAACCAACAAATAAAATTTTATTGATATTTTTAGAAAAAAAAATGGAAAATGAAAATGTTCCTAAACAGTTCAAAATATTTTGAAAATGTTATCGTGTATATAAAATGCAAATATAAACAACCAGTGAAAATTTCATGTATCTACGGTCATTTGTTTTAAAGTCACACCAAAAACCAAATTCAATTTTGTGAAAAATCAATTTTGCGTAAAAATTCACGTTTTTCTTTTGTTTTTCTTGGCGCTTTTGAAAATTACTATGAATTTTAAATTTTGACCTCCTAAATGCACCAACGATATTCACTTTCCAATCGAACGAGATACTGAAATTGAAAATTGAAGCATTATTTCGACTACTTATCCGTGTACACAGACACAAAAATTAAAAAATAACAAAATAACAAGAAAAAACACATATCATTGTAAAATCAATACATTCATCGTTCCACTCAGAATCTAATATAATATTATGTATATTTTGATCCATCATTTAATCGGTCTTTGTAAAGTTGAGTACCTACTTCAAAGCAATAAGGTGACGATTGAATGTCTATTTAATATTTATGTTTATTGAATATAATTTGAAATTTATACAATTATATACAGTGTTATTATATATGTCTTTTCAGTTTTTATTAATCAAACTACTATATACAGTCTACAATTATTACTTATCACTATAATTATTAACTTATAATACTTTTTTCGATACATTGATACAACAATATTCTTAAATGCTTTTTCGTATCATTGTCGTGTTATATAATTTGATTCTTTATTAATATTAAATACTTATGTCCTATATTTACTAAAACATATTTTTTTATAATATTATATTTATAAAATTAATTGTATAATAATGTCTGCTTGTTTTTATTGATAGAGGTAGATGTAGTGTTTCAAATGTATATTAAATATTAATCCTTATACCTTAAAAATTAATAATCTAGTCTTTATAGTGAACCGCGTATCTACCAGTTCATTATAAGATGAGTTCAAGACTTCCTGAACTGAATGTATAATTATATAATCTATATAACGAGTTAAAATTTTTAAATTATATGTATGCCTACAGTACCTACCTATTCCTACAGAACAGAATAATAATATATTTCTTTTAAGTAAGCCAACATTAATAAAACTATTTTTATTTTCTGGATCAAAACAATGTTGTTGAATAATAATAATATTTCCTTTGGTCAATTTCATATTTGATGTTGAATTGCTTTTTTAATAAAAAAAGTCAGATAACATTAATTGAATGATTGAGTATAGAACTCCTGCTTCTATCATTCACTCTCCCGGAGGACATAAGGCATTTAATTTCTTAATACATACTACTCGGATATTTCTTTATATTTCTTGCTGTGTTGTCCTGAAAGCTTTTTCATTTTTAAATGTTTTAATATACGCCCTTCCGGCGACAATTTCAGTTTGTTTTCGCTTGTGGTTTGGTTGGAGAGGAATTATTGAGAACATTTAAAAATTACTTATTCAAATTTCAGAGTACCTATACCGTCCAAACTCAATTTATCACCTTCAAAGGTTTTTTCATATGATTTTATTTTATTATGGTTTAATATACTACCCTACCAAAGGGACACAATTATAGACTATAGTACCTATGTTTGTGTTAAGGTTAGGAGTGTTGTACACTTATACATATTAATGAACTAATAATAAGAAATACATAATTTTTTCATGATAAGCTTTGATGTGACTATGTTAGCCATCCTTTATTGACACTCATTAGTCATCACTCATTACTAATAATTATCATTTGAACTCCACATTATAGTGATTCTGATTAATTTCCAAAACTTAAGTTCTATGCGATCACTTATAAATTTAAACCTAATTCAATAATCCAAAACATAACTTTACTTTATACTATACAGCATACACATACTCAAATTTAAAGTACTTTTTACTGTCAACATGCCAAATGAATCATCTTAAAATTTATAGCATGAAAAAAGGATTAAATAAAACAGATTAGACTGGATGCGTTATGTTATGCTTAATCTCTGCATCGCGGCGTTAGACAATGATTTGCACTACTATACTAGTACACTTACTGCAGTGTTGTTAAGTATTTGAATATTAAATCTCAAAAATTTTAATTGTCTTCATATTTTATAGTACCGCCCGACTTTATCAGTTTATCTTATACTTTAGTAATGCAGGTAAGACATTAGGTACGAGCAGTCGGTAGACACTAGACAGCCATGCAAATACAAAAATAATAATATAACAATAAACACGATAACACACCACGCTGTCACTGTGTACAGCTGGTATTGGCGTGTTCTATAGTGACTTAAACATTACGATACCTGTACAATTTAACAAATATAATTTTAGTATTTTATAATACAGTAAAAGTAAACGTCTGTGTAGATATTTTATTTCTGAAGTGCACTTCAGAAATAAATACTTCTGAAAAATGATTGGCGCATCTGCACAGTTGATAATCTAATATACTGCAGGATGATTATCACCAAGCACGAGCAACCCTATTTTCCCCTTTAAAAATGAATTAATTAAAATTCTGATATTTAGATCTATTTAATATAATTATACAGAATGATTTACAAATCATGCTCACCTATTTTTTTTTTTCAATAATGCAGTTATTCAAAATCTGATTTTTGGAATTTTAAAATATAGTTCAAGACCATATTTTTAAATTCTTGAGATTTGTTTGTATTCCTTAAGGAATGTCCTGTGTAGATAGTGAACAATTTTTCTGAAGTTTTTGACGTATCAGAATCATAATTCGTTCGGGTATATTTTGAGTTGTTCAACTTGGTGTTCTAACGATAAAAGGTACATAGTCGAATGGGCTTGAAAAAAATATTGTAGGTATGGTGATTATACAATTTTAGTAATTAATATTAATCCATCAATATTAATAATTTGTAGAAATGGCCCAAGTATAATAAATATAGATAGTAGATTTTAATTTTAAAGCAAGTTATGAGTATTTTAAAATTTAAATTGTTCGTACATCTTAAAATACTCATAACTCGCTTTAAAATAATAATATAATAAAAAGCCTATATGATATTACCTAGATAATAATCTTACCTTTAAATTTTATAAGAGGTCAATTCACTCTAATTTTTAACTAACGGAGCGACAAGTTTCTGCTTCACTTATAAGACGAAGATAACAAATCTCCTTTTAAGGAAAAAATAGGGTTGAGCATGCTTGGTGAATCAATCTGTTTCCCTAAGGAATATTTCTATTTTAGATTCGGAGCGAAGTAAAAAATATGTTGATTTTACAATGACACCTATGTTTATTTCTGTTTCTGTGTAAATACACTATAAGTAGTCGAAATATTTTTTCGATTTTCAACATCAGTATCTTGTTCGATGGGAAAGTGAATATTTTTGGTGCATTCGGTAGGTCAAATTTTAAAATTCCCAGTAATTTTCAAAAGCGCCGTGAAAAACAAAAGAAAAATTAAGGAAAAACTGGAATTTTTGACGCAAAATCAACTTTTTTTTGTGGAACTTTAAAACAAAGGACCGTAAATACATGACATTTTGACTGGTTGTTTATATTTGCATTTTCTATACACGATAAAATATTCAAAATATTTTCATTTCTTTTGAACTGTTTAGAACATTTTCAGTTTCCAATTTTATTAGTCTTTTCTATAAATGTCAATAAAACTTTATTTGTTGGGTAAAAAAGCTTGAAAATTTAATACTAGGCTCCTACTATATTGTTACAATGACATTTAAAAAATATTAAAAATCCTTAAGTCACAATTTTTTTTTAGAAGCATTTAAAGTTCAAATCTTGACAAAATACTGAAAAATCACGAAAATCAGCTAATTATTTTGAGTTGAGAATTCATAAAAATTTTTCTTATTAAATCTAAGATTTGAAAATGTAATACAAGGTTATTCATAAGTTTGTCCACCTTTATCAAAAAAAAAAAATGTCTACAAGCAAATCAAATTAAATTTTTATGCGCGTTTGAAGTTCGTATTTTTACAATAATGAATATTATTCACTCGATTTCTCATGTAGCGGTTTTGTTATTTTATTCTTATTCAAAAACGAATAACTGTAGATACATGAAAATTATACTGACTGTTTAAAGTTTCATTTTCTATAAACCATACAATTTTGAAAATATTTTGACTCTTTTTGAGCTGTTTACGGACAATGTCAATTTTCAATTTTGTTAGTTTTTTTTCTATAAATATCAATACATTTTTATTTGTTGGGTAAAAAAAGCGTGAACATTTAATGCAAGGCTCCTGATATATTATTACAATAGCAGTTGAAAGATATTAAAAATACATAAACACGTTTTTTTTTTTAAAGCATTTAAAGTTCGAATTTTGACAAAATTTATCAAATTTAAAATTTAATAATTTATTTGTAGTTAAACATTTATAAAATGTTCAACTTTCATAGCTAAGGATTGAAAATTTAAAACAAGGTTCCACGTAAAAGTTAAATATATAAATTACTTTAGTCACAATAATATCATCATATATACTTAGTAATATCATAGGCTGACTGACCGTTTTCGCTCAGAATCGTTTTTCTTGTACAATTTTATTATATCATTGAAATCAAATTTAACACCGTCCATTACAGTGACCCACTTATAACCTACTGTACAGCAGAGCATCATCCACTTACCCACCTTTTTTCTATTAAATTTAAAATTGTTTAAACGACAATTTAATCAAAAAATAAATGTAGCAAATAATATTATATAGTATCAATAATATTTATATACCTATATATATATACAATAATATCTATTTTATTTACCTTAACAATTTTAAGGTTTATAAATACCTATGCACAAATTACTATTTTTTCATTTGGGAGACTTGTCAAAGCCAATATAATTAGTTTGGTAGATTTTGATGTCTGAAAGCTATTATTTTTTAGTAGGTATTAGCTAAATGATAATAATTTATGTAATTATGTTCTCCAAGTATTTAATCATATAAAAAAACATTGTTAGGTATATCATAGGTATACTAGGAAATACAAATTAAATTGCATTTACAATACTTACTTATATAATATATTATAGTTTTTTATCGCTTTTAAAATGACTAATCAGAAATATGTTTATAAATTCATTAGAAACTATACCGATTATAATAAATACACATGGGCGTGTAAATAAATATATTAGCAATAAACGATTAAAATCCACATGTGATATATATAATATTTAAGTTGATAAAGAATTCATATTTTTGTAATGCATCTAAACTCTTAAATTTATATCGTGGGTTTGGTTTGAATGCAAAGTTTTGATGTAGGTCTGAATCAATCTGCACATTTAGAAATCTGTAGTTAATTCCACACTCGTTGGTACTTGGTGTTAATGTTATACTCGCTTGTGTGTTGATTTTGATCTGGGAGGAGCTTGGTGTCTTCAGAAATGTAAATGTTTCTATAAAGTAATTAGTAAATTTAGGCCTTTAGCAGGAACGCACACAGATAATTAGCTCACTGGAGCCCTATTGCATGGTATTTCCGTCTTTTCTTGACTGTACCTATCTACCTAAAAGTGAAAGTGTCTTACAAGTTCACTTATTTTGGACATAAGCATAGAAATAAATTACAAATGAGAAATTTTAATATGCTATTTGAAAAGTCCAAATTATTAAAAAATATTTTCTTGGCGTTTAGGATTAAGCCAGTATACAGTTTACGTTGTTTATTAGGGTGTGTTGATGTTTGTGACACTCTGCAGATGATAATGGTTGGGCAGTGGAGTTAATTATTCAAGTCTCGAGTATTCTGCATCAGTTATTGTAATATTAGTTTTAACCATGTATACTCGCACATATTCGTCAAGTCGCATTTTTGCAGATACTGTAGCATACTGGCTGTTAGAATGTTAGAATTTATTAAACGAATATAATATATATACCTAATAAACTAAACCAAACAGTTCAATATTTCAATATTTACATTATGTTATACATATATAGTATAAATGTTTTAAAAACATAATAATATGTATTATTATATTAACTTTATTTTAAGGATGACCACTGATTTAATACATAATAGAAATAATTATTGACAACAATTATATGTGTATGTATTTTAGATTCTGAGCAGAGCGATGAATGTATTGATTTTACAATGATGTGTGTTTTTTTTGTGTTTTTTCACCGTTTGGGCAGTACAAATTCTCCGATTTTTTTCAACAGTATATTTTCGATGGAAAAGTGAATCTAGTTGGTGCATTTGGGAAGTAAAAAAAACAAGAAAAACGGGAATTTTTATGCATATTTGGTTTTAAACAAAATCTATTTTCGTTTTAATCTTTACAATGTTTATATTACCATTTTCTATACACCATAAAACTTTCAAAATATTTTGACTTGTTTTGAGCTATTTAGGACATTTTCAGTTTCCAATTCTTTTAGTTTTTTTTTTTCTATAAATTTCAAAAAAAAAATTATTTGTTGGGTCTAAAAGCGTGAAAATGTAATACTAAACGCTCCTGATATATTGTTACAAAATATATAAAATATTATAAATACATATAGTCAACATTATTTTTTATACGCATTTAAAGTTTGATTTTTGACCACATTTATCAAATTGAAACATTATTTTGTAGATAAAAATTTGTAAAATGTCCAACTTTCCAACTATAAGGATTGTAAATTTAAAACAAGATTATATGTAAGTAGGTTCTTCTGTAAACAAAAAAATATAAAAAGGCAATTTTTTTTTTAGTTATTTTATGTTTAAATTTGGGCGAAATTACATATTATAAAGAATTACGATTTTGGTTATTTGTTGTAATTTAAAAATATTACTCGTGCGGGATACTTGAAATTTCACAAGTATATTATTATTTATTAAATACAAATATTAAAATATGATAATATGTTAATAATATTCATTCAATTTACCGCCTACCGTATTATATCATCGAATTCAAATTTAACAAAATCCATTACCGTGACGCACTTTTAACCTAGTGTACAGCAGAGTGACATCCTCTTACCCGCTTTTTTTTTTTGGATTCTCAACGGAGCGATGAATATATTGATTTTACATTGAAGTGTGTTTTATTATTTTTTTTTTTTTATTTGTGACAGATATCTCTTTTTGGGACAATAAAAATGTTTCGATTTTTTTCGTTTACAAAAGTAAAAAATTCACAATAGTTTTCAAAAGTGTCAGGAAAAACAAACAAAATATTATGGAGATTTTTATTTCTTGGTGTAACTCTAAACACAGTTATTTTTTACAGAGATCTTAAATTCAAATTTGGACGAAATTACATATTACAATTTAAAACCAAGAATAACGATTTTAGTTATTTTGTTGTAATTTAAAAATATTATTCGTGTATATGAAACTGTTATAATATATTGTTATATTTTATACACACAATAACTTTTTCAAATGTATTTTTTTTGGTTATGAATTTAACCTACTGTTTGTACTATTAATGTCTAATAGAAAAATAAATTACTTTAATCACAATTATATCATCAAACATTTAACATACTTATTAATATTATAGGCTGTCAGATCGTCTTCGCTCAGAATCGTTTTTCGTATACAATGATTTTATATCATTGATTTAAAATTTAACACATCCGTTACAGTGACTTTCTAGACACCTAATATAGTAATGTACAGTAGAGCGTTACCCACTTACCCGCTTTTTATATAACATCATTTGTATAGGTACAAGTGTACAACTTATATTTTAAATAATTATCTGTATGCGTATATTATAACTTCAAGTAAATATTAGACTTTTTTAATTAAGCCGAAAAAGGAATGATACGGCTTTGGTTGAAATGAAGGGTCTCGCCTATGTACTGAGCATCATCGATCGAAATTAAAACGAAGATCGGCCAAGTATAGTTACAAAGCGCAATCTTGTATAAAAAAAATAAAATAAAAAAATTATATAAACGACTTACAAATATACGTATATATATATATATAATATTTAGAGCAAGGACATTTTGTATACGTCGTACGTTGTACAGGTTCGAGTATGCCTTTGAGTAGGATTGTTCAAACACACATTGCGCGCAGACATTTTACGTTTTACGTTTTACGCGCAGTTTTTACGTATACGAGCCCAATAAGTGTGTACTATTGTTTCATTACGCACTCGATAAACTGATTAAATCTAATACACTATACATTATTATGTACTATAATTCGTGTAATCACTGCCGGGGGAGTTCGTCATAATAATAATAATAATAATAATCATAGTACATGTATATACAATATTATATATTTACTCGTGCACTGCGTGGCACCGAGATAAGTGGTCGCCAAATGTCTGTGATCGCTGGTTGGTCGCTACTGGTCGGCTATTCGTTTAACTCGCGTTGATGAACAGTAATTTATTCCGCTATATATCCGTTTGTAATTTTCCTCTGGAGGTGTCATTCGGTCGTCTCGCGCGCGAGACTGTTATACAATTCAATATTGTATCATAAATAGTAAACGTAGGTACCTAAACGGTTTTCGAGAGACGCGCTTGTTTTTTTTTTGTATTCGCGCCCGATTATTTTATTATAATATTATATTGCTTAGAATATATAAACAATAAATAAAAAATAGTCAATTGTCTTTTTCGTCCATTAATACGATTTCGGTCATTACTTAATAATAATTATATACACACATAAAATGTCTACGAATAACCAAACGGATCCAAAAAAAGGAGATGACCAAAAACGTGCCGTTCAACTTAACCAAGTACCACCACTACCAGGTACTATAATATATATATATATACATATATGTAATTTATCGTCATAATTTACACCTCATTTCATTTTATTCTGTGTGGTTGACATGTTTTATGTATAATTCAATAGGTAGGGTAAAAATTATTTGTTGAGAAAAATTCACTCAAACAATTTATTTTTCTATTGTATGGCAGAATAATATTATATAATGTGTTTTTTCGTTTTAATATCTCATTAAGGCCATGCAAATAATCAATATTTAAATAAAATACAGCCTCTGTAGGTTATAGTACAAAGATACTAATGATAATTGATGTACCTACATTATACATATTACACACATACAATTATAATATATTGGTAAAAAACCTTGTCGTTAATTTCCACAAAATATCTGCATGATGTAGATACATAAGTTTTAATCGTCCATAATCGTTTCTATATCGTTAAGTCTCGTCGAACTGTAGAACATCATTTTTTTTATCAAAACAATATATTTTTTTGATTTTATAATATTATTTTCTTTCTTTCATTTAATTGGGTAATAACTTTTTGTTAATTAATAATTATAATTTATAGGCAGCAGGAATGTCTAGGTACATAATTTCAATATTTGACAATTTCAACTAACAAGATTTTTTTGTCCGTTAACCGCAATGTAGTTATGCAATTGCTATTAACTAATAACTATGACTGAGGTTAGATTTTGGCTTGTATATTTATTTCGATTTCTCAAATTCAAATATATGCATTTATATGTGATGTCTCTATATTTATAGTGATTAGTTGACTATTTTTAATTTAATTTATGCGCATTCTTATTTTCATTCGAATCCCGATGTATTTTTTTGATGGAAAACGATGATTAAAACGTCTAACACATGATTTATTTAATTTTTTTGTTTATAATTTACGGTCATCATTAAATATGAGATCATTCATTCACTCGTCTATCGCAATATTTTCGTTGACAAGATTATACAGCTGTCAGCCATATAGGATGTGTTTCGTCAAAAACAATCGAAACATGACAAATATTAACGAAAATGATTTTACGGAATTATCATTTCCATCATCCATCTACGAAATAGGTGCACATATTGCTGACAAAAAAATGGCGACCCGTCCACACAACGGTGTTACAATCGTTACATATATGTTGTTCTTATATAAATATAATAATATATTATCAATTATGAATGCGTATATGTAAATAAGTGTTTTACTCGTTTCATAAAATAATAATACGTTCGTCGACAGACAAGTGTTATTAATAAGAATACACATTGGAATGTACGTTACAATATAACATTATATAGGACATAGGGCGTATAGGTATACGATCGACATAAGTTTAAAAAACAAAAATTTTTCTCGTTCTCAAGTTACGAAAATATTTTGGAACAACTCGACGTTTACATTATAATGATAATCGTTCTATTGAACGAGATAAAACAAAAAACAAAACTCCCTCTGTATACCAAATACTCGCGTCGTTAAAATGTATAGGTACAGGTACACACTGCAGCACACGAGACGCTGCAGTAGGTATTTTAAGTTGATTGTTACGAATCAAAAGCATAATGAACTATTGAACTGATAATAATATATGCATCGAAGAGAACCGGGAGTCAATGAATATAGTTATACCAAACCCCTTGACGCAGGACGCGAGTGACAAGCTTAAGAGAAAACGAACGTAATGTTATATTAGCTTAATAATAATACCTATGTGATTCAATTGCATAATAATAATAATAATAATATGTGCACTGGTAATTTACCCACTATACGTAGATAATATTGTTCTGTGTTATTGGAAAATCGAAATTTATAAAGGATCTTACCGATTAATATTACTTAAATCGCATTCAATAATAACACAATTATATAAACATTATATTATATGTAATATTATAGTGTTTTAATGTTAATTTGAAAACTAATAATGTTTATAAAAAGTTTAATATTCTTCGAATGTGTCCTACAATATAATTTATGTAATCGCCGACTATTATGGATTCATATAATCATATTTAAAAAATACTCGTTTTGATTCGTATGTAAATATTACTATATTAGGTTTGTAGACGTTTCAATAGGCTTTTGATTGAATAGCCAAAAAAAAATGTTTAATTTATCCAATTACAGTTAATATTATTTACGACGCACTTCTTTATATTATACATTTATACCCTATATAATATTATCAATTGGTATTTTAAATAACGTTAATATGTTAAATACGCTGACAATAGGCATTTTCTTAGTATCTTATAATCTAGAATTTAACCGTATTATTGTATGAATAACCAAACATTTTATAATATTATGTAGGTATGTATGTTTAAACAAGTGAGTGTATATAAACATATCTGGCAAAAATGATTGGGAAAACAATTTCTACGTGCGTCCGCTATCGTGGTGTGTTTTTGTAAATTAAATTAATTTTGTAGACATTGTTATTAAATAAAAACCCTAACCCATACGTAAAAGGTCATACATTTTTTTCTTTATATTCTGTAAGTTGGTACCTACCTACCTATACCTATATTACAAAATACAAGGCGGCAACACAGCACTGATTTAAAATGTCATTGTGTGCTAATGTCTTACGTACATACGCTTATTTACTACCTATATGACATGATATCATGGAAATTAAAAACAAACAATATAATAATATATTATTTAGATTTAAATAGTAAATTTTTACGTAGATTTAAATATTTGTGGAGGAAAATTCAATTTCAGTTTTTGAACGAAATTATAAATTTGATTAGAAACAAGTGTTACCTACCGAGAACATTGGGGTTTTAGACACGTACATATATGCAGGAACAGTTGACCTATATTTTGTAAAATTTCGATCTATCACTGTCGAGATCGGTCATGTATTGCATTCATATATAATATTATATACGGTAGTCGGTAGGTGTAAAATAGTCATGTAGGTACTCCACGCATAGTTTGCGCCGAGTACTATTATAATGTGCAGTGTGTCTGTGTCTAGGGTTCAATATTCAATTCCTGATTCCTCTGCCGGTTTGGTTATTATTCACACACTTATATATATATATATATATATATATATATCATTTTTTTTTTATCGAACTATATAGAATGTGTGCTTTTACAAAACCTTTCCTATAACGTCATACCTACCTATATCGAGTGTCGATGAGTGGGCAAAGGTGTAGAAAATAAAATACTATATACTCGCCGTACAAAAATTATCAAATTTTAAAATACCTATATCAATCGATAGAAAAGTGATCGTTAAACGCGGTTGTATTCCTTTTAACGTTCAGTAAACTGTACCAATATATTATTATTATAGATTATCATGCTCATTAAGTGCAGGTTTACTTTTACTATGCTCAGATTATAATATTATGTTGCATACTATATTACTATATTATAATTAATTGTCAAAAAATTAAAAGGATCAAAGTTCATAAAATATTTTATTATGCGTTCCGATAAACTTCACATAATAATACACCAACAATACGTAATACTTATAATTAGAAGTTTATTATTATTACTTTTTGTTTTTGTTACTTTATTATGTACATAATATACTACATAGGTAATACATATTATATTAATGGTGGTTTATCGTTTATTATCAATGTGTAAAAAAAATATACATATACTACAGGGTTAACGACTGTAATAACACATAATAACGATGGTCTCAGGCCAAATATACATTTATTTGGATACTTATAAACGCTGGCACATAAATATATTTTGTAGTGAAAATTACAAAAAAAAACCTATACAATTTTGAAATATTTTGTTTTGTTAAAATATTAATTTTCATCACGATTTTTACCCGTGGTTTTTACTTTTTTAGCTCATATCAATATATTATCATCGATTATAATATTGTACAAGTTAATAGTACAGTTAAATCGAGTATAATCAGTGATAAATCTGTTAATAATGGTTCTACTCTCTAATAGTAAAGATACTCAAAATGAGCATTAGAGACATAAATAACATTCAATTTTTAATTTTCACAGCTAAATGTAGTATTTACTTATTGACAATATATTTTTACTAATGATCTATAGTAGATATAACGTAGTAAATTTGTATTTTATAACACTATAGTTATTGGGTAGGTTGTGTTAAATATAATCGAATATAATCAAATATTAGAATAAGCAACAAATCATTATTAGATAGAAAATATAGTACCTATATAGGAACGTGTTACTTGTCTATCACATTCATCAATATTCATATATTATTATATAGATATGTTTAAATACATAATATATATATATCATGTATTAGATTTAAGAAATTGTATGACGGACAGACGGCATAGTATACCTAAATTATATCAGAATATCATTTTCAGTATTGCAAACGTTCAGGCCGTACAGTATACGTTAATATAATTTGGAGAAAATATAAAATAACTGGCATGCCGAGCATAAACAATTTATAAAAAATACAGTATTATTCCACTTAAAAGCGTATAACCTATAGCTATAACCTTTGTGATGCATGATCGTATCGTTACGTGGGTATATATTATAACTACTTAAAGAATGTTAAACAGGTGTCTTGCGTTGTCAACAGTGTTGCACAATACTCACGAAATTTTTGGAAATTGCAGATTTCGCGTAGGGATTAAGAATGTGTATACTATCATAACATAATATATATTTACCCTGTTGTGAAATGTAAATTATAATGTATATGGTGTATTACACCATTACGTATTGTTCATATAGACGCCCACTCTGCCCTCCTAAGCCAAAAGGCAGTAAGAAACAATGTAGTAGTTTTGAGAAAAAAAACTTTTTCTGAATCGCCTTGTTATTTTTATCATATTTTTAAAACTAATAAGTATCTCTACCTATATATAGTTTATACTGTCATGAAAAGTGAAAATAAATAATTATTTAATTTTAATTAATGGTCTGCAGAACTTAGTATTTGTTACCATATTATACATTTATTATGGGTACTCACTATAGGTACTCGTATTATAATATAACGTATTCAAATCATTAAAAATATTATTACTTATATTTTGTCTTTTACCAAACTCTGTAATTTATTATTAAGCACCAACCTACCTACCGAACGTCGTTGATTTGGTTTTGTTTCACATGTTCTACAAAATAATCTACTAGTAAAATAAAATGCTCTAAAACTTGAAAAATCCCAACTACAGCCAGGCCATAATAATATTATACAATCGACTTATAAGTAAGTTGACTCTTGTTGAAACACTGTTCATTATAGATTTTAAATCAAATTGAATAGGCGATGGCAATATCATGGAGAGTGGAGATACACAGTTGCAATTACATAGCTGTACACGGGGGTTATAGAAAAAAAAACAATTAACTTACCTATTGAGTTAAAAACTTATCTCGGAAAACTGTTTAAATAACGTTAAAATGTATTTTTTATAATCATATTTCAATCCTCGAAATCATAACAAGCTGTTTGATGTTATTATTTTCGTATCCGAGAATAGGTAACCTAAACCTAACCTATAAATTACAAGGCTATATAACATATATATATATAATATATATATATATATATATTATATATTATAGAGGTACATCTTATAATGTCTCAAAAATAAGTTATACAATAGGTACTTATATAAACACATTATAATTTAACTAATTCAGGCACTTTAATCGAGGAAAATCATTTTAATACAAAAAAATATAATATATATAATTTAATAATAGCGTTGATTAGGTTAGGTTAAGTTATGTTTGGTTAGTTGTATAATTGTTGTAGACATACTCCTTAATCCTAAATTAAAAAAAGATGCTCTGCTGTACAGTAGGTTACAAGTGGGTCACTGTGTAATGGATGGTATTAAATTTAAATTCAATGATATAATATCATTGTATAAGAAAAACAATTCTGAGCGGAGACGGTATGTCAGTCTGGTATATAAGATATATTATATACTTATATCTATGGTATTAAACAAAAAATTGACCTATAATAGGTACCTATAAAAATTCCAAATTAATCATATCACAATATCCATTAAGTACTTATAAGCGTTATACATCAACAACAAACCGTGATACTATCATAGATATATAATAGTACACTTTAGAAGTTTCAAGTATCCACGAATAATATTACACAATCACAACAATAAATAACTAAAATAGTTATTCTAGGTTTTTTAATATGTATTTTCGTCCAAATTTGAACGTAAAATGACTATAAAAATAAACTGTGGTTACGTATTTTTAGATTTTTTGGTAACAGAATTAACTACATACGTGGAATCTAGTTTTAAATTTTTATTCCTTAGATATAAAAGTTGAACATTTTATAAATTTTTAACTTCAAAATAATTATTCAATTTTAAAGTTGATAAATGTTGTCAAAATTCGAACTTTAAATGCTCATAAAAAAAAATCGTGTTATGTATTTTTAATATTTTTCAACTGCTATTGTAATAATATATCAGGAGGCTTGCATTAAATTTTCACTATTTTTTTACCCAACAAATAAAACGTTATTGATATTTATAGAAAAAAATACTAAAAAAATTAAAACTGAAAATGTCCTTAAACAGCTCAAAAAGAGTCAAAATTGTAGGGCGTTTAGGAATGCTAATATATATATTCAGTGAAATTTGCATGTATCTTAAGTTATTCGTTTTTGAATTACAACAAAATAAGGAAATCGCTACATGAGAAATCGAGTGAATATCCAATGTTGTAAAAATTTGAATTTCCAACGCTCTTAAAAATTTAATTTGACTTTCTCATGTATATTTTTTTTTTTTTTTGATAAAAGTAGATAACCTTATAAGGAATCTTGTATTAAATTTTAAAATCTTAGATATAAAAAGAAAAATTTTTATGAATTCTCAACTCAAAATAATTTGATAATTCTCTTGGTTTTTCCATGTTTTGTCAAGATTTGAACTTTAAATGCTTATTAAAAAAAATTGGGACCTAAGGATTTTTAATATTTTTAAATGTCATTGTAACAATATAGTAGGAGCCTTATATTAAATTGTAGCCTTGTATTAAATTTTCAAGCTTTTTTAACTTCAAATAAAATTGTATTGATATTTTTAGAAAAAAAACTAAAAAAAATGGAAAATGAAAATGTCCCTAAACAGTTCAAAACAAATTACAATATTTTGAAAATATTATTGTGTATAGAAAATACAAATATAAACAACCAGTGAAAATTTCATTTATATACGTTCATTTGTTTTAGAGTTACCTACATCAAAAACCAAAATTGATTTTGTGAAAAACCGAGTTGCTTAAAAATTCCCGTTTTTCCTTAATTTTTATGTTGTTTTCCCCGGCGCTTATGAAAACTATTGGGAATTTTAAAATTTGTCCTCCCGAATGCACCAACTAGATTCACTTTCCCGTCGAACAAGATACTGTTGAAGAAAATCGAAGCAGTTTTAACCGTGATGACAGACACAAAAATTAAAAAATTAATAATTAAAATATAAAAAATAAAAATATAAAAAAAAACACACATCATTGTAAAATCAATACATTCATCGTTCCACTCAGAATATAAAATTAAATTACCCTGTAAAATATATTATAATGTATTGAATACTTATAGCAAACAATACGAACGTTGTAATGGCGACATAATTAATCAGATAATTAGCATTTCAAACATGATAAGGTGTCAGTGTGCTGAATTTAAAGTACATTGTACTTTTTTAATTAAAATCACACGTCTCTTTATGTAAAAGACAAAACTCATTGAAGTCCACAGGAAGGATATGAATTGACCAGAATATAAAATTCTGTTATGAGAGCCCAAATCTGCCTTGTATACAGCCGCCACTGTCACGACCACCACTTTTGACGACAAGGTCATACACATATAAGGGAGATCGTCGCAAGACCCCGTCAGACGATTACCGTATGGTTTAGCAAACTACTAGACGGTCAGGACTTAGGGGTATATCCAAAATGCTTAGAGGCAGGTCGTTAAACCACTCACAGTCTTAAACATCATCAATATTCATAATCCGGTCGTACCACCGGTCACCACTCTATTTCGATTCTTATTGTATTTTTGTGAACTGAGTATAATTTGTTCAATAAAGACAGGTTCATACCTAAAACCATCACTTGTTAATTTTCGAGTTGATATAAGAACCGATTAATCAGGACATAACAATGTCATCTCGAAAGTAAAATACAATGACTACTAATTGACTGGGTATTAACTTCTGTGTATAATATGAAATATTATTAAAATATAACTATATACCTTTTTAATACAATATCCATACATGATAAAATTATATATTTTGTTCCTTATTAAAAATATTGTTTATTGAGTAGAAACACTGCAACTCTTAAGAAAAACGCTGAATATCGTTCATTTTGTGTTCGCAATTAATTACACGACCTACGATTCATCATAAGCCAATCGGCATTCCTTGGATGAAAAATAGTCCGTTGTGCACTTACAACGAAGTCGTAATATTCGATTGAATATCGCAATAATTATAACCATATAAACCTTATTATATAGTATAATAATAATATTAGTATAATAATATCATAATATGAGACGTCAAGTACAGTTTAAATGTTAAGTATATTCCTATAACTACCTAACTTCCAAGTGTGCATAATATTATGTTTAACTAATTTACAAATATCAATATTGCGAATTTACCTGATAAGAAATGCGTTAAATTTCAATTATTGAATTATATTTGCTCGTATGTGGTTTTATTGCAATAACTGATAACACAAACTATTTTTACACCTTAAAACCCATTATTATAAACATATAGAAAGATTTTTCTTGGAAAATCGATCGTGTAAAACAACATTTTAACAATAATTATAATATACTTTACAGTGTGTGTATAATTTTTTTATTGAAATCGTGTAGTGTTATTAGTAAAACAATATTGTATTAATTATTTTGTAATACGCAAATTTTTTTTACAATTTTATAGTGGCAGTAAATGGGAAATTACGCATTTATGTATTATCACCGCAATGCAGAAAAATATTGTTTATGCGCTGCACATTATATATAAATGCGTTAAATGCAAAATTCAAAACAATCGTGAAAATAATTTTATATGATATTATAATATATTTTATATGTATAAGGAGAATTTGTTTCCTCCCCCTCACCACCCCACAAACAAACCGAATTTACTTTGTCCCGAACAAACTTCCAGATTCGGTTGTACCAATATGGCAATATCCGGCGTCGTGTGATCACATGCGATGTATACACAACATAATAATATTGTATTATGATGTACGAATCGATCAACTGACGACAGACGCGTGAAAACAAATAATATTTTTGATAGAAAACAGCTAAGGATAATAAGATATTTTAACTAAAACAAACACGAAACGTCACGAATGTATACATTGTAGCTACCTATAATAAAATATAAATAATAGTTCTTGGAAAAAAATATTACAAGGAATAATAGAGAAATGTAATAAATTTCCCTCATCGTAAAACACAATATATCATATCTAGCTATTGGTTTTGCGTACGAAATAGGATTTTTTTTTCTCTGATTTAATATTTAAAAACAAGAATTGTTACCATTTAGGTATACCAAACTATATAAAATCAATAAACGCGATCTAAAGGCTTAAAGCACATGTATAGTTTAAAGTATAAGCTATAAGTTAGGTATAATTAAGTATGCACCTACTGACTAAAAAGTTTTCAAAAAAATATCTTATACGTATTACATAAGGCAGATTTTTGAATAATCGTTTTACATGATAATTATTATCATTCACTCAAGTTACAGCACAGTTTATCAAAATTCTTACTCTTCAAGTAGGTACACCGCGGTAGTACATATACTTATAGTATATTATGATTTAGCGGATAGCTTACAAATTATTCGAGACCGCTATTAGTATTATCTTAATTTTTGTATTGTATGAGAAAAATGATCGTTTGAATTTGATTCGACTAACCGATTCATGAATCAAACTAGTATAATATTTATCACAAAAATGTTTAATATTCGTGTAAGTTTTTTAATTTTTTTTCATGATATCTGCAAATTGTAATTTCTACTAATTATTTATACCGCTAGTCACTATACATTCATATATGTAAACCTTCTTTTGACATGTTATCATTTGATAATAATATATATTGTAATTATCATACCTAACATTTTGTTTTCGAACAAAAAATAATCACTTGTGCCTATACGATTAATAAGACGGACAATAAATTAAGAATGTCGATTTGTTACTTAATCGTAAAATATAATATATTTAGATAGTAGCAGCTGGTATCCAGTTTGTGTATATCTATATATTTAGTAGATATAGGTTTTTCGAATATAATCTGCTAAAAAAAAAACGAATACCTAGTCTATTTGAATCGAATGTAGTAACTTAATTTTGATTAAGCTACGAATATTTTCATGACAGTAGGAACTAGAAATTATCTAAAATCTACTTATTTATTATTATATAATATACATATATTTTTTAACACAAATATTGATGATATTAATGCATTGAGTGTCGTGGTTGACATATTACTATATTATGAGGGTCTTGTTTTCGAATTTGTCTAGCGAAACTTTGTACATAATGATATTTTAATGTAAGTATTTATGTATTTGTGTATGCAGGTATTGCGTGTATCATTTAATATTTAAACTTTTTTCTATGTTTTTTGTCAATATAGTAAGTAAATGTTGTATGGTGTATTATATTAAAGAAAACAATCACTAATGACAAATGAACTATTGGAATATTTTACAATTTTATATTTACATAATATTATAATATATGGGTAGTGCCATAAATCAAGTACTCATTGTAGACAATAAAACTAAACCTTTAGCTATATACCGTGTGGGCTAATACATTATGTTTTCCGAACGAACGTTTTAATTATTGATTGAAATTTAATAATATGCATTATCGTATTTTTACTTTTCACGGTTACGTTGTCTAAAATAAATATGTCTCCATCACAATATTCGATTTCGACTGAAATAATAATTCGCAAGTCGTAGTTTGCAGCTATATATTATTATGTTTGTGTTGATTTTTTCTATGACGCTATTTAATCGGAAGTTTTTTATATTTTTTTTTTTTTTACGTGTTTTTTATATAATGTACGGACAAAACGAAATGCATTCACTAATAAAACTATACATTCAAATTAATAATCTAAATGTTTAGTATCAAAAAACAATTCAATTCCGTTTACAGTTTCGATTGTTTCGAGTCTCTATAATAGGAAACTGTAAATAATATTTGATTCAAAGCTCTAATTTAGTGATGACTTATTTGTAAATAGTAAAGCTTATTACTTATATCATTATTTTTTTAAAACATAATAATATTATCATTATTATCTTTTACATAGAAACAACGTCTAGAATATTCTTAGCAAATACAATTCTAAGCATTTAATACGAATAATTAATTTTAATGATGAAACTATTAATAATTGATAGTTGAATGACTAACTTCGAAAATTATTATTTATAATAACGTCATATCAATATAATATTTAATTTAATATCCTTGCATGACGCATTGACGCATATATACGCTAGGGTGCCGTAATCGTATTTGTGAAAAACGGCATACGCAATGTTGCCTCAAAAAAAGGACCTTCACAAATTGTTAAAAATTGTGTAAAAATTATTATATTTCAAAGATATTTTTGAGATGGTCGAGGGTTTGTAATTACTCATCTGTGCAATAATGCAATACGAAAATGTTTCTTCATGCTTATCGCTGACAAATTATCCGCCGGCATTCGTTCCACTAAAACGTCTAAAACTGTGAACTTCGGTTTCAGTAGGTACCTATAATAAAACGATAAAAAATAATGTTTTGTACTTGTATCATCTGTACATGGTTTTTTCTTTCCGCATGTATATTAATATGGTGATAACGGCGAGATTAAAAACGGGATCATCTTCTAAAAAATTAAAATCTTCCAACTTGTTCAGAAGTTTACATGGGGACGTGATGGTATACCTGTAATGTATATGGAAATTCTACTTCACCGTTGTTATTTTTAATATTTTTAATTTTCCAGAAATTAATAAACAAAAAAAATGAATTGTATATAGGTGTACGACATAATATAGTAAGTACCTACCTAACCTATACATTGCAGTTAAAACTTTGTTCAATTGCTCAAGAATAAACCAAGGTGCGTTTATGCAATAAGTGTTTTACTTTTCAGTATCAAATAAAAAAAAATGTACGCGTTATGTACCTACCTACCTATACTGAATGGTTGTTTGGTTTTCACAATAAAAATTAAAAATATTTATAAAATTACATTCATCCAAAACCAAGGTAGCAAAATATATACAGCATACACTTATTTTATTAGAATATTTTTATTCGTTATATCACGATGTAAGAAAATCCGATTGAGTTACGTACGAATTATATTGGTCAATGGTCTTAATATTATATTATTTTATTTTATTATAAAAACATCCTCGCTGCTCTGGTAACGTATGTCAACAATACCTACGATTTAATACACTACTGCAAATCAGGTATATATTATTTAATATAGTATGTAATTAATTACTCTATAAATTACTTTCTCAAGAGAAATAATGTTTTAGACATAAATTTCTATACTAGTATACAATTATTAAACTATGTTAGGATTTGTTTATCCACATTAACCTTATGATTTGTAATACTTTGGATATAGTTGATACGTATACAAAAGTAATGCGTACAATATACTGCGCGTTGACTTTATTATTTCTGTCGATAATAATCGTCACCACCCTCACCGTTCAACGAAGCCATAAAAACAATTCCAGCCCATTCACCCTGCTGTTAGTAATAATATGTTGTTATAATATCGACAACCAACTAACGTGTGGAAAAAAAATTGTGCAACTAAATGTGTCTCATTATTAATAATAGTTAAATAAATTTCAGTGTTTTTACAACATTACAAGTACTTTACCTACCTACCATTTTCGAGTATTATTAATTATTATGTGTGTGTTCATTTGTTTGTCGACTTTGATTCACAATATTAAAAACATAATTTTTAAGATGTTGTTAATACGATATAGGTAGTATATATAATAATATTAATATTACATACTATATAATGAATAATTATAACAATGCAGGTGAAATCGTTTAATCCGATAAGACTTAGCTTATAGAAATTAACGTCTGGACTCTATGTAGAGTACTCCTCACAGTACTCCATTAATATAAATGTCATGCTTTATTGATTCGAGTCTTAAGTATAAAAAACTATAGAATGATAATAAATGGTTTTATTATATAAATTGGCCGCAAGTATAATATAAACTACCGACAGTATACTCCACGCACAAGGTGATTAGGATAAACGCTCATAATCAGTTATAAAAAATGCTATCCACTCAAAAGACGCAGTAATCATTTAAAAAAAAAACAGAACTTTATCGGACTTCTCGAAAACGAAAATAACTTATCTTATATTTCACGATATGATTGTTTTATGTTAATGAAATATAAAAAATAATAATTGTTAGCATTTTTATTACGATTTTTATATGTTTATTCCTTGAAAAAAGATTGTACATATATAGTTAATAATTATACTATACGATTTTAACTGATTGAAATCGACTCATTCGAAATTATATTATACACTTATACAGTATACACGTGTTTATCATCTATTATTTTACTAAACGATTTCGATTTTATTTTAAATTGCCTCACCGCAAACGCTTTTCATATAGGCAGGTAAACTGTAAAGGTAGATCTGAATACGAACTAATATTAGGTAGTTAAAATGAGTTTGTACAAAGCAAATCGTAAATTAATATTTACAATTCGTCCATAAAAATAATACCGCAGCACGTCGACTCGTAGGCCTATGCAAATTGATAACCGATGTAAATAAATTACTGCGCATGGAGGTCAACCGATTTTATATTCGTAATAATAATATTTGTATTATGAATAACAGCGAACGTAGGTACATAATACGAATATATGTAACTTTAGATATAAGGACAGCCGAGGTATATACTAACTCGCTGACTATTTACGGCTATAGTATATACCTAACCCAACGTGTGTGTGTGTGTGCGGTACACGCAATATATTAACATACAATATGAATTCAACCTTTGAAAAAAAGGTTGCAAATTTCATGACATTGATAGTTCTATAGAGCCACAAGACTATACGCGAGTATAAAATATGTATAATATACTCTTCTACAGTAAATACGACTATCGTGATTCGCGATCCTATTGGTTGTAAACGGAATCTAATCGCCATAGCACATACAGTTAAATAATGGGGGGGGGTTGCTAAAATATATCAAAGCCCCGCAGACCCGTGGGGCTTATAAATATGATATTATGTCATACTTACAACTAGGGCCCCCACAGGGGGGGGCGTTGGACCCGAACTACAGGGACCCGTTGAAATGTATTTTTAATTTTTGAAATTTTGATGAAATTTTTACTTATTTTATAGTAATTTTGTTATTTTAAGCTGTAGGTTAACCATTTATCAATTAGAGATGGTGTGTGGGACACCCATATCGCTTTTAATGGGTTGTATTTTTTTGGAAGTTTTTTATTGGGCCTGAAAAAACATTTAGTACATGGGCCCAAAATTGTATGTAGGGGGGCTACAACTTACAGTTTCTTCGCACTCCCGCACCAAATTCATATTACACAGTGTAAAAGGAAGTCCTTACAAAATAATTTTAAAAATGAACTCTACTAAACGTGCAATGAAAAAAATTGTGAAATTTGGTTAATAAATAATTTAAAAAAGGTGCTCTGCTGTACAGTAGGTTACAAGTGGGTCACTGTATAATGAATGGTATTAAATTTGAATTTAATGATAAAATCATTGTATAAAAAAAACAATTCTGAGCGGAGACGGTATGTCAGTCTAGGTTTAAGAAATATTATATACATATCTATGGTATTTTAAAAAATATTGACCTATAATAGGTACCTAGGTAGATAATCTTATAAGGAATCTTGTATTAAATTTTAAAATCTTTGATATTAAAAGAAAAATTGTTATGAATTCTTAACTCAAAATGCTCAATTAGTTAGCTAAAACGATAGCTAATTTTCGTGATTTTCCCATATTCTGCCAAGATTTTATCATTATAAATGCTTATAAAAAAAAACTGTGACTAAAGATTTTTAATATTTTTCAAATGTCAATGTAACAATAAAGTATGAGCCTTGTATTAAATTTTCAAGCATTTTTACTCTACAAATAAAATTTTATTGATAGTTTTAGAAAAAAAATGGAAAATGAAAATGTTCCTAAACAGTTCAAAACAAATTATAATATTTTGAAAATTTCATCGTGTATAGAAAATGCAAATTTGAACAACCAGTGAAAATTTCATGTATAATATACATTAATTTGTTTTAGAGTTACACCAAAAACCAAAATCGATTTTATCGAAAACAGATTTTGTGTAAAAATTCCTGTTTTTCCTTAATTTTTCTTTTGTTTTTCACGGCGCCTTTAAAAACTACTATAGACAAATTTTACTTTTGACCCCCCAAAGTACCAACTATCAGAAAAGATACTGTTGAAGAAAATCCAAGCCCTTTTACTGTCCTAAAAGGTGATGACAGACACAAAAATAAAAAAATAAACACACATCATTGTAAATCATTGTAAAATCAATACATTCATCGTTCCACTTCAAATCTAAAATACACATATCGTTTTAAAATCAATATATTCATCGTTCCACTTAGAATCTAAAATATACTCATGTCAGGAAATTCCCAAAAATAATATTTTGAAAAAAGTTATTATACGTTCTAAATTAATTTAGGTACTTATGCTTACCTATGCTTCCTATTTCACTCAATAATTTGAAATCTTCTTATAAAAAAATTATATATAACAATATATTATAAATATACTAGCTGATCCCGTGCACTTCGTCGATTGTTGAACTCCTTTTGGGTGTAACTTGCTGGGGTAAGTGCAACTCAGCCACCCTGGTAGGCAATGTTCAATAATTTGATTTGATGCAAGCTTGTACCTGATCTGCCCGAATAACCATTAACCAATGGCAACCAATAAATAAATGCTAATTTCTAATGTAGACTGTAACCAATGGCAACTATTAATAAATAAAAATAAAATTCCCAATTTCCATCTTGAATCTCAAGTCCCTGTTTCAGCACCTATTTAAAATGCGAATTTCGAAAAATCCTTTCTTAGCGCACGTCTACATCATAATAGCTATCTGTATGCCAAATTTCAGCCAGATCCGTCCAATGGTTTGAGCTGTGCGTTGATAGCAGTCAATCAGCTTACTGTTTTATATATACAGATAGATGCTGATCCCGTGCACTTCGTTTCCCGTTAAATGTACCAACTCTATATGACTTAAACATTTTCAATGCGTTATTTAATATTCGGTGTATGATGTTCTAGATTTATCTTAACTTTTATGTTGCCCGGAATAAAAATTCTGTTTCACAGCAGTATGTTATCAGGTAGGCAATCTACCTGTGGTTATCGCGGACCCCGTGCTGTTTGTACGTAAGTGTATGATTCAACTCAAAAAGTACCAAAGTTATACCAAGGTTGACGTTTTTACTTAATTCCACATACCTATAAATCCTAACCTGACCTAACCGTACTAAAATCCGATGAATAAAAAAAACCAAATTTCGCCCTTTTTAAATTAGCGTATCTTCTTCCCATGGGTCTAATCTACACACCGTCATTCATTTATATAAGATAAGATTTACATAAAAATAATAATACAAATCAACAAACATGCCCGATAACCAATAGCAACCAATATAATATAATACACCATAGAGTAAATAAGACAACGGTATCGAGTTCAAATCCCAGGACATCAATAAATAGCTATTGCAGTTTTTCGAATTATTCAGTGGACTTTTTAAAAATTTTCCTTCGTAAAAACCTTCACCTATTAATTACGAACATCTTAAAAAAAATTGAGACAAATCGGACCAGCTGTTCTCTAATATTTTTTCTTTTCGATTTTTATCGATATTAATCGATTTCAAGCCCTGCTATTATCGATATTTGTATTATTATTTATATTATATTTATATTTATATTTTTATCTGCTAGAGGGCGCCACCGGTGTAACTCAGTTTTTGTCTCTAAATCTCTAACTCACATGAGTTAGGTCCATAATTTATGCTATAAACCCGCACCCCGACATTCTCTATCATTTAAAAAAAATTTGAGCAAAATCGGCCCAGCCGTTCTCAACTGAAACAATTTCGAATTTTTTGTCTCCATTTTTATATATATAGATTACTAAGTACTAATACATATTTTATTATTTAATCAAGTACGCATCTGAAGCTATCAAGGATCAATAATCAATTAATGACTACGTCACTATATCGGCAGATTTCTAACATATACTTAATAATTAGGTACTTATGTTTAAAAATGAATTAATTGTGTTAAATTGATTGTGTGACATACATTTTGGTTATCTTGAATAATTATCATTACAACCGTCAACTCATATTTACACCTCTGGTATATTAAGACCAATTTTGTAATATCAAATCGTTTGAACTATAAACTAAAACAACAAGGGGGAAAGTAGATAACCGCTCTGCCGTACAGAATACAGATAGCTAGGTTTTGAGTCTACCTCATTATTGAGTAGGTCACTATTATGGATCTATTACATATTTATATTTGAATTTAAATTTACATAATAAATCATGGTACCTATATGATGAAAAACGAATCCAACAGTCAAACCTTTTGGATACCAAATAACAATAATATCACAATTTTAACATATTATGTTCATATCTTTTGAGCCCCCCGCCCTTTTTAATTTTAATTTTTAGTTAGAATAAGTATATCAAAAAATACCATAGAAACTAATAATATTATTATTACAATTTAATCAACAATAAAAGTAAAACAATAATATGATATTATTATTGTATAGAGGTACCTTTATAACAGGTACAGTAATAACTCATTAACGTTGGTGGTCTGTTAAACATATATTATTGCAATTTTCAGCTAATTGAAATAAATTCATGTGGTGACATGACTGCAGATATTTTTCAATTGATTTTGAATTATTGTACTAAATTATGCTCACAAACCATAATTTTTGATTTTTTCGTTATTATTCGATATATTAAGTGCAGTTTTCGGAAAACAAACGACATTTCCAATCGTCGAATATACTTTTATGCATTGCTTTTGTGCGATGTACACCTACTGTATGTTTACCATAGGAATGTGTTTTCGCGTGTCCACAGGTGACATGCAAAATTAAGATTTAAAGTTAATAAAAAAATTTCATTATTTCCCACTCGTTGCTAATAATTGAATAAGTCCACAATTTAGGAACCCTTCGTGAGATTGTCTTTATCTTACGGTTACCTACTTTGTTTTATTATATAGACGCGGAATCTGCAGGTGGCGAGATATTCATATATTGTTCATTGCGATAAACTTTGACTTTTGATCTGCTTGTTGCTTGTATATCGATAGAACTCCCACCAATCAATACTCAATAGCCTAATAATGTATCTTTTATTATAAGAGATTATCAAAAATGTTTTGATTAAGTTTACGGTTTGTTTTTTTCCGTCATTGGCATTCGTAACAAAATCGAAATCACTCGGCCCCCAATTAGTTATATAACTGCTTCAGATGTAATATGTTATTATCACTGATATATAACATTATGTGGTTGAACGAGGAAATTCGCATGGATGTTGTGCATCAACTTATACGTGTGATTACTACATATATATATATTATATACAGTGCTGACCTTTATTACTGCTCACGTATTATTAAATTGTATTTACTTGTACTAACTTCGACATGATGTTTGCTCTCAAATTATTGAATTAGCCATTCAGTTTTCAACATAAAAACAAACATAACAACGGTACAATAATAGCTGTTGGCTGGCTTGTACAAATAATTTAATACGGCAATCATTTTCCATTGTCGTCTAGTGATTAATCAAACAATCGTCAACAACTCGTTACAATAAATGAGGTATTTTATAAATCTGCAACTCTCGTGTGGCTGTGTATTTTAATTTTATACTGTTCAAGGGAGGGCCGTGGTCCCCGAAGCATCCATGGTGTACTATAGGCTGGCTAACTTTATACACTGTGGGTCACAGGTCACTGCAGGTGTGCCTACAACAGTTTTGTAAAGAATAATTTAATTTTGTGTTCGAATATACTTCAATAAATTAAATATATGTATCTGGCGTATAAAAAATGTCCGGTTTCTATAACACATTTATATTTTTGCAGTAAACTCGCAACAGTATTCATATTATATACCTATACTTAAGTACCTACTACATATATTCGTAAAAAACTTTGCAGGTGTATCTTTCCTATTGATATTCGAGGAGATAACGCAGGTTAAAATATTGTCGATTAAAGTTATAGGGTAGAGACCAAAGAATATCATCAACGCAAAAACAATAATAAAGTCTATAGACTGAGTACTCAAATAATGTATTCAATATACCCATCACACGTACGTACCTACTTCCTGTCGTCGATTAGAGTAGACAAAATATCAATATAGATAATATTAATATAGCTAACTACCTAAGGTACCTACCTAAGTATAAGTATACCTATAACAGTAGCGTACGCAGGATTTTAGTTCGGTTAGGGTTTTACCTGAGTAAATTATTTACATTATTTTTTTCTAAGCAGTTTTTATATAATTGGTTATAATAAATTTTAGTTAGTCTCAAATTTAGTCTTCATTTAGAACACTTGAGTGTTCACCCCGGACACCTGGTCATCTATCTTCGGGTCGTAATAAACATGGTAATAATAGATGGACGATGGACGATGATACATGATGTACACCATTTGACGGTGATGGCAGACGTTTAGCAATGTTCCAAACTGAAACTACGATTATCGACGTCTTTGTCATATTATTTAACAATTTATTTTATATCTATTAAAAATTACCAACAATTGATCGACTATGTATTGAAATTGGGATAAATAAGATTTTTTGTTAAAGGAAGACATTTCGGGGAGGGGTCAGATCCCTATAACCCTACCCCTGCGTACACCACTGACCTATAATAATAAATATGTAGCGAATCAATAACACATAGACGTATTTCTCTCCAACATAGTAATTGTTTCAATCATAATATTGTTATAGTAATATTATCTGAATCTTAAAACGATGAACGTATTTCATATAGACATATGACATGTGTTGCTTTAGGGCGAAATACAATTTTAAAGAAATTGTAGACAGCAAAATTAAATAAATATCGGTAATGAAATGCCTTAAAGTGTTCGCTTAAGGGTGAAAAATATCTAAAGACGATATTTGGATGTGGCCAAATTGGTAATAACCAAACTGATATACAGGTGCTGACAGTACTTAGCTATTCAACAGTGTAATATTATAATATATTGATATATTGAATATTTTGATAACATGTAACGTTGAGCCGTCATATCGTAGGCACGCTGTCAGTAATAAATGGAACAATGATTGTGTTTATTATTATGGGTACCTACATATTGCAGTGTGCGAGTGTTGTGATGTTTAAAGTTATGGATAAATGTTATCTAAACATATAGAACTGTCAAATAGGTTAGGTTATTGCGATTCAAAGTGCAATTTTAAAGTATTACATTTGTTGTCTTCGACATTTGAGTGGAGCCACTACAAATGTTTAAGATTATCATATTATATCATTACAATTTATTATATAATAATATAAACTATATTGTCGATGTGTAATGTGTATATTGGTGATGACAAGTGTTGTGCTGTTCGTGTTTATAATATCTATTGACTTGTTGTGCAGACGTCCTTGCTAAAACAAAATCAGAGCAAACAATATAATATATAAAATATTATAATACATTAGCAGTTTTGGTGTGATTTTGAGTGTCACTTTCCCCGCCACCCCTATTCGACCATCGTGTAATTTATCTTTATTTTTTTCTTTTAATTCAGATCAAAAATAATTGTTACATATTGTTGGTATAGATGCATTATACATTATAGTATTATACTAATAACCACTGTTATTTTATACCCTGGTCAAAATTCTTAAAAATTCGGAGGTATTTCGCTTGAAAAAAAATCCCATGAGTACCCTACGGCCTACCGGGCATTATTCATCATTGAATATACTTCAAAAATAATATCGTCTCTACAGCACATATATTTCCATGAAATTCCCAAAAGTCAGGATTTCAACTAGTATACAAATTAAACTATAATTACTGTGAAACTTCTATCTATACCGCAGACACTCTCGGTCTCTGACATTTTTCCGCTTTTCAGAGGTCTCCGTTAGGGAAGGTTTTCAAGTGTATCTACTAAATCTCACAACTAAACAGTTTTTTTTTCGTCGTTGCAACAGGTGATGAGGGTAAAATGTCGGATTCGCTCAAATGGTTTGCATTCGTGTCGTACGGCGTCGGTCACGTGCTCAATGACTTGGTCGCCTCCATGTGGTTCACCTACGCCTTGGTGTTCTACCACTACGTCATGCAGCTGTCCAGCATCAATGCCGGGGCTGTGGTGCTCGTCGGCCAGCTAACAGACGCGGTTGCGACGGCCGCAATAGGCGTGTTATCAGATAACGCCAACATCTATTGCACCGATCGATACGGCCGCCGCAAGACTTGGCACCTCTTCGGTGAGATATATTTTAATAGTTAATCGTTACAACGGATATTGCATGTTCGGTCGCACACGTTATATACAGGCGGATATTGGATATTTGGGGTGGATGATGAGGGAAGTAACTTCAGCTAGTAACCATGTTATATACCTATAATATTCCTGGTCAAACTTAAGTCTAGTGGAAGCATAATATTAGCTTCTATATCCTTGGATTTATGCATTTCCTATCCCAGACTATAGAAAAGAAAGAGAGATTCAAAAGTCAATATCATCGAATGTTACGTGGACTATTACGATGTATAATAAGTAAATATTTAAAAATGCAAAAGATTGGTTTAAAATATCAAATCCCAAGTCTGTCTGTATATTACGAGTATATACCACGCCTGCCCTATAATATAGGTAAAATACGATTTACTCAATTACTTATCCGTCCTTCGCAGGCAGTGTACTGGTGTTCATAAGTTTGCCGTTCGCGTTCTCACCACCCATAATACCACAAGTCGAGAGCTCCGAACTGAACACCGCTCTGTACTACTGTTTCTTCATCGTCTTCTTCCAAATCGGATGGGCATCCATCGAAAACTCGCACATGGCGTTGGCTTCGGACCTGACGCCGATAAGGGACGAACGAACGGCTTTACTATCCATCAGGTACATATTAAAACCATAAATATAACAACAGATCTATAGCTATATAGCATGCCTATAAGTACAATTGTATTATGCACGCTTCCTATTTTATTTTTATTTGTCGATCATCACTTTTATATGCGTTTGCAATACTTACACAGGTATAGTTTTACCGTCTTTGCAAACATCCTGGTGTACGTAGTCACCTATATCGTGCTCAGAAGTAACAACGCGAGCAAAACTCAATTTGGACCTTCAGAAAGAAAAGAATTCCAAGTACATATAATATACTTTTTTGATTTATTTTCCGCCACTATATACGTGTATACGGTATACCCATATATATAATCTACATTGCCTGCCCACTTTATAAATTTATAAAAGCACCGTTTATTTAAGTAAAATTAAAACAAAAAAAGTTAGATATAAGTAATAATAAAATTGTTTACCGTTACTTCTATGTATGTTGTTTGTTATGAAAATATAAGTAAACTTTTGACACGATATTATCATATAGAGGTAGGTATCTGGTATAGTTTTATAAGTACTGTATAAAAAACTAATTTTTACATATATTGTTAGCGTATTTAATACCTAATGATGGACATATACCTATACGCACATAAATTATCGTAAGCTTTGAGCATATAATATATACCTATGTATAATGTATATGTAAGTACTATCATTACTCATTAGTGTCAACTTATAACCTAATTGAACTTGGAAAAAGTTGGAACGAATGACAATTATTATACGTTTCTGTTGAGCTGTATAAATTGAACACATAATAATATCGTAGCTCTACGCTACGCGAATGCAGAACAATAATTATCACACTGACATTCCACCCTCATCTCACTCCATTTTTTTAAAAATAAATTATTTTTATTTTTGTCTTCATTTGTAATAAAATAAAACAGAATAAATGCCCAAATATTTCCATAAATACCTATATTAATTATATATATTATTATGTATTTTAATTTCGATTGATCATTGGTCTATTCGAAATAATAAAAATTACTGTTAAAATAAATAGTAATGTTACAAACAATTATTATTATAATAATCAAAATGTTTTACAAAAATCCATTGCAATTATAGTACTGGAATTATAGGTACCATTTATATCCAAAACCCCCTAAATTGAACAGACCATTACAATATGCATCTATAATAATTGTATTCATAGAAATATTTAGAAATTTGTTCTGTTTTTTTTTATTACACATAAAAACAAAATTAGACATAAGACAAAAAAATAAATAATTTTATATAAAATTAATTTTTTTTTTTTAATGGTGGGAAAATGTCCTAATTAGAAAATATACAGGCAGAAAATAGCCGTGGGGTAAATGTACAGAGGGATTGTCCATGAACCCATGAACAGTATGGTTCGGATTCTTAAGGGGGTTTGATAATACATTATGCAGTTTAACCGAAATATCTTAATTTAATAATTTTAAATTTTAAATTAATTAAAATAAACTTTCATAAAATTACGTACAAGTTAGTGGGGCACATGTCGGTTGTGACGCAATAACAATGTTGTATAGGAAAACTGTCTAAAGTAATTTTCACACGATTTTATCGATTCAAGCAAAACCTCATTGTATATTTACAATTGTATTAAAATAATAATTTTAAATACCTATGTCTAAGTAAGGTGTTTTTTCCAATAGTTCATGATCGTGAATCTGGCCAACCCACTATATCTCAAATCAATCTAACCGTTACTCATATCAACATTTATTAAATAATTAGCAACAATTTGGAAGGGGAGATGGTATTTTGCGCCAATTTAATTACCTGTAATTTGCGCCATCAAAAGGTACATTTAAGGGCATAAATAATTTGGGCCAAAATATAAAAATATAATATGTATTTTGCGCCACATATACAAATTAATTTTGGTAATTTGCGCCAAGACAGAAAACAAAATGGAATATGTAATTTGCGCCACACTTCCAACTTCAATATTGTTGGAATTTATCAGCAGATAAACTTACCGATATTGCATAAGATATACAATAATAAGCACCGACGTGTGTCCAATATAATATTGTTGTTTTCTACTGATAAAAGACATTCGTTTTACTTGTATACATTTATTTATAATTATAATATGACTGATTTTTATATGTCTTATTACTAAACGAAAATTCGTTTTACTTGTGGCGCTAATTACAATTTCGATAAGGTGAACTATATATGGCGCAAATTACAATTTTTGTAGGTAAACGATGCCGCAGATTACATATTGCCTTTTTATTTAGTTTTATTTGGCGCAAATTACAAACTTAAAAACTGGCGCAAATTACCAAGATACAATTTTAGATGTGGCGCAAATTACATATATATATATTTTTTTTTTTTTTGGTTGTTTTTGACGCAAATTACATACGCCCTTTGGATGTTAGGTTTTTAAATTTGTAAAGCATTATATATTTATATTACACTTTTTTTCACCCACATGTCCGAAACTGATGTCGTTTGACTCCTTACATAATTAGCAATTATTTGCACACTACTACCTGTGGCCTACCAAGAAAAATTGACACAGGTTGTAGGGTGGACTTGCAAATACTTGCAAACTATATGGAATTGAACAAGACCCGTCTCGAACGTGATGGGTGAAAAAAGGTGCAGCCTTTCTTTATTTTTGTTCCATAGTTGAAAATAATGACTTTCAAATTTTAAAACCTATCTTGAAAATACTTGACAATTATTTGCTTAATGTTGATTTTGGTTAGATTGATTTGAGAGAAAGTGGGTAGGCCAACTTCACGACCATCAATATAGTTCACCTCCTAAAAATATGCAAATGAAAAACAAAAATGTTCTCATTTAAAAAAAAAATTTAATACAAGAAAATATATGACAATCCTGTTTTTATCAGATTTCTTGACTAAAAAAAAAATCATTAAACGACCGTAAATGTTTATATAGATAGTAATATTGGTGATAATGATTGTCGGGGCTATGACGACCATAATATTTCACATTGGTGTACGCGAACCACTTATCAACAACCGTGTGAATCGACAGCTCCTGATGACAGAGACGGAGGCTGAACGCGCAGCCAACAGTATTTTGTCCATGTTCAAAAGCATCACCCTTTACCAGACGGCCGTCGTGTACATGTGTTCTCGGATCACAGTCAACATGACTTTGGTAAAAAATTCGCTTTTTACATAGAATATTTTATATTTTAAATGGACCCGCGCTGGGTTTTGTGTTTGAATTATTGTTATTACCAGGGCTGTGAATTTAATGCATTAAATAAAAACCCTTAATTAGAAAAGACCAAAATTATTAAATATATCAACGAAAAATAATACCATAAAAAAGGAAAAAAATAAGCTAAAAAGCCAAAAAAAAAAACACCTAAAAACTTGCTAAAGTATGGAAATAACAAAATGTCAACATTGAGTGGTACCTAATTAAAACGTAGTGTTAAAAAAGGTATGTCTTACAATAAATTTTAATTAATGCATTTTCCTACAAAATTCACATCCCTATAGTTATTATATTATTATTGTTGACGTGTATATACATATAATAAGTATATTGTATATATATTATACATATAGGTGTTCTTGCCGATGTACTTACAAGACTTTTTAAAACTGGAAGCCGAAAAACTAGCACTGTTGCCCTTGATAATGTTTGTCAGCAGTTTTGGTATGTCGCTCCTCAACAAACCCATGAACATGAAACTCGGTAGAAAGGTACGAGTGTTTTTGTTCGAATGACCCGACACAAAACAGCATACGTTATAAAATATATTTTTAACGATTGAACATTTTGCAGTATACATATTCGTTTGGCGTGGTGTTGTCATTGGGTTCCGCGTTTTGGTGTTATACAGGCGAAGGTGACACATATGCCAAATATCAAATATACGCGGTCACTATCATAATAGGTAAGTAGTAGCTGCACACATACCTGAAGACATAGGCGCCAATTGTGTGGGGGGGGGGGGTTGCTAGGGAGTCTTTACCAACCCCAGACTCAAAATAAGCACTGCGATGTGTTTTCCGATTGTTCAAATTCATTATATTAGCATTTATATTTTGATATTATTTACTGTAAAGTGGTTTAATATTATAATTTTTACCACAGTTATTAATATTATGAATGACATTTGGCTTGGGGAATATCATGCAAAAAGGGGTTTCCCTAACTTATATATATTGCTTCAAATTGCTATCATAATTCCAGTATACCTATTATATAAGTCCTGTAACACGTGAGCTCAGTTTTTAAATAAAATATAAAAAAAATTGGTTACGTCCACGATTACGTTCATGACTTCGTGAACAACGGTTCACTGGTATAACTATATTAAAATCTTAAATATTTAAGTTGATAGGTAGGTATTACTATTTACAAATAACTTATAAAATCAGTTAGTTTTAGATAAGTAGGTACACTATAAATGCAAGAAAATTAGTTTTGAAATAAATAATAATACATTGGAACTTATACATGATGTGTTTATTATTATTTTTTGTTGTTCTTTAATAATAGATATAGATTGTATTAGTATTTATATAATGTGACGTATTTACAATAGTAAAACTCATAAGTTTACAACGTAAAAATAAATAATAGCTACTAAATAATGTACTATCTAATTTAAAGTTGTTTTAAAGGAGCTATTGGAATGCGAACTAATTGGTCGGTTGTTACCAATTTTAACACCCCCTGAAATTTAGATCTAGTTGTTCCAATAAATTGCGTCAAGTACAAAATATGTTTATAGCTTACCTATATGTGCATTGTGCCTATTTTAATAACCATTTATATACATACCTACACGATTCCGCATGTTTTTTTATGCAACGCGTTGCAACGTTGCCATTACATTTGTTTGTCGAGAAAACCGGTGTCGAGTATATTATATTTTATTATATAAAAAAATAAAATCAAAATAGTAATTCCATAACAAATAAATATTTTTGGTTATTGATTATACTTAACTATTGAGGCGTGTAGTATTTGTTAATTTTTTCTATTTTTTAAAATTTTTATTGTTATGAAATAAATAGTTAGTTGCTAGGTGTAATATAATTAAAATGGGATGTTTTTTTTTTTGATAAAGTGAAATTGTTTTATATCTATATCAAATTTTAACCTGCTTGAGCATAGCTCTCATTAGCCCATTGGCCAAATTAGGGGGGGCTTAGCCTTCCCCCAGATTTTAATCATATTTTAGTTAAAAATATTAGTTATCGGTTTCTGTGCTGCTGATATAATTCAACCCCTACCCTCCCCAGAAAAATGTCCTTAGTTGTGCCTATGTGCGTATGTTTGTACTCGAAAAACTCGAAAAATTGTTTAAAAAAATTTAGGCTCAACGTTACATTCGAATACGCTCATGTTGTATAAGCCTAAATACTTTATCTGATCAGTAGAAATAAAGTTGGGGTTACAGAAAATAGTAAAGTAACTATCAATTATTATCAATAAAACATAAAATGTATACATTTAAAAATTGTTAAAGGATGTATTGCATTTTTCAACGGAATTTCTTATAATGTTCCCGCTGATTGCCGTCTTATATTCTGAATTTTAAAATTGTAGTGGCAATTATTACCAAGAATCAATCAGCCAAAGTTATGCAATTGCACACCATTATTAGTTAAAAATTGATAAACAATTAATTGAAGCAACAATTTTAATTCGACCTCATAAAGGCGAAAACGTATAGGTACTACTTCCACGAATACCACTTATTCAGACAAACTTGTTTTCTCTATGACTATCAATAAAGAGCAAAGACTATATTTTTCAGTGTGTTGTTTAATTTATAGAAAACGATTGCTTCTCTGATAATATGGGCTATATTATGCTATTCATAATCAATGGTCATGCGCTCCAAAGTCGGTAATCCGTCAGATCTTTATGTTTAAGCAAACCAGCAAACATAAAAATATGTAATAAATCCAGAAGCTTTACAATAAAATATGATTTTTTTTAGTAAAAAAACACATTTTTACTTCCTTTTATTTCACATAGCCACAACAATGCATATTTCATTTAATGATGTGTTTTTCGGTGAATATATAAATGTTCGCTAGATTACGTTTATTTACTTTAGCATTCATTTCATATCAGACTAAGCCACATCACCCCGTGCCGGGGTTCAGCTAATAAAATATAAAATTTAATTTATGAACTTTATATTGATAAATGCAGATGAGGTAAAAGCATGTATCAAATCATCGCGTTTATGGCCTCGGATAAAGTAAATTATATCTTAATAATCTTAATTATGTCTTATGAGAGTAGCTTTTGTACTAAACAAATCCTTTTCGGTTATCGATTTTGTGAAAATTTCAGGCTGTTCTTAGAGATATCAGGAAAGTTTTGAGTGTAGTTTGAACCACGATCGATTATTTATACGAACACCAAGTGCTATCCACCACAGGCGTATTGTTTATCTCGGTCGAATTAGTTCAGAAAGCTAGGTCACCAACACCGGTTTGCTTGTACAACACTAAAACCAAGATAAGCCTATATAGAAATTTATATTTTTTCATTTTTTCACGGATTAAGTCACCTACAGCTGAAAATTGATGTTGGTTTATCCGAAGTTAATAGAATCAAAATCTATTGGACCGTTTTCAATAAAAGTGAAATCAATATAGATTCCTCATATCCTCGAGACTTGGTAGTTGTTAGGTTATTTTACCCTATAGCCTATAGGTAGCCAAACGTTAGCTCACGCCTCACAAATGCATTTTTTTCAGCTCACGAAAAATAATATTTATTTTGTTGATATAAATGGTTGCCATTGGTTACATATTATCTAGTTGGTACTTGGGCGGGTCAAAAGTACAAATTCTCAGTAGTTTTCAAAAGCACCGTGAAAAACAAAATACAATTTAGGAAAAACAGGAATTTTTATGCAAAATCTGTTTTCGGGAAAATCAATTTTGGTTTTTGATGCAACTCTTAAACAAATGACCGTAGGTACATGAAATTTTGACTGTATGTTTATATTAGCATTTTCTATACACCATAACATTTTCCAAATATTTTGACTTATTTTGAGCTGTTTATGGACATTTTCAGTTTCCATTTTTTTTTTAGTTTTTTTTCTTATACCTAAATGTCAAAAAATTGTATTTGTTGGGTAAAAAAGTGAGAAAATGTAATGTAAAGCTCCTGATTTATTGTTACAATAGCAGTTGAAAAATATAATAAATGATTTTTTTTATAAGCAATTAAAGATCGACGTTCGACAAAATTTATCGAATTTAAAATATAATAATTATTTTGTAGTTAATAATTTATAAAAAGTTAAACTTTTATAGCTAGAGATTAAAAAATTTAAAACAAGGTTCCACGTAAGTCGTAAATAGGTTATATATAAATTACTTCATTCACAATAATATCACCAAATATACTTAGTAATATCATAGGCTGACTGACCGTTTTCGCTCAGAATCGTTTTTCTTGTACAGTTTTATTATATCATTGAAATCAAATTTAATATCATCCATTACAGTGACCCATTTGTTGCCTACTATACAGCAGAGTGACATCCACTTGCCCACTTTTTTAAAATTTAAATTGACATTGTGTATATTTTTGTATTATTATAATAACTATAATGACTTCTCGTGGTAGAGTTAAAAAAACTTAGTTTGTGTGACACAAAAATATCTATTTAAATTTTAAGCCCCTAAAATAGCTAACATAAATGAAAACCGAGTAAGTAGGTACTTAATAGTTTATTATATATGGTAAAACTTGTATTTTTCTAACAAAAGTATTAATATAAGGTATTGAATCAACATCATAATATTGTTACAAAATGTATACTTTATTAAAATATTTTGTAATAAACAATACTGTAAGTAAAAATTATAATTCTTCTCTCTATGATTTTCAATACTCAACTACAGTAGAAAAAATTGATAAATTGAGGAAAAATTATATATTTGAAAAAATAAGGAAACTAAGAGACATGAGAGATGTTATTTATTTTTTGTTTTAATACAAAAAATTATATTATTATTTTGTAATAATAATAATTTAATATACAAATTGTTATAATTCAATGTTAATATTGTTAAAAATAAGGAAACTTATGTCCGTATGCATATAGTAAATTGATATGTTACATAAGACATAGTTTAACATCTCTAATGTGACACTTAAATTGACTATGCATACGGGCATAAGAGACAGAAGAGATGTTATTTATTTTTATTTTATACAAAAAGTGATATTATTATTATTATCATTTTTAAATTATAATATAATTTTGTAATATTAATAATTTAATATACAAATTGTTATAATTCAATGTTACGGCCCCTGCAAACGTGTCATTTTTAAGGAGTTGTGCTTAGGCAATTATTTCGTTCCTTCGATTACTTATCGTCTTTGTGTGTGTAGTAAATGATCATTAGTGTGTGCATACTTCCCTACCATCACCCGCGACCCGCATCAATTTACAATACATTGTTATTTCTTATCTGGTTTATGGTCGCACGAACGCACATGTACAAGTCATTTAATGTCCAGACTAAATCAAAATATTCAAAACCAATTTATGGACATGAAATAACCGTCGCACTGACAAAAATTAAGGTTCTTCTAGTGGTTCGATTTAAAAAATGTAGAAATATTTGTTCTGGTAAACAAGTTTACTTTGCATCGGTCGGAGCACTTTTTCAATTTTAGCAAATTCTTGACGAGAATACATATTTTACATTTTATAAATTTATAATTTTTTAGTATTGAATATATTCAAAAATATCTAAAATATAAAAAATATGCTCCGACCGATGCAAAGTAGACTTGATGACCAATTAAAACATCTTTACATTTTTTAAATCAAACGATTAGAAATACTTTAATTTTTGTCTGTCGCTAAGGTCGTTTTGATGAAAAATTAATAGGGTTTGCAGGGGCCTTAGTATTGTTAAAAATAATCAAACATCATGTATTAAAAAAAGGTTAGGTTTTTTTCTCAGATAGATCTAGAATATCATACACCTGAACAAAGTTTGAGTCATATACAATTTGTACATTTAACGGTTAACGAAGTGCACGGGATCAGCTAGTATTATTATATTAATTAAATCATAATTTTTAATACTTAATACATTTTGTTTACGGCCAAAATAATATTAAAATCAATTTAAAAGGTAGTGTAACAAAGCCATATAAATAGAAAAATTTCAATTTTTGTTCTTCCAAGTTGAAATCGATCAAAAGTAAAGATATTTACAGCCTTACAGGTATTTTCACTTTATTATAATCACAACAAAATAATAAATATGTATCTGCCCCTGATAAAAAAATTGTCATTTTATTCCAAACTTTCAAACTGATTTCCTGATCATTTCTTTTTTTAAGTTATGGTCGAATTTTGTTCAATGCCAGGCTTTACAGCTAGTGCAACTTATTAATATAAATTGTTGATACTTGGTAAACCGATATATTTTACGATAATAATAATTAATAAGAAAAATTAAATTGCATTAAAATACATGTGTATTTAATGAGTCATTAATAATTCTATTAATTTTATCCATTTGATAATCAACTATGATTGTTTGATTTATGTTGTGTACTGACGTTTGACAGTTCTGAATCTGTAAAATGGGAAATCTGTTTAGGAACATTTTCAGTTTCCAATTTTAATAGTCTTTTTTACTATGAATGTCAATAAAACTTTATTTGTTCGGTAAAAAAGCTTGAAAACTTAATGCAAGGCTCCTGATATATTGTTACAATAGCAGTTGAAAATTATTAAAAATGCATAGGCACAAATTTTTTTTTATAAGTATTTAAATATCGAATTTTGACAGCATTTATCAAATTTAAAATTGAATAATAATTTAGTAGTTAAAATTGTATAAAATGTTCAATTTCTATATCGAAGGATTTAAAATTTAAAACAAAATTCCACGTAAGTAGTTTATTCTGTTACCAAAAAATCTAAAAAAAATACATAATCACAGTTTATTTTTACAGTCATTTTAAGTTCAAATTTGGACGAAATTACATATTAAAAACCTAGAATAACTATTTTAGTTATTTTTTTGTGATTGTATAATATTATTCGTGGGTAATTGAAACTTCTAAAGTATACTATTATATATTTTTTATAGTATCACGGTTTATCGATTTTTCTTATACAATGATATAATATCATTGAATTCAAAATTAAAACCATCCATTATACCCCCTTGTAACCTACTGTAAGGCAGAGCTACTTTTTTGGATTGAATTTGGTGTACATTTTGGTCCATATGGGTCTATAACTTGAATGTACGTCAGACAATTACATACCAGCAATAATAATAATAAGTCTTGTCAGTTGTCGTTTTTGACGTGTTTGCGTGTTGTGGTTTTTGTAGGTATTGCTTGTTCGGTGGTATTGGTCACCAGTCAAGCACTGACCACCGATTTTATTGGCGACAGGACGCATAGAGGCGCCTTCACATTCGGCCTGATGAGCTTTACCGACAAAGTATGCAACGGGGCCGTAGTCATGGCCGTCCAATCTTTGTAAGTACCAAAAACCGTTTCTTTCAATATTTTATGTATGCATCATTGTGCCGACTACCACTAACCCGATTACAACCTCTTACTACAGTCACTGCGCTTCGTGTCCGAGTTACTATCGAGACGTAATGGTATACAATTGGACGATTCCTTCATGTTTGGCGTTTATTGCGGTCATCAGTTTGCCCTACGGAGGACGTCCAAGACTGAGTGAGTTATCACTTATCTTAATTATTTGATTTAAACATTAGCAGACACCGACCAGATGGTTGATAATTGATATCATAACTTATAACTGTATGTTCTTGAAATAGTTGTACAGGAAGTACCGGAGACGCGTTCAGGCGGCAATCAACACGCCGGCCAATCGAAAAAGCATTCGATCGAAAAGGGACAAGAGGCCCTACCCAGCAACTCGGTGAAATCATGACGGAATGGTGGAATCATCTAGTCATAGTCGATAATATGATATTTTAAAATAAAACATAAATTTACAGTTAACAAGTGACTATTTATATTTAATTAATTAATTAGCTTGTAGACATTTTATTATTGTGTTGTTTATAAATTGTATAACGCGGTAGGTATCGTCTAAAACAAAACTCTAATAAACAATAATCATAGTAAGACGTACTCATATAGTCATATGTACAAGAGTCGTGTTATAGATTTAAGGTAGTTGATGATACTGATTAAACCGTGTTTCGATTATACCATATTTATGATTAGTTTATTGTACCCGGTTACTTGAATTACTTCAACAACTGTTGAAATTGTGTAAATTTAATCAAAACATTTATATTTTTATTTTAAACAAGCTAAGGTATAGTATGAATTGTTATTGTTATTAATTATTTATTTTTATATATAGAATATCGATGTCCACATTACATCTGATATTCTAAATAATAACATAATAATGTAAATTTTATTATTTTCAAACAACTATGTGATAATAATTGTATTGAAATAATGTTTTGAAAAAAGGTAAAGAGGCTAAAGATATATATATATTTTTTTATACTAGTCTTTAAATTACAAATTTAATGGATTACGAGTTTAATTTTAAATGTTATTTTGTACATAAAATACAAAATTGTTTATTTGTTTTTTTTTTTAAGAAATTTGTTTTAATAGGTACAGTGAAAAGCTGATAAAGCTTATAAATATTATGCTAAAACTATTGTTAAACTATGTTTTGGTTTTTAACAGTATTTTTTTTTTCTTTTTAATTAAGATTTTTATAAATTGTTGTACGGTACAATTGTTTAGTATAAGTAGACAATATTAACGTTTCCCTCCAAAGATAATTAATTATACATTACCATTATTCATTATTATTAATTATTATCTAATTATTATAAATATATTTAATTGATCAACGTTTAAATTTTATTTAAAAGAAATAATAATCAATTATTTTTGTTTTATGTAACACACTATATTTTATTAAATATATTATTACTAACACAATTTGTAAACATTTGAAAATGTTATTTTTTTTTTGTTATATTTTATTATGTTTGTATCATGATTTATTTTTACGTTATCTCAAATATATTATACATTATTTTATAATACCTATCTACCCAAAAATGTGTGTTTCATAAGTTTCATTTAATAATGAAACTTCGAAAAGAAGCATACACCTCTATTCGTAGTATTTTGGCAATAGGCAAGCTTAAGAAAATATGTTTATGTGCATCCCTGAGGTGGAAAAAACTAAGAGCAGAGATATTTTATTATTCTTTTTTAGATTTAGATAGGAGCAATAATTGGGTTTAGAATTGGGTTTTTTTATGTCCTTAGTCGCCGTTTAAAACAGTAAAACTTAATTTTTACTTTTGTGGGTAATTTTTGGTATCAAATCTGATCTAGTATCGTTATTTGGGTGTTTGGGGGAGGGTCTCAAGAGTAAAAAAATACCTAAAAATCACAAAAACAAATTAACAGAATTTTTATAAATAACCAGTTTTCAACAAAATCTATTTCGTTCTTTTTGTAGTTAAAAAATGAATAGTTGAAACTTTAATGTTTCGCCAATATATACCTATGCGCTTTCTCGATTTGATATAATTTTTTCTGCGCATTCTATTGAAATTTAAAATTTTCGATTTATGTATGATACAATTTTGTTTTTGAGTAAAAATGCTTGAAAATATAATCCAAATGGTAACATATAAGTAGTTTTTACCACAATTCAAAAATATCGAAAATACAGTAACAGGTTTTTTTTTGAAGCGATTAAAACTTCAACATTCTTTCAAAAAAATGTTTGTATTTTATTTTTTTTGTGTCAGTGTACACTATAAGTAGTCGAAATAAAGCTTGGCTTTTCAACTTCAGTATCTTGTTCGATTGGAAAGTGAATATCGTTGGTGCATTGGGGAGGTCAAAATTTAAATTTCACAGTAGTTTTCAAAAGCGCCGGGAAAAACAAAAGAAAAATTAAGGAAAAACGGGAATTTTTACGCAAAATCTGTTTTCGAGAAAATCTATTTTGGTTTTTGCTGTAACATTAAAACAAATGACCGTAGATACATGAAATTTTCAGTGGTTGTTTATATTTGCATTTTCTATACACGATGACATTTTCAAAAGATTTTGATTTATTTTGAACTGTTTAGGGACATTTTCATTTTCCAATTTTATTAGTTTTTTTTTTTATGAATATCAATAAAAATTTATTTGTTGAGTAAAAATACTTGAAATTTTAATTCAAGGCTCCTACTATATTGTTTCAAAGACAGATGAAAAATACTAAAAATCGTTTGTCACAGTTTTTTTTTTTAAGCATTTAAAGTTCAAAAAATGACAAAATATGGAAAAATCACGAAAATTTGCAAATTATTTCGAGTAAGAAATTCATAAAAATTTTTCTTTTTAAATCTAAGATTTGAAAATCTAATACAAGATTACTCATAAGTTTGTCTACCTTTATCAATAATAAAATCTCTACCGGAAAGTCAAATTAAATTTTAATGAGCGTTTGAAATTCAAATTTTTACAACAATGGATATTCACTCGATTTCCTTATTTTGTTGTAATTCAAAAACGAATAACTGTAGATACATGAAAATTTCACGGAATATTCATATTAGCATTTTCTATACACTGTACAATTTTGAAAATATTTTGACTTTTTTTGAGCTGTTAACGGACATTTTCAGTTTTCAATTTTTTTAGTTTTTTTTTCTATAAATATCAATTAAATTTTATCTGTTGGGCCAAAAAGTGTAAAAATTTAATACAAGGCTCCTGATATATTGTTACAATAGCAATTGAAAAATTTTAAAAATACATAGGCACAATTTTTTTTTATAAGCATTTAAAGATCGAATTTTGACAACATTTATCAAAATCTCGAAAATTATCAATCATTGTAATTAATAAATTATAAAATCTTCCGTTTTTATAGCTAAGGATTGCAAATTTAAAACAAAGGTTCTCATAAATAGTTCATACTGTAACCAAAGAATCTAAAAAATATATGAACACAGTTATTTTTTACAGACATTTTAAATTCAAATTTGGACGAAATTACATAATAAAAGACCTAGAATACGTAACTATTTTAGTTATTTTATTGTGATTGTAAAATATTTTTCGTGGGTACTTGAAACTTCTAAAGTATACTACTACATATCTATGATAGTATCAGTTTTTGATGTTGGTGTATAACGCGTTATAAGTACCTAATGGATATTGTGATATGATTAATTTTGAATTCATTATAGGTACCTATTATAGGTCAAATGTTGATTTAGTACCATAGATATGTATATATAATATGTCTTATACCTAGACTGACATACCGTCTCCGCTCAGAATCGTTTTTCTTATACAATGATATTATATCGTTGAATTCAAATTTAATATCATCCATTATACAGTGACCCACTTGTAACCTACTGTACAGCAGAGCGACACCCACTTGCCCACCTTTTTAATTTTAGCATCAAAAATTTGAAAATTGAATATTATAAGGTTTTAATAAATTATGAATATATAATTAATCATAGATATAAATTTATTATTATTATTTAATTAATTTGTATTAGCTTTCAGTTATTACAACTATAATAGCTCGACAATTATTATCATTTTTTTTTTTTAATACATGATATAAATATAACATAATATATAAATATAAGTGTTACAATAATTTTAAGTTGGAGGTATAGGAAAAGAAGATGTTAGTAAGTGATTGACAACTGTAGTTAGTAGAAGTAATAAGGGGTTAATTATGGCTTTAGCCTTTAAGGTCCCCGAGAAATTTGGAGATCAGGCTTTCGGGCGTAGCTGTTGAAGGTTAAGTATTGACAGTATGATTGGCAGTAAAATTGGCATATGAACGATTATGTTTCTGGTTGGAGCTGGAGGTAAATTTGTTTAAAGTCAGAATGGTGTCATTGAGCGCCGGATGACGATAAGGTTTGTGTGATTTAGATTTTCTGCGGTTTTCGCTTGGTTTTTTAAACACTGGATCACCTTTGTATGAGGCTGTGTGCGGCCCCGAACATAGGACACATTTGGCGGGTTCTGAAGGTGCTTTGGTGCAATCTGAAGTGTAATGATTATCTCCACAATTGACGGAACGTGGGGACTGGTGGCAAAAATTACTAGTGTGATAATAACTAATAAGCTCGACAATCATGGCATTGTGGAGCGGAGAGTTTTTTCTTGGGCAGGTCAACTTTGATTCTGGTGTGAAGAAGCAGGTCTAATTTGAGAATATCGCTGTTGTTTTCAGCAACTTTTAAATCAATTCGAAAAAGAAGCAAAGGTTTTTTAGTGTTGTGATGTAGAGTATTAGAGACCCGAATAACTTCGTGACCCATATCAGTTAGGCGGGATTGTATGTCTTCCACAGGAGTGGACGAGTCGAAGTGCCTGATATAAACGGCACATGGTTTCGAGCGATTAGGCAAGTATGTGTGGAATTTTATCTGTTCATTAGCGATAACTATAAACTAAATCATAATTATTGTTGACGCCGTCGGTGCGGATAATCAGATGCTTTGGAGTATTTTTAAATGAATACCCGAAGGAATGACAAGGTCAAGTAGAGATTTCTTGAGCGTGTTGAATTCGTAGCCACCACTTAAATAAAAGGGAGGTGCAAATTAAAAATTTTCACTTGGAAAGGATTCCACGTGACTGGGTGATGCGTTGAACTGGACTTTGGAAGGTGTTGTGATAGAGGGAGGGCTAAACACCTCCTGATCGAAAGCATTGTCCTCGGAGAGTGAAGCATAGCGATTTGGTGTGATGAATACTTTACTTAGGTTTCTGCTAGATTTTGTAGGTGAAGATGATGATGATGAAGATAAATTGAGTTTCGGGGTATTCCGAGACATGTTTTGATTAACAATACCTATTAAGTTTGACTCATTAGAGAAGTGTGCAAAAGATAACGGACAAACGAAAACGACGTCTGTTCATGTTATTGTTGGGCGATAAATGTGAACTCATATAAATTTAAAAAAGCGGGAAAGTGGGTGTCGCTATGCTGTACAGTAGGTAGGTTACAAGTGGGTTACTGTAATGGATGGTTTTAAATTTGATTGCAACGACATGAACATTGATATACACCTGTTTTTTTATATTTTTTAGTTACAGAATAACCTTATTTTTAACTACAAAATCATTTTAAAGTTTTCAATTTAATACATTTCGTGAAAAAACGAACTTTAAATGCTTATAAAAAATATTGTGCCAATGTATTTTTAATATTTTTCAACTGATATCGTAACTATATATCAGGTCACAGGAGTCTTGTATTAATTTTACACATTTTTTACCCAACAAATAAAATTTAATTGGTATAATGGTATTAAATATCAAATCTATACATTTTTTTTTTTTTTTATTAGCCCGACATTTATGGCCATTAGCTGTTTTTGGTTTTTTTGTAGATTTTTATGTTGGTAGGGGGGGACACGTGTGAGTTTGTTTAGCAGAATTTTCTATTTGGGCACCCGTAGGTATCTGCCATGCCCGGGTGGGGGATGGCGGCACTTATTCTTCGGATACCGTGACTTGCAAGAAGAAAATGCCGCCCATTACCGAGGTATCAAGCCAGCGTCCGCTACGTCTACGAGGTAATATTCGAACCTACAGGCTACAATACAGCAGAGTGAGTTCCCTGATTTTTGTTTTTTATTAAAGGTCATAAAGGAGTTAAAAACATTTTAACAATTTAATGCATTTTTACTTTAACATATACAATACTATTCAACAGCATTTATAATACATATATTTAATGGCTTTAAGTGAGCAATTTAGAATTAGTTAATAAATTAAAGGCGATTAAGAAATATTGTATTTTTATTACATTTTTAACGACAGACAAAATAAAAATACATGTACCTATTTGAATATGAATTATTAATTAATAAAAGATATTATATTTTATACATACAGAGTAATTTATGTTTTAACACAAACCATTCATTATCGGTTATTGGGTCTGTGCAAGTTTTCACATAATTTGAATCCTGGTTTACTATATCAAATTGGAAGTAATAAGTATAATTTTTTAATGTTATATATTGTTTTTTTTTTTTATTATTATTATTGTAAATGTAGCTAGTAGCTTTATTACAATCGTTCAAACTATGTAGAAACACTTGACAAATCATGAATGGTCTGTGTAAAAGAAATAAATCACATAGTATAAATTATATTATACTAGAGTCTAGAGACTAGACTATAGACATTTTTATTTTTTCATATCCAAATATTTCTTAAAAGTAAAAACAAATGGAAGTAATGTCAAATACACTAGGATTGATTTTATGGTGTTTCAATTATTTTTATTTATTTGTGTAAATTAATGTATTCAGAAAACAATAAGCCCGTTATTTTTTAAATTAATAAAATTGTATATACACCCTTTACCAATCTAAATATCAATAATTATTAAAAAAAAAAATAAACAAAAATTGTACAAAAAAAACAACAATAATACGCTGCACACCGTTTATGTTTTACAAAAATTAGTGTTATACTTTTTAATATCTCCTATAACACATAATAATATTATTATCAATTGAGTTTTGATAATGATACATTTCAAACACTGATGTTTCTTTTCTTGACAAAAATGAACAACTGAAGATTTACAAAATTCTGTTAGAAAGGCAGTTTTGGTTTTTAGCCAAGTGTTCATCTTACAATATCATAATAAAACACTAAATTAAGTAATAACTTAAAAAAATATTTAATAATGATTTTTCACGAATACAAGAATGCTCACATTTTTACAATTAATTATAATATAATATTCATAAAAATTTAAGTAATTTCAAATCACTTAATACAATTTTTTTCTAAGAAGTTGTCTTCTAATTTTAAGTATAGATTCTATAATCAACAAAGAATTGATTATCCTCTTACAGTGAAACAATAATAATTAATGGAGCAATTGTATGATCAACAATATCTTTTGAAATTATTACCAAATGATCGATAAAGCTAAAAAAAAAAAAAAAAAAATAATCATAATAATAAACAAAGAGTTGTACGAGTAAGCATAATAACTCAAGTACAAATAGTTTTAGTATTTGTTAGGGTTTAAGTATAGTAAAAAAAAAGTTAAGAACTAATATTTATATAAAAGTATACCACTTTCAACTATTTTAATAAAAGCATAATTTTGCACAACAACCATGGTTGAAGCCATATATTATTAACAATAAAACAGTTTGTTTAATTAAAATTATTATAATATTATAATCATAACCATAAATCTAAATGCTTATACATTAATATGCATGATTGCATAATGTGCATGCATTCGCCATTCATACATATACAATGCGTTTACTGAATAGTATATAAATATTTTCATTATAAACATTTTGACATAAATATAGGCATTTTTATAAAAGAGTGGAAAAAAGTGTAAACAGAATACACACCATTTATTAATCTCAACTTGTTACAAAATGTACTCGTACAACTCTTAAAAAATAGCCATTTGTTGTCTTTGAATTAAAATCTAAAATTATTTACAAATAACTTTTATAATAACTAAGCGCCACTAATATTGTAACGTGTATGTGGTGCTGGACTTGGTCAAAGCGTTTACAAATCATTTCCTCATTATTTTTTAAATTTTTAAGTGGCTTTAAGATAAATTGTTAAGATTTAAATCACTACCATATTCATTTGTAAGTAAAAAAAATAATTTTTTTTTTTAAACTGCTTTGCTTATTGGTTTGATAATTTAACATTTATAAGAAAAAAAAATTTTGATTTGATTTTAAAATTTTAAAATTATAAACCATTAACAACTAAAAATTATAGATAACACCCCAAGGCTTTAAGGTAATTTTTAAATTCAAAGAGCAAAAAAATTAAATAGTATTCCAAATTATTAAAAAATTTAACGGTTTAATAAGCTAACAAAGTCTGCTCTTCTTTTCAGTAAAATGGTACAATTTAACATAATATGATCTATTTATCTGGACTGCTTAGTTGAGAACATGGAGTTTTGTAAGGACTCCACCCTGGATTTAATCGTTCTTTTACTTACCCTGCTCAGGTACTAGAAAATACACAACTATTAATTAATTAGGACATTGATGTAAAATTCAGTCACTCTAACTTACCTGAGCCAGATAGATCAAAATTTGGGGTTCCGCGTGGACTCCAGCTTGCATTGTTGGCGACTGCCTCATCTTCCTCGGTGACTGAAAGCAAATGCAACAAAGTTATTAACAATCAGTAAACAATAGGCATGGACTTTGATGAGTCAACATACTCATATCACTCCAAGTGGTAATGTTCGAGTGTGTCGTTTTCGGACTTATTAGCTGCTGTCCCGTCGGAATGGATCCTTTGTGCAATACCCTGACGACGACGATGACGACAACGACAGAAACAAAAACAGATAGACGAAACGCAGTTAATAACGATCAACCATCGTACCACCGTCGACGGTTGACATGCAACGTTAACGATGATGTTGATGATAATAATAATAATAATAATAGTAATAATATATTTTATAGTATATAAGTAGGGAGGTATACTGACTTTTTTTTCGACGTCCACAAAACATAGTCTTCCCGCTTGAAGTGTTCGGAACATATCCTGAAACTCTTGGACACCTGGCTGGATCCGTGGTTCTTAAACTTCTGGATGACTTTGTCGTTCTGACACAGTTCGACCCATTGTTTACACCTGAAAAAAGTGGGGTGAAAAAAAAAGTCAAGCAAACGGCGTTAGAGAGACGGACGTCCGGAGTCGTCGAAAAATGCTCACAGGCTCTCGTTGGTCGGGAACTTGTGAAACGAAAGGTTCTGCGTGCTCCGACTCGAGTTGGTGCATTTGTTAAAACAACAGTTCATGTGCGACGGCATCGTGTGGTGGTCGTCGTCGTCGTCGTGCGCGCGGCGGCGTTCGGCGGGCGCGCAGCGTCGGTGGCGGCAATGCGTTACGGTACGTCCTTACTGTGCTCTGGGGCACACACGCGCGCACGTCGCGGGAAACGGGGCAGACGGTGGAAAATTTGAGACGCGCGGCGCCGAAGTCGGAGGAAATTTTTTTTTTAAAAATTAAAACGTTGTTTCACGCGCTGATAACGGGCTGCGTGATAACGGATCGCGTTGGCGGCATCGTCCGCCAGGCAGTGCGCTGTTTCTATTTTCCTCGGTCCGTCGTCCGTGCAACAACACTGCGTGTGTCTGACGGAACGGACACGATGTTTTATTATTTATCTGGTACTGCGGACGGTACAACAATGGTACGAACGTACGATATTAATATAATATACGACGATGTGCGTACTGTATTCGAACGCACGCGCTAGCGCCCACACGTAACGTTTGGGTAACGAGTGCGTACGCGTGTAGTTGTAGTAGTGCGCGTGCGTATACACTAAAGTCGACGGATCGTGCGCGTGCGTGCGTGCGTCAGGCGGCCATTGCGAGACGGCCGTCGTACGTGTGCCGTGCGGGTTACCACTTACCTCGACATGTACATTTCGCCGTCCGCGTGTCCCTTGTGGCCGCCGTGGATCACATGTAAATACGCGCTCGCACGCACACTCACACGGACACGTTCACAACAACGTGCGGCAGCCGCCAGCCCCACTACCGGCGACCGGTCCACGGGGCCCTGTTGCTGTAAATTGTAGTGCTGTGTGTGTGGTGTGTGTTTGTGTATTGCTACTGCGGTGCGAAGTACACAAACAATATTGAATATTATTGTTGTCGATGTTGTCGCTATTGTTGTTATTGTTGAAGTTGAAAGGCCCCTCGGTCCGCCGACAAGTTTTTTAAATAATTGTTATGATTGTGTTCATGTGCGGACTGACGTGTGGCGCTATTTGGGAGTTGGTGGGGTGTTGTTTGGCTCTCCTATTTTAGATTCTGAGCGGAGCGATGAATGTATTGGTTTTACAATGATGTGTGTTTTTTTATATTTTTTATTTTTTATTTTTTTTTTTGTGTCTGTCATCACGTTTTGGGACAGTAAAAGTGCTTAGATTTTCTTCAATAGTACCTTTTCTGATAGGAAAGTGAATCTAGTTGGTACTTTGGGGGGTCAAAAGTAAACATTTCCCAGTAGTTTTCACAAGCGCCGGGAAAAACAACATAAAAATTATGGAAAAACGGGAATTTTTACGTTAAATTGGTTTTCCAAAAAATCAATTTTGGTTTTTGGTGTAACTCTAAAACAAATGAACGTATATACATGGAATTTTCACTGGTTGTTTATATTTGCATTTTCTATACACGATAACATTTTCAAAATATTTTGATTTATTTTGAACTGTTTAGGGACATTTTCATTTTCCATTTTTTTTTAGTTTTTTTTCTAAAAATATCAATAAAATTTTATTTGTTGGTTGCGAAAGCTTGAACATTTAATAGAAGGCTCCTAATATATTGTTTCAAAGGCAGATGAAAAATATTAAAAATCCTTAGTCACAATTTTTTTTTTAAAGCATTTAAAGTTCAAAAATTGTAAAAATATGGAAAAATCACGAAAATTATCGAATTATTTTGAGTTAAGAATTCGTGAAAATTTTTCTTTTTAAATCTAAGATTTGAAAATGTAATACAAGATTACTCATAAGTTTGTCTACCTTTATCAATAAAAAAATCTCTACCGGAATGTCAAATTAAATTTTTATGAGCGTTTGAAATTCAAATTTTTACAACATTGGATGTTCACTCGATTTCTCATGTAGCGATTTCCTTATTTTGTTGTAATTCAAAAACGAATAACTGTAGATACATGAAAATTTCACTGAATGTTTATATTAGCATTTCCTATACACCATACAATTTTGAAAATATTTTGACTCTTTTTGAGCTGTTTATGGACATTTACAGCTTTCAATTTTTTTAGTTTTTTTTTCTATAAATATCAATAAAGTTTAATCTGTTGGGCCAAAAAGTGTAAAAATTCAATACAAGGCTCCTGATATATTGTTACAATGTCAGTTGAAAAATATTAAAAATACATAGGCACAGTTTTTTTTATAAGCATTTAAAGATCAAATTTTGACAAAATTTATCAAATTTAAAATTGAATAATTATTTTGTAGTTAAAAATGTTGAGCTCGAAATTTTGGTTCGACGGACACAACACATGTGGATATGGGTAAACGACGAATACAAAGTTATATAAAGATAAAAATATATTGGAGGACGAAGTGGCCGAGCGGACTAAGGCGCCGGTTCGAATCTCGGCCACGAGCGGCACACGGTGTCTGGAAAGAGAGGCCTTCATCCCCCACCCTTGCATGGCAGATATCTACGGAGTACGGGTGCCCCCACTTCAAAATTCTGCCAAACTAAAACACACGTGTTTAAAACCTACAGTACCTTTCCTGATAGTTAAAAACTACACAATGACCTAAGTTGCCGACGGTTAATTAATGAAAAAAAAAATGTATTTTTTAATAATCAATAAATTAAAAACTATATGTATGCAAAGATTGAGGTTAAACATTTAGTTTATCGTTTATGCCCAAAAAATTGGTCTAGGGACGCAACAGAAAAATTTATACATAATAATAATATATGCCGCAGTAATGCAGTATATATTATGAGCTGTTCATTGTTCGACAATTAAATATCTCGCCTACGTTCTAATAATATTTCGACTAAAAACTATATAGGTAGGTAATCTTATTATACTGCACTGATAATATATAGTATAACTTTATCATGCGCTATATATTATATTACCTATATCCATCTGATATTGATAAATTCAGTTCGTGTCAAGGACAAATAACAATCTCTTCTGTTTTTTTTTTAAAAAATCCTATACAATCGTTTTTTCTCACTTCTTTTAGTTTGAAACGTGCATTATTCGTTCGTTATTCGGCAAACGTATCTATAGTTCTGATGTAGCAAACATTTTTTCTTCCATATAAAATGTCACATTAGGTACGCATTGTACAATGTATATACCTAATACTATATACAGGATACAGCTATTGTAAAAAAAATATATTGTCAAAACCCATCATCATAATATTGTATACAGAAACAAGTGCAGTGTGCCCTTAGAACGTTTTTTTTCTCGTAAACAGAACAAGAGGGAGAAGGTGTTTCGTTTAAAACTACCCTTTATAGGTAAAAACACGTGGCCACTATAACACACCTCGCTGTCGGAGATCCATTCATGTATTCAATAATCTTCCTTAAATGGTAGAATAATACATAACATACTCGCATATGCAGAATGCCAGATATATTATGTTATATATAACTAATAATTTCAACGGAATTTACAACCCCAATACAATATCCAAACGTTAAATATTCTTATAGGGGTATACCTGTGTATATACGTTGTCTCGTGGCGCCCGTACCTACTACCTTGGGAGTAAATGTGTAAGAGAATATATATACAATTATACATTTGATCGAATACATGATCGAATAAATCTCGAACTAACCGTCACGTCGCTTCAAATATTTCTACTATCTTTCTTCTTTAGTCCGATCCAGACGGCCTGAACAACGAACGTCGAACCGTATATGTATACAGTATGGTAAATTTGCAACCCGAGCTCAAACTTGTAATGGTGCCGCCCTTCATGATTCACCTACCTATTTATACCGACAACATACAGGCATAAATAATAATAAATATTATAAAAATCTGTCAAGAAGTTCCATCACTGGATTGATTCTTCTCTCAAGCCTCCAACCCATCAACTCCCACAGCGCTTATACTAATAGTAAAAAATAAATGCACAGCTGATTGTATAATAAATTAATGTAACACAAAAAAAATTAATATTACATTATCACTGCAATGTTACAAATTTGTATTCGTTTTTATATAGCTATAATGAAGTTAAAAACCAAAACATTTTTTTGAAAACAATGTTTTTAAGATGAGATGTTTTTAGAGTATCTCTATAATATGTTTAAAATAAAAATAATAAAATAAAAAATTTAAATCTGAAATTTGAAAATGTTTTTTTACTGAATTTTACTTTTTGTTAATTTTGTAAAACATAAACATACGCGACAAGTGTACAACTATAAAAATGACACCACAACAATTAAGGAATTTTAATGTGGTATACTGGTATATAATAATACTATATTATATTTGAGATTACTTCCACCCAGTACAGTTGTCTACGGTGCTTAACTCTGTATTTAATGTTACTTATATAGTTATATTATATATGGGTATTGGGTATTTAAGGTATAGGTACCATACTACCATGAATCATGATTAACGTAATGCGACGCGCGAGTGAGTGTCTGTGACCGATTATAATATTATGTCGAATATTTAATATATTTAATGCTTGCGTGTGTAAAGATGATGACCGTGGTCGCCGCGCATTTGTATTATATTATTAATCCGATGTATTGCAGCAAGCAGTAATGCGCATGCGTTAGACTTTGACAATATAGGTAATCGTGAATTTAGTGAATATAGGTAATATTATAGTACCTAATATTATATTAAATGTGCTGGTCTTCGGCTTTGGAGTGACGGGTTACAAACGTGAAACATAACTATAGGTATAAATTATTATGTGATGTGTGCATAGGCGCAATTTAAACTTTTGACTTGGGGGGGGGGGGGCTGAATATATTATAGGCAAGCAGAAAATTGCTATGACCATTGTATGTCCAAAGTTTTTGTTTTGTTGGGGGGGGGGATACTGTGAAGTTTGGTGGGCTAAGCCCCCCCCAAGCCCCATTTTCCGCCTATGGATGTGTGCTCTGATCGATATTTTCTTACATTGTATACCATCCGGGTGTAGAAATATTTAATATGATATAACAACCGTGAGTTCACGGATCACTGGGCGGCGAGATTATTATAATATTATCGTAATATATATTATCTATATATATATATTATCTATCTATATATATATATATATTATCTATATATTCTATATATTCTATATATATATACATGAATTGCTGTTCGTTAATCTCCCTAAACTCGAGAACGACTGGTCAGATTTGGCTCAATTTTTTTGTAAGATGTTCGTAATTGCCAGGCAAAGGTTTTTATGAAAGAAAATTTTAGGAAAATCCACCCGAAAATTGGAAATCTAGATATAAAAAATACAACAGTGGCGCGACAGTGTATTATATTATATTGGTTGCTATTGGTTAATCAGGCATGTTTGTTGAAAAAAAAATTATTTTTTTTTGTTTATAAATGGTCGCCATGAGTTTTAAAGCTGTTATAATAATAATTGTTGGTTGCCGTGAAATCAGTATATTCATTCAATGCATTTAATTTTTTTGTACCCTGTGTTTTGATATTATGTGTATGATGTATCCAGGGGCGTACCGAGGAGGTTTTTATTGGGGGGCCAAAGTTAGTAGTTTGGCCAACTCTAAAAATTGATCAGGGACAACTTGTTTTTGTTATTTTGTCGTAGCTATTTCATCGTTAAACTGTTAAAATGTTTTAATTATTTCAGTAAATTAAAAATTCAAGCTATTATACTAATAGATTATGAAAATTGTTTATAATATATAAAGATATCCATTACAATTATTCCATTAGGTAAGTACCACATTTGCAATAAGATAATAAATAATGTTAAAAAAAAAAAAAAAAACAAAGTAAATAATAAAAAGGTGGGCAAGTGGGTGTCGCTCTGCTGTACAGTAGGTTACAAGTGGGTCACTATATAATGGATGGTATTACATTTGAATTCAATGATATTATATCATTGTATAAGAGAAACGATTCTGAGCGGAGACGGTATGTCCTTCTAGGTATAAGACATTTTATATACTTATCTATGGTATTAAAAAAAATTGACATATAATGAATTCCAAATTAATCATATCACAATATCCATTAGGTACCTATAACGCGTTATACACCAACAACAAACCCTGATACTATCATAGATATATAGTAGTATACTTTAGAAGTTTCAAGTAGGTACCCACAAAAATATTATACAATCACAACAAAATAACTAAAATAGTTATTCTAGGTTTTTTATTATGTAATTTCGTCCAAATTTGAATTTAAAATGTCTGTAAAAAATAACTGTGTTCATATATTTTTTAGATTTTTTGGTTACAGTATGAACTATTTATGAGAACATTTGTTTTAAATTTGCAATCCTTAGCTATGAAAACTGAACATTTTATAATTTATTAATTACAATGATTGATAACTTTCGAGATTTTGATAAATGTTGTCAAAATTCGATCTTTAAATGCTTATAAAAAAAAATTGTGCCTATGTATTTTTAAAATTTTTCAGTTGCTATTGTAACAATCTATCAGGAGCCTAGTATTAAATTTTTACACTTTTTGGCCCAACAGATAAAACTTTATTGATATTTATAGAAAAAAAAACTAAAAAAATTGAAAACTGAAAATGTCCGTAAACGGCTCAAAAAGTGTCAAAATATTTTCAAAATTGTAGGGTGTATAGGAAATGCTAATATAAACATTCAGTGAAATTTTCATGTATCTACAGTAATTCGTTTTTGAATTACAACGAAATAAGGAAATCGCTACATGAGAAATCGAGTGAATATCCAATGTTGTAAAAATTTGAATTTCAAACTCTCATAAAAATTTAATTTGACTTTCTTATAGACATTTTTTTTTCGGTAAAGGTAGATAATCTTATAAGGAATCTTGTATTACATTTTCAAATCTTAGATTTAAAAAGAAAAATTTTTACGAATTCTTAATTCAAAATAATTTGCTAATTTTCATGATTTTTCCATATTTTGTCAATTTTGAACTTTAAATGCTTATAAAAAAAAAATTGTGACTAAGGATTTTTAATATTTTTCATCTGCCTTTGAAACAACATACTAAGAGCCTTCTATTAAATACCCAAGCTTTCGCAACCAACAAATAAAATTTTATTGATATTTTTAGAAAAAAAACTAAAAACAAATGGAAAATAAAAATGTCCCTAAACAGTTCAAAATAAATCAAAATATTTTGAAAATGTTATCGTGTATAGAAAATGCAAATATAATCAACCAGTGAAATTTTCATGTATATACGTTCATTTGTTTTAAAGTTACACCAAAAACCAAAATCGATTTTTTGGAAAACTGATTTTGCGTAAAAATTCCCGTTTTTCCTTAATTTTTATGTTGTTTTTCCCGGCGCTTGTAAAAACTACTAGGACAAATAAAAAACACGCACAACAAATTAGACGATATAAATAATTAAATATTCTATGAAATATTAAAATATTATAAAATATAAGTAAAGACAGTAGGTATAACTGGACAAGTATTATTATATTCATGTATGTCAAATCTACATAATATTACAGATAAACATAACGTGACGTAGGTATAATAATTATTGTAAATAATAGTGGTAGGTATCGCAAGCCTGCAGTACTGATGCATACATTTATAACAAATTAGATTCCATAGACTGAAAACATCATGTCAACCACGCACGATCAGTTGGCTATTTACAGTATCTGGATTTTCAAACTCCCTCACCATTGCATATTCCTCTTATTATTACTGACGCACTGATAACAATTTAGTATTTACTGCTTATTTTTCCGATAATAGACAATAGATATTTTTCTAGTTCAGACAGTATAATAATATTAGTATATTCACTATATTATTCTAATAACCTTGATTCTAGTCAATATCACTATCACAAATCACAATCGTCAATCGTATACAAATTATTAGTTGGCCATTATGTACAGTTATTGAGTTTTTCATAAATGTAAAATGGCCAACTCAAAAGTTAAGAAACCAATTATTGGGGGGGTATAATGACCACCCTACCCCCCCACTAGGTTCGCCCCTGGATGTATCGCAATTACGTAAATATTGAGCGTACCTATTATCCTCACATATAAGTTACGTACATGGTACAATGGTACATACAACAATGCCATTGGTCGACATACTCGGCATTCTTGGTATAACTTTGATACTTTAGAGTTAAATCATACACTTAAGTATACAGTGGCGGATAGACTTATATTTTTTTACAGGGAAATAATTTGAATAAGGGCCCCCAAAAAATAAGAATTTTTATTTTGATATAACAATACTAATAACTTAACTATAAAATAAGTAATATATAGGTATTCTTAGTACAGATTTGTCAACGATATTCTGGTTTAGCATCTTTTCGATTTTTTCAAATTTTTTTTTCCAAAATGTGTGTCTCAGGTTGTTTTATAAGAATGTAAAAAAAAAACCCGGGTAAACTTCTTTTGGAAGTTATTGATGAAAAACTTCAAAAACTACATTTTTTTTCGTATAACACGCAAAATACTTAGAATTGAATATCGCTACAAAAAAATCGAAAAAACACCAGACAGGAGGTCCTTCGTGCAGCATCAAAGTAGTGTTGCGCCCATGCGTATAAACTTAAAATCGCAAACTTTGGATGACTATAACTTCCAAAATAATGGTTTCCAAAAAATAATCAAACAGTTTCGAAAACAGCGTTAAAAACCACTCATTTTGAAAAAATAAATTTTAAAAACTATAAAAGAGTAGGTATAACCACCGCATTGGTACATTATATAGTACAGTTATAATCTACCGATATTAAATACGGTTTTCTATACCTATAATCTGAAAATAAATATCAATATTCCCAATGATACGGCCGATACGGGGAACAAAAATGAATATTGTTTCTAGCTAAATGATTATGGTATTTTTCTTGTAGAGTGGTTAAAAATATAAAATTAATCGATTTGCATCTTCATTAAAACTATTTTCAATCTTCATCACACAAGGTTCAGTACTATGATAAATGGTCCTAGGGCCCCCATACATCAACACAGGATAGGGCCTACCGGGAATATCCTGAATTCCTGGTAGGCCTATCCGCCACTGTTTAAGTACAAACAGCGCGGGGTCCGCGATCTACCGCAGGTAGATTGCCTACCTGATAATAACTGCTGCGAATCAGAATTTTATTCCGGCAACAGAAAAGTTAAGATAAATCTAGAACATCATACACCGAATATTAAATAACGCATCGAACAAAGTTTGAGTCATATACAGTTTGTACATTTATCGGGTAACGAAGTGCACGGGATCAGCTAGTATTATATATATATATGCAGTTTGCAGTGGTTGACGTGGAGGGGGTAAGCCTAAGACACAGGGGGGCAGAGTATATTGAAACTAAAAGTTCAGATATTTTAGTGAACCCCTCAAATATTTTTCTCGTTTGTAAGTTTTTATATCTGTTACGATGGTGTTCACGATGATTGTGCAATAATTAGGTTTAATATTTGTGTTTAAACTATAATAAGGTGACAATATCATACATTCATACTGACTACCTATTAACCAGTAACCACGGTTGTAGATACATCATCCAAATTTATATTGTATTGTAACCGTGAACGATAAAAATGAGAAAAATATTTTTTGACCTAAAAGACAATGTTATAAATAAAAAAGGTGGGTAAGTGGGTGTGCTGTACAGTAACTACAAAATAATTATTAAATTTAGACAATTTTTTTCAAAAATTCAAAACTTCTAGAGGTGTTTCTGCACATCAAATGGAACAAAAAAAAGTCCTTATCCCTTAAAAAATAATTGTTGTTAGATAAAACTGAAATTTTTTAAAATGTCAACATTTTAAAGTTATAAAAAAATTGTGCTATTTTTTTTACCCAAAAAAATCAGGTGGGAACCTTGTAAGATAATATCTTTTATCTATTATATTTTCCTAATCTCAATTTTATGAGCTTTTCATCGATGTATTCAAATTAATTGTAGTACCTACAGTTTAGCAGATATGAACATTATTATGAATCAAACTTGCATTTAACCAAAAAAACACTGCAAACATGGAAATTATCACCCTTATTATTGATAATTCGATTATGGTCATAAGGACTTTTTTTTGTTCCATTTGAGGTGTAGAAACACCTCTAGAAGTTTGACACATTTATCGTGCAACATCCTGTATACATATTTATAATATATACATTAGTGCCTACATAATAATTTATAGATCAACTAAATTACTCATAACTATAAAAACACAATTATTTATTTATGGCCCTCACCACCGGACATCACAAGAAAAATAGAAACTTCCATTAATAGAATGCGAATTTAAAAGTGCGGACACACTTCGATAACCCACAGGTATCTGATTAAGAGGGAATACCCCCCCCCCCCCAAATACATAGATTGTAACATTTATATAGCCAAAATATTATTTAGGTACCTAAGAATTAAAATTATTTGAGGAGACGCTGGAAAACAGATCAACATTAAAATAATTAACTAGTAGCATTAATCTATTTATAGGAGCATTGTGACCATAGTTTGAACGTTGGAGTTGCACATAAAAAGTATTCAATTGCCTAGTTATACGATTTGGGATATTAAAATTCAATGAAGAAAGTAGTTCCGGACAGTTAATATTATACTTATATATTTATATAAATATCTAAAAAAAAATAGTGGTCGATCACCAGGTATTTACATTTTTTAATTTAGCCCACTTGTTGGAAAAGGTTGACGACCCCCTGCTGTAATAATGAATGTGTTAAAGTAGAATGATTTTTTTTATTTATTTTAAAAAGTATATTTACAATCTATACAACAGACAAGGTATAATGAGTAAGTGTGACATAAGATCTTCTTTTTAACCTTCTAGGAGTGAGTGAGGTAGTGGATAGATTTTTAATTATTGGATTTGAATGATCTCGAAGTTTTGAGTGGAATTTTATGTAATAAGATTTGGCTAAGTCATTGAGGGTTGGAATATTAAGGTCTTTGTGGAGGTTTTTGTTGGTTACATACCATGGGGCAGAGGTGTTATTAAGAGTAGGCATATGAATTGGAATGCTTGCAAGGTTTTATTGTTAGACTGTTAGAGTATGATTTTGATACATTTTATCGATATTTGAACAACAAATGCTTATAAAAAAAAATGTTACTGATGTACTTCCGATATTTTTGAATTAGTATATGAACAATTTATAAGGGACTTTGAATTCAATTTTAAAACTTTTTGACCAAGCAAAATAACTTTTACCGACATTTATAGAAAAAGGAAAAAGAAATGAAAATGTCAAATGTCTATAAATAGTTCATAAAGCGTCAAAATATTTTGAAAATCTTCCCATACGGCATAAAAATATTTCCTAACTATGGCAAAAAAATTTTCAGGAAAATAATATATAGTAGTCAAAATATTTTAAAAAGTTGTGTAAATAATTAGGAAATATTTTAGTTATATAATTCTTTGGCCCAAAAGTTAAAAAAACATTTACAAAATATTTTAATCATATATTTTCAAAAAACATTTTTACTGAAACTTTATAAAAATAATAATTATGTGAACATTTTTATACAATCATATAGTACAATATTTATTTATCATAAGAAGAAAATACTTATAAAATAGTATTAGTCAAATATTCATTATTCAACCACTTTAAGACATCCACAAAATATTATCATTTCTGTGTGGGTTATCGGTACCCGCCGTTTTTCCCGAATCGAAATTCCCGAATGAAGTTTTTCCCGAATGGTATTTTGCCCGAAAATCCAAAAACCCGAAACCTTTTTTCCCGAACGCGTTTTTCCCGACGGTTATTGTTCCCGAAATAAAAAAAATTCAAAATTTAATTAATAGCATATTGTCGCAGCCCGCGGGCGACGCATGTGGAGATAAAGATAATATTTATAAAAAAGTACAGGTATCTTGCCTTTATCGCACTTCACCGCCGTTATATGAACATTCAACTGATTTGTATTTTACACTGATATCATAATTACATTGTAATTGTAGAGTCGCTTACTCGCGTTATTTGCGTGCTATCGGCAGTCGATTGCGCATAATATTGTTTTGTAAGTAATAATTATTAATATTGTTTATTTTTTTTTGGAACGAAGTTCCTTATGGGGCGTTAGGTGGATGGGAGTCGCTGGAAAAAAATCGCAACACCAAAAATCGCAACACCAAAAAGCGTAACACCGAAAAGCGTAACACTGAAAAATTGCTCGGCTCGGCTCGGCTCTGCTCGGCTGCCGGCTTACATATCCCCTCCCTCCTCTCATATTATCGTATGTCCCCACTAGGATCTTACCATCTGGCAACCGGGTTCCATTCGCGTAGGCTACCCAACATCGGTCGTCACGCGCGTAGAGGTGACCGTCGGGCGGAATGGGGGGGGGACCCATTAAACGAGTAATTATTTTTGACGAAGCATAACTTAGCCGGTATTCGACTTAGAGACCCCGGACCAATGGGCATCTCAATTTTTTAGGCCCCAGATGAATTTTCAACATTAGGGAACCAAAGCCCCCACCCCCCCACATTTTGAGTTGAGTGTAACTCGGCCGGAATTCAAGTTAAAGACCTCGGACCAAGGTGGAACCCATTCTTATTATGAAGACTACAGTTTTCCGCTTTAGGGAACGGGGGCACCTCCTCCCCCCCTTTTGGATTTTGCTTTTTTGATGGATTTTGGTCCGGGAGAGTACTAACACCAACCTCGCCAAGGGGAAACTCGGGGTTTTGAGTTTTTGATGGGATTTATTGGGATTTTCATAAATATTGTTTTTATTGATAAGGAAAGTGATAAGAATTTTATTTTCAAAATAATTTTTGCCCCTTAAATTTATAAATTCCATTGTGATTTCCATTTACCTTCTTCTCTATATACATACAAATCTATTAAACAAATGAAATTAAAATTTACTTTTGAAAAACGATAATCGAGTACAAGCTGTATCAACCGTATCATTATTAAAATTTCTTTCAGTAGAATTGACTTAACCATCAATAGGTTTTTTTTTTTTTTTTTTCCTTTTATTGGATAACCCGCGGCAACATAGGCCATTGGGTGTTGGGAGGGAACTGTAGGTTTTTAGATTGGGTAGGTTGGTACACGTGTGTGTTTGTGGTGGCAGAATTTTTATTGGGGCACCCGTAGGTTTCTGCCATGCCCCGGGTTGGGGGATGGCGGCACTTGTACTCCGGACACCGTGACTTGCCCGGAGAAAAATGCCGCCCAGTGGTCGAGAGGCGAACCCGCGACTGCCAGCGCCGCAGTCGACGCGTTAGACCTACTGATTAATTTCATAATTGCTTTGTACTTTTATAATGATTAAAATACCATTTTTTCATAATACTCAGAAAAAATTTATTATAATTTTATTACCATGCGCGCGATATATTTATACAAGCATTCATTTCTCTCTCTGTCTCTCTCTCTCTCTATCACTATTTATTTATATTTTTCTAACCATATATGTTTCCGCGTCTCGCATCACATGCACTGAACTTCGTTCCTGCCGAGTGTTCAACAACACTCACTGTTTTTATATGTATTTATTTTTACTGTACAACATAGGCAGATTGGCCGCTTTATACTTACTTATTATAAAATATGATCGATTTTTAAATATTTAATTATCACACTATCACTATATGTTTTAAATTATTATTACTTTTATTTTTTATATTATGTATTTATTTTTATTATACAACATAGGCGATTGGTCGTTTTATACTTACTTATTATAAATTATAAATTATAATATTATTATTCGATTCGGGTAAAAAGTGTTCGGGAAAAAAGATTTAGGGTATACTGACTTTCGGAAAAAATACCATACGGGAAAAAGTTCATTCGGGAATTTCGATTCGGAAAAAAGGTTTCGGGTTTTCGGATTTTCGGGCAAAATACCATTCGGGAAAAAGTTCATTCGGGAATTTTGATTCGGGAAAAATACCGGTTACCTGGGTTATCTTGTAAGGAAAATGATCATATAAACATTTGGTAAAACTGTAAAAGTATATAGTACCTATCCAATAAGTACTTCGTTTTTGGTTTACTACAAAAGAAACAAAATTTATCTATAACTGAGTAAAAATGTTTGTTTTTATTTTCTCCCAGTAGTTAATACTTGTAGAATATAAGTACATAATAAATTAATTTCCATATGAAATTATTTCAAACTATGGTTGTATAGTAGGTAGTACCTACTAACATTGGAATTTATAATCCCCCTCAGCCCTTATCTTTAACTTTTAATCAACATAAGAATCACAATTTCTTCAAATCAATTGGCTATTAATTATTATGTGTACTGTACAGTTATTCAGTTTATCATAAACTGGCCAACTGAAAAATAAATACATTTTTTTTTCTTTGGGAGGGGGAGCATTATGACCCTCTCACCACTAAGTTCACCCCTGGATTTAAGTTCTATGGCAATACACAAAGCGTTACAAAAATCGGCCTCTCAAAAGTGGGTTGGAAAAAAAGTTGTACCCAGCCGAAAAACCCATTTATGTTAAAACAATTCGGTAAATAGTATAATAGCATTGATTATACTTCCAACGACATTTTTACATCAATTAGACACAAAACCCTCAAGTCATGGCAACACATCTGGGACTCCATCCCCCCAACAAACAAACTAAAGCACATAAAAAGTTCTATTAAACAATGGTATACTCCCCTGAACCTCAGCCGACGTCAAAATATTGCCATCACTCGCATTAGAATCAGCCACACGTTTCTAACACACTCCTTCCTTATCAGTAAAGACCAACCCCCTATATGTAACACATGCCAAACTCGCATCACTATAAGACATATTTTTGAAGAATGCCCAATATACGAGCCAACTCGCACACTTCTCAACCTCCCTCCTAACATCAAAGAAGCCCTCAATGCAGAATCTACCCAAAAAACCATCCAGTTCATCTGCACCAAAGACAATCTTATTAATACAATTTAAATCAAGCTCATATACAAATGTAAACTTACTTAAGTAAACTTTAATCAAATATCTTATTTTTAACCTATAATTACTGTAATTTAATCTAATATTGTAATTTCTTTTTTATTTTATTTTTTTTGTTTTGCCAATGTCGGCTTATAACCATAGCAGTTGAAGCCTGTAAGCCTTTAAATAATAATAAAAAAAAAAAGCATTGATTATAAACACTAGTATTTATAATCAATGATAATAGTAATTAGTAATGCGCTAATGCTAAAAGTAGTACTTGTGCAGTTTATTATAAATTGTTGGCATGTGAGTGGGTTAATTCCATTGGTGGGTAAATTTTGGGTTGCTTATGTATTATTTTAGATTCATTTCGGTTTCACCACTGGTCGCCGATATCTTAATAAATACGCATAGAGAACAATTTTTTACTTCATTCGTGACTCGTATACTTATGGGTTTTAATAAGTAATAATAATTAATAATATAGTATAATTGTAATATTATAGAGTTCGTACCTAATAACTAATAAGTAGGTACATTATGTTATTATTGTTATTACATTATTTCGTCCGTTCGTTCGTATAATGGCGCACATTATAGGAAAACGAAACGACGACGAACCAGATGAAATTGTCCGTAGGAGGTATTTGTGCGAGTATAATATAATAATAATTATTGAAACCACCGCTCGTCCGCGCCGCCGTCGCCGACGAGTATACACCGTGCGCAAGCGAATATGTATAATAATTGTGTTTGGCGTCGTACACACAGCGCCCCTCAGGCGCCGCTTTAACTGGCGCCGAAACGTCCTGGCGCCCAGACACGGTCCAACCGCCTGCACGATCGCTGTGTGGCGAGAACGTATTTAAGGCGACGGCGGCGGCGTCGTCTTTACCGATTTTCATATTTTCCCCTTTAAAAACATATACATAGGTAACATGATTTGGAGGAATCGATAGCGCAGACATATATTATAATACTTAATATATATACATATATGTATAATACGGTATATATCCATGTCACATGATGGTGTTTTCGGGGGGGGGGGGGGGGAGATATGTTCGATAGCTCCCCCAAGGATTTTTTTTCAAATCCCAATTAATCGACATGTTTTTTATGTGTTTGAGCACTAACCAGCTAAAGTCGAGTGAATGAAAAATACCTAATATGCGTTTTGTGATGGGTACCAATGGTTATTGTTTAATATTATGAGATTCGTTGACTTTTTCCATATTTTAGATTCCGAGCACAGAGACATATACCTATTGATTTCACTGCACATTTATTGCAATGATGTGTTTTTTGCATCTGTAGACACTTTTTGTATATAGTAGAAGAAATCAAAATATCATAATGGTTTCTAATGTTTCTATAGTAGCAAATTGGATCTAATTAGTACCTACTTCAGGGAGTCAAAACTAAAGTATTATTTACTTAATAGCCAGGAAAAACTAAAAATAAATTTACGGAAAAATGGTAATGTACCAATTTTTGACTTATTGTAATTTAGGCTATCTTGTCGTATGCGCTTTACCACTCGATTACAATATCTGATGGCATTTAATGTGCAATAGCTACTCAAAGGATAAACATTTTGTGGAGGTACATGCTACTGATATTATAATATATATTTGTATACGATTATATTTTGTTGGTAAAAATAAGTTCAGCCCACGGCTATAGATACTATGGAGTATGGTTGCGGGACGCAGTGCCGGCGTTATAAGATTTTGAGGGGGGGGGGTGAGGTCAAGTATTTGCCGACTGAAATATAATTTATGGCGACTGTAAAAATGTCGACCCATAATTTCTTAAAATAAACTATGTGAAGTACCTATAAAAATGCATGGTTTTTCTGTATAATTGGTAAGGTGTGCTAAAATAATTAAAATTTGATAAATATTATACTAAAAATATAAGATATAAAATTTTTTAAAAAATTGAACTAAAACATTTTGAATAGTTCTATACTTCTATGCATATATAGTCTGTTAGTCTGTTATACTACTAATTGTTACTTGAAGTCTGAAGATCATACAGCCACTAGCCGTACAGGTAGATACACTGTACAGGATTGTCTGGATTATTTAAACTTTAAAAATTGTGTATTATTAAATTAATATATGATGATAAGGGTTATAGGAACAAAAATCTAAAATAAAACTTCGGCATCTGCATGTTACACTTATGGAAGAACCTAGGTAAACCACCGTCGTGTGAAAATTGATCAGTAACTTAATACTTTCATATTGATTTGTGCTTGGCATCACTATACGCTTGGCATCCATTTCCATCATATACAAATTTTGACAAAACTGGATACTCAAAAGAAGGATAAATTAATACCGTTTTTTGTTTGTAATGATTAATAATTTAATTCAAATTTAACACATCCATTCAGTGACACTCAACGGTAAGTGAACATACCCCCCCCCCCCCACAATACATTTTTCGATGCGGACATAGGCGTGGCAGACTACCCTGGCAGCCTAGGGTTGTGCCCTGCAATTTTTGAAAGGTGCCGGTCAACTGCGTTTTAAATCAGAAGGGTTTTTTTAAAACTTGATTTTTTCGTGATATTTACCATTTACTTACAAAGAAATGTTCAATAAAATTAGGTAGATAATATATTTATTTAACATGTATTGTCAAATTGATTTCCTGACTTCAGAAATTGGAAAAACCTACTATAAAGTATAAACACTTGAGCCATAAATGTTAATTTAGATAAAATGACAAGTCGCTTAAATTATTTTAAAAATTCAAAGATACAAGACAAGTGTAAGTTGAGTTCTTTTTCATTTTATACAAATATTTTAAATAACAGCGAAGACACTTCTAAAACACAATTTAGATAATATGATTATATTTTTTAAACTATTTTATAATTCTATAATTATTTTGGAGTAAATCTGCAGCAGTACCAAAATATGAAAACTATACATAATATTATTTAACATAAAATATTATACCGCTGATTAAAACACCTATCGTGAGGACGGACTTGGACTCAAAATGTATTAGTTTGTACACAGCACAGTAGTACATTTATATATATAATATAAACTATAAATTAGGTATCTATTTTAAATTTTCACGAACGTATGCGTAATTATATAAATTTATACGTATTCATAATAGTATATTATGTACATTGTGCATCAGGGGCGTATTTATGGGGGTGGCTGGGTGGGCTGCAGCCCCCCCTGAAATTTCAAGAAAATCCAAAAAATATGAATGTCAATAAAACTTTATTTGTTGGGTAAAAAAGCTTGAAAATTTAATACAAGGCTCCTGCTTTATTGTTACAATAGCAGTTGAAAAATATTAAAAATCCTTAGTCATAGTTTTTTTATAAGCATTAAAAGTTTGAATCTTGACAAAATACGGAAAAATCACAAAACTTAAAATTTTGCTGAATGTTTTCATTTTTATACACCAAAAAAATTTGAAAATATTTTGCCTCTTTTTGAGCTATTTACGGACATTGACAGTTTTAATTTTTCTTAGTTTTTTTTCTATAAATATCAATAAAAATTTTTTTGTTGCGTAAAAAAGCGTGAAAATTTAACTCAAGGCTCCTGATATATTGTAACAATATTAGTTGAAAAATATTAAAAATACATAGGCACAATTTTTTCTTATAATCATTTAAAGTTCGAATTTTGACAAAATTTATCAAATTTAAAATGTAATAAATATTTTGTAATTAAAAATTTATAAAATGTTCAACTTTCATAGTTAAGGATTGGAAATTTAAAACAATGGTCCACGTAAATAGGTAAATATATAAATTACTTTATTCACAATAATAATATCATCAAATATACTTAGTAATATCATAGGCTGACTGACCGTTTTCGCTTAGAATCGTTTTTCTTATACAATGATATTATATCATTGAATTCAAATTTTACACCATCCATTACAGTGACCCACTTGTAACCTACTGTACAGCAGAGCGACATCCACTTACCCACTTTTTTGATTTATTGAGTGACTATGTTGATAATTTTGTTCAGCCCCTCCCGAAATAAAATTCTGGATACGCGCCTGTTGTGCATACTCGTAACAGTCGTAACCTTAATGCTCAGTTATTCACCATAATATTTTACTGTTAAAAGCGCAGTTATAAACATACATATATAAAATCGATTTTATAGTCGACACCAATACGCTGTCCATGAGCATAATATTATTATTTACTTGTTACTAAATACTTTTAATCGACACCATTAATATTTACTACAACTCCAGTATAATACGTCTTGCAGATTGATAATCGAAAGTGTATTTTTATTTGACTTGAGACATTCGACAAATGTCTGATGCAGAAATCGATTTAGGAAATTGGAACTTAAAAAGTATACTATCAAAAATCGTACGAGGTTTGTTAAAAATTTTGTTTTATATTATTTTCTACTACATTACTTTTAGCACAGTCTTTACTGGTACATTCGTAATTTACTCATTGGCGTAACTGAACTCTGAAAGTTTTGAGGGGAGGCAGATGGATTGACAATTACGCATTATTATATTTCACGAATTTTTATTCAACAGTTTGTTTTATTTTTATAATAATAATATTAGGATATGATATTAGTTAATGTTATGTGGTCTCCTTGTAATATTGTTTCCCTGACAATAATTTTTGGTAGTCAACATAAACAACTATAATAGTATTTTATAGTAATATAACGCGAAACGAGCTTGTAATATTTTTTCCAGAGAATTTTCTACGGTTTATCAGGCATTTACACGCTATACGTTCATACGTCTAACGGGTATTTATCACTAACTTAGAAAATCATATAATTATGTGGTTTTGGAAGATGTTTGTGATTAGTTTTTCTCTCGCATCAATTTGTTTGGATCGTGGAGGCTGTGCACCGTACAACTATTTTGGCGTCGAAGATATTGTGGACAATTCGGATGTCCGGCGGCCGTGGTCGAAATCTGGCAGCCAAAAAACACGTCTTGTCAGAGAGTAAGATATTCAGAATATCGTTTTTCCTATTTTTGAATGGTCGCTTTCATAATATTACTATATATACATGTTAAAATAATAACGATAATATTATTATGGTCGATCTAATTTATTTTCTCAATGAAATCAAATGATTTTCATGATGTTTGCGTTTCATACAGTGTTTCGGAAACCAAATCTACGAATAATCTTCCGACTCGCGGCCTCTTTTACCCGGATGACATGTTTTTCACCAATTGGGTGACGAACGTATCCATTACTGAAGAATGTTCCAAGAACCGTTCATCAGGGACGACTCCGTCGTGTTCCATTTTAAAGAGCACTTTGAAAACAAAGTAAGTGTTGAAATCTCTATTTTTAAAAATATACGACCCTGTGCGCCAGAAACTGGTTTTTGCTTGAGATATTCGTGAAAATCGACGACATTGATAATAAGAGAGCTTGAGTACACAATATTTTGATATTTATACTATTTTTACGGGACTTACGAGAAGAATATTTGGTTGTATTAAAATTATTTATATGCTACTCAACATAATGACGAAACGGCATAATATTGGGTAGGTAACTTAAAGTATTTCGTGTTCGAAATTTTGAAACGAATCGACTGTGACTTGTCTAAAACGTTTAATCTTTTTTAGTCAACACTTAGGCATATTTTTACAGGGCCTATAAATCCTATATCTAAGTATAGCGTGATATTATGCCTTCTAGAAATAATGATAAATCAACTAAATACCAGACAACACTCGGTCAGCAAAAATCCACGTCTGCTGTGAAAAGTTCGTTGAGACACCAACACACATCCACGTCAGGCATGTTAAGGTCATCGAGGAGCGAGAAAACGTCCACCTCAAGAGTGTTAAGTAGTTCATCGAGCCGTGAGCAAACATCCACGTCAGGAGTGTTGAGTTCGTCGATCCGCGAGAAAACGACTACGTTTGCTGTGCCAAATTCGTCGAGCAGGCAAAAAACATCAACTTTTTCTGTGTTGAGTTCGTCGACGGTGGAACAAATGTCCACGTCTGATGTTCAAAGTTCAACGACCCACCTACAAACTTCCTCGTTTGTTCGGCCGAGTTTGCCAAGACGCCAAAAAACGTCCACGTTTGTTGCGCCAAGCTTGCCGAGACGCAGAAAACAATCCACGATTGCTGTTACAAGTTTGTCGAGATACCATAAAATGGTCACGTTTTTCGTCCCAATTTCACCGATTGAGCATCCCAAGTCAAGGTTTGATGGGCGAGGTACGACAAGCAGCCCAGGCAACTATGATTTTTTAGTGGAAAGTTCGACCAGCGGACAACGTCAGTATTCCCTTCATAATTCTTCGAGACACCGACGAAAGTATACGTTTGACGTGGACAATTCGTCTAGTGGACACAGAAAACCTACTCATAGTCCGGCAACAACAATGGCTGACCATACACCTGACCTCGACTATTTCGACAGCGAAGAAAGGCGTTGATTTATTTATGAAGAACCGTCAAAACGACTTAGACGTGTTTAGTGTTACGCCAAAATGCATTTGCAATAATTCAATTTTTAGGTATTACAAATTCAAAAACTATTACATATTATACATTTCTTACGTTGTCCGCTGGTCGAACTTTCCACTAAAAAATCATAGTTGCCTGGGCTGCTTGTCGTACCTCGCCCATCAAACCTTGACTTGGGATGCCCAATCGGTGAAATTGGGACGAAAAACGTGACCATTTTATGGTATCTCGACAAACTTGTAAGAGCAATCGTGGATTGTTTTCTGCGTCTCGGCAAGCTTGGCGCAACAAACGTGGACGTTTTTTGGCGTCTTGGCAAACTCGGCCGAACAAACGAGGAAGATTGTAGGTGGGTCGTTGAACTTTGAACATCAGACGTGGACATTTGTTCCACCGTCGACGAACTCAACACAGAAAAAGTTGCCTGCTGTTTTTTGCCTGCTCGACGAATTTGGCACAGCTAAAGTAGAGGTTTGGCGCGGCTCCTCGACACGGTACATCAAACAAAATATGGTTTCTCGACAATGCGTAGTATTTTTAATTTGTAATCTTTATTAATATGTTGTATGTTATGATGTAATTATCACGTTTGATAATAATATAGTTTGTATTATTGTTTAGAATATCAAATAAATTATTAAAAGATTAAAAAAAACGATGTCAATAATTATTACAAAACTTAGTCATAACAAGTATTGGTATTTGTATTTGTTCAGTATACAAGGCAATCAATACAGGCATACAGCTAACCCACGGTATTTAAAAATTTTAAACATGTGAAAGATACGTCTGCCCTGCCGACGTGAAAGACAGTAACTGATAATCTTTCGCAAATGCAATTATTGTATTTGGTCATTTTACATAGATTTTCCTAGGTTTAAATGAAGTTAAGCGTCAATTAGACCATCTAAATGAGCTTATTGAATATTTACTATATACCGAAATATTATTGAATACTGGACAAATAAGCAGTAAATTATATTTCCTAGAAAAAAATGCAGCATAATATTATATGCAGTGTAGTTACAGCTTATTAAATTTATTTGGCGGTATATATAACGCGGATAATGTATAGTAACCAGTGTCTTGCACAGATCACTTTAAAATTATCTAGATAAGATAAATGATAACAGATGATACTTTGACAATTTATATAGATGAGATAATAGATAATTGAATGTATCTAGATGAAATATAAGATATCCTACTTTTTATCTAGATAAAAAACAGATAATTTAAAAATTTTTTGCATTTTAAAACTTTATAAATTAAATTATAATGTACCTATACACTGTACACATAATTTTTTAATTAATACTTTTTATTATTTTATATGAATTCATAATATGGTTTAAATTAACAAATTCAGATTAAAAAAAAAGTACCTAACGTTTAACGCATATTAATATATTGGACATTTTAAATTATCTGGACACTTAATTTTATGATAATATTTATCTATTCATTGCAAAAAAAACATAATAATCAATGCAGATAACCTAATCTAAAAAAAATTACAATTTACAATTTATTTTGTTTGTTTTTAAACATATTATACTAACAATCAAAATTATTCCGCAGTTCAGATGATGCCTTGTAAACAAATTGTGTCATATAGAGCGTTGTTTTAAATGTTAAAAATAAAAGTTAATGATATTATAACCATAAAAACAACGGAGTTATAATTTCCTTACAAAAAGCAGTATCTACTCAATCTTGCCAAAAAAAAAAAAAATTGTATGTATTTTATTTAGGAAAAGGAAAATTATCCAGAACGATTTCTGTGGTAAACCACTTAAATTAATAATGAGTAAAACATTATTAAATAAAAATATATTATATAAATATATTATATATATATAAATATAATTATTTTAATATATTATTAAACCCATTTCCAAACATTTGCATTTTTGTAGATACTGCCCTTCAGTATATCAGGGCAGACATATAGGGCAGTATTTTATTGTACGTGAATATCATGACTACGAGAAATACGGGCTAGTCATAGGTTTATATATTCTGTAAAATTTAAAAGTAAATTCAAATTAACTATGCAAGACGTAAATACATTTACGTTTGGTACATTAATTCAATAATAATAATATGTAACTACGTTATTATATTGCATTAAAACAATTATATAACAATGTTTATGTAATTATAATAATATGTTCCAAAAGTATATTATTTTCAGAAACATTGTAAAGACGATTTAATTTTTTTTTCTAGGGCTTTATTATTTAAACGACCCAAAGGTATATGTTTGACAATTATATATATTTTACATACTAGATATAAATTGTATATAATTACACGTTGATGGAGTCACTTTCAATGAAGTACCTCCTGTCTTAATCTAAAATCTTAAACTAGGTCGTATGGTTTCAGACGCTTAAGACGTCTGATGTCCTCGGAGTTATCTAATAGTTGGATGGCCAATAGATTGACATGGTGATCTAGCCTCGTCTCGTGTTTGCGAGCAAATCTTTGGATTTCTTCTGCTATTGTAGGCAGTATCATATCACGCAGTGGCGTCCGCAGGGGGGGGGCTAAAGGGCTAAAGCCCCCCCCCATTTCCCGTATTATTATTACTAAAAAATATCAATCAAGTTAAACTGTCAACTATAGTAGGCAAGACGTAAATTTCAAATATGTCTTACCAGAATGAATTCATTTTTGAAAAAACATTGTATTTGTCACATACCAATTTTCATAAATTATCTGTAATTTTTCGGTAAAAGTATGGACTATTTGTATGAAAGACCTTGTATTAAATTGTCTAGCCTTAGCCATACACATTTAATATTTTATAAGTTTTGAACTACAAATTAACTGTGGTTTTGACGAAATTTGAACTTTAAATGCTTGAAAAAAAATAAGAATGGTGAAAATAAGATGCCTATGTATCGTTAATATTTTAGTTATAATAAAAAAAACATTACATTTTTAATCTTTTTGATCGAATAAATAATTTTTTATTGATATTTATAGAAAAAAAAAATTAATTATTCAAATACTATCAAAGTGAAGACGGTATAACCAAACATTTAAATACATTTTCATTTTTTTTTCTCAAATTATTTTTAAAGCACTGAGCATTTTCAATTTCAACCTCCTAATAGAACCAACTAGATCCAATTTGCTTCCAAAAACATACACTGAGCATCAAAGCTTATGATCAAAGCATTTTTTCTACCAGAAAAGTTGAAAAGTTACAAACATTTTAAAATACCTCAAATAAACGTCTGAAATTATTAGACTGGACAAAATGAAAAGAAAATTGTAACTAATTTTCAACCCCCCCCCCCCATTGAAAAATCCTGCGGACGCCACTGATATCACGGTGAATTAAGTTGTTTCTCTCGAACCGGTAGGCTGCAGTGATGGTCAGGAGGGCAATGTTTTGACAGCGTTGTATTACATCGATGTTAGACTTACTGGCACAACCCCACAATTGAATGCCATATATCCAGATCGGTTTTATAATAAATTGCTACATACAGTAGACGTTTGTTTTCGATGGTTAACTCGGAGTGAGGTCCGACTAACCAATAAAGTTTTCGAATTTTTTCTTTAATCTGAATTTTTTTTATCGGATGTGGTGTTTCCAGTTCAGACGAGAGTCAAGGTGCATTCTAAGATATTTTTCTGAATCTTTTTGTGAGATTGGTGATTGATTCAGTACTATTTGGATATTTTCAGTTTTGCGTAACGTATAGTTAACGTGCACCGATTTATCGCCATTGATCTTAATTTTCCAACGTCTTGTCCAGGTAAAGATTTTGTCAATTGACCTCTGTAAGTTATCAGTTGCAGTGAGCTGACTATTACGTGTTGACAAAATTGCCGTATCATTGGCAAACATAGCTAATGTTATGTTATCATTGTATGGTATATCAGCCGTATAGAGTAAGTACAGGATAGGTCCTAAAACACTACCTTGCGGTACTCCAGCTGATATATCTTTCCATTCGGTTATCGCTTCTTCGTGAATGACTCGAAATTGACGGTCGGTCAAGTATGATTCAAGAAGTGCACACCAGGTATGTGGCAGCTGATCACGCAGTTTGATGAGGAATCCTTTGTGCCAGACTTTGTCAAAAGCCTGGGCTACGTCAAGGAATACTCCACAGCAGTACTTTTTTTCTTCAAGAGCTTTACTAATTACATTAGTAACTCGATGTACTTGATAGATTGTTGAATGTTTGTTGCGAAATCCAAACTGATGTTCTGGTATAAGATTTTTTCCTCTATAATCGGTTTTAAACGTTTAAGCAAAAGTTTTTCTAAAAGTTTAGATAAACTTGGAAGGAGTGATATCGGTCGGTATGATGCGACATTTTCAGGTGTTTTTCCTGGTTTGAGCAACATGATAACTTGTGGCCGTTTCCATTGTTCTGGAATGTATTCCGTGCGCAAAATAGCGTTGTATATATGTGTAAGATGAATGATAGCCTTCTTTGGAAGTTCTTTCAGTATTTTTGGGCTAATTTCATCATAGTCTGGTGATTTTTTTGGGTTTAAGTTGTCATCTATTTCTTTGGCATTTTCTAACGGCGAGAAATGTTTGATTTTTTCTCGTGCTGCATTAAGTGGTCGGCATTGCAAAAAGTCGAGCTCAGAGTCAATAGTGTTTGGCATAAATACATGTTCAAGATGCCGAGCGTATATTTCGGCTTTTTCTTGTTCACTGCGTGCCCAGGTGCCGTCTTCCTTACGAAGGGGTGGTAACTGAACACGGGGCCTCTTCATGAGTCTCGTGGCTTTCCATAACGAATAATCGGTATTAGTCGTCGCAGTGAGACCACTCAAGTATGATTTGATCGTTTCATTTTTCATTTCTTTGATTTTGTCATGAAGCATTTTGCTAACTCGGTTACATTCCGTTTTATCTGTTGGGTTCCGTGTACTATGCCATAATGTTCGTCTCGCTCGACGTTTATGTTGGACTAGTTTTCTTATTTCTAGTGGGTAAGTTAACTCGTAATTACCATTGATAGCTACCGGAGTTGCTATTTCCGCCGCACTAACAATGTCGTCGGTTATTTTTTTTACTGCAATATTAATATCTGCTATTGTTCTTAATCGAGTTGAAAGTATTATGTTTTCTTCGAGGGTAATTCTGAATAGGTCCCAATTCGTTTTTTTGTTTGTTATAGACATTTTTTTTTTGTTTCATTATCACATCAGAGCTTAGTGAGAGAAACACAGGAATGTGATCCGACGTAAGTTATAATAGTCCTTCAACTTTGTAACGATGCAGAATTGCTATTATAATTAAATATAACGGAATATGTGTCGCCATCTATACACGCGCCAACACGCGAACCCAAACTATTAAACACGCGCCGCCGTAACGATAGGAATACCTACTTATGCTACCAACTTGTCACTGTAACGACTTATTCAAGCACATTGAACGATATAAGTTAAAGCTATACAACGCTCTTAACACGCCAAGCATATAAAGAAGTACCAAAGAAGTTGAATTAAGAAGAAAACACGTATTACATCCAGAAAACCGATGACGCAATGACGCCGCATAGAGTGCGCGCCGTTACGCAGGTTTTCCGACCGTCAACACTTCTAGCGACTTTATGGAAAACCACCACGACAGCCCGTAAAACTGTTACAACCATCATCTTCCCCAGAAGATTACACCCTAATTACATGTAGCCGCCCATAGGGTAGAGAGTATACAACATACAGAAATACAATGAAAGCAACTACCTACTTTCACCTATACAACACACCGCCCGTAGTGCAAACAGGGCATAAATATGAGCCAGCACGGTCAATGGAATCACACAGTTCACTCAACTCACTCAGTTCACCAGTTTTACAGTTTCAACACATCAAATCGCACGCCGTTTCAACTTACCGCCTTTCTTAGTGTGTAACTTCCAACCGTCTTCTCCCGCAAAGCCCTCTCCCTATACTCGCAGTGTGAGTGGTGGTACGCCTCAAAACGTACTGTTCAAGCCACTCACACTTAACAGTAGACGGAGAGGAAGATTCCCCCAACACTCTCGCTAGGTATCGGTGGTGGTACGCCTCAAAACGTACTGTTCAAGCCCCCGGTACCCAGTTGCAGTAGTCGTTGTTTGTCCCCGTTGCCGCCGCCGCCACGACGAGCGCGCCGCCACGACCGGTAGACTCGATTTACCGTCACATCGCGTGTTACGATCGTCGCTACGCCGAGCGCCGTTATCACGCCGCGTGTCGTATTGTTATCACCGCCGCCACTACGAGCGCGCCGCTGTGATCTCGTATCAGTCCGTTGCCGTATCACCGTTGTTGTTGTCGTCGTTCACGTATCGCAGACGTATTGACGGTACGCACGACAACCAACGCATGATACCAAAGTGATACATATCAATATCATCAACCACGTTGGAACCAGTCGAAGAGAGTGCAGTACCTATACCTGAGGACGAGTCAAGCCACCGCCCGGGAACATTTTTGTATCGTTGTCATCCAGCACCACCGATAGAGTAGGCTGCCATTGGACACAACATACACGTATTCTATCTCTTGCTTTCACGGTCCACGTGAGTCTTTAAATATTGTAATTTATCATCTCACATTTAAATAAAAACCATATCTGTAGCTCGACAGAGCATATGTATGTTAAAAGAAAATACTGTAAAACAAAACTGAATAAATTAATTATTTGAACTGAAATAAAATATCTGTAGCTCAACAGAGCATGTGTAAATGAAAAGAATATATTGTAACACAATTAAATAAATTTGACAATTCTTTTCAAAATGCAAGAATAAAAAACACTATATATCAAACAAAAACAACCGGTGTTTTGCATTCTTACAATTGGCGCCCAACTACAGGACTCGAAGAAAAGAGACCCCTACATCATTTAAAAAAATAAAGAAGAAACCTACTTCGTGTCAAAACCTACATCATTTCAAAAAAAAAATGGCACCAAGAAAAGATACAATTGGTAGAGAAGAGTTCGACGCTCTCAAAAGAGAAATTGAACAACACAGTCAGAGCTTAGTCAACCAACTAAGACAACAAATTGCAGATAATGAAGAAAAATGTTTACAGAAAATTGCAGACAATGAAGAAAAATATCAAAGAAAAATCACCGAACTAGAAGACGAATTGAACGAAATTAAATTTAATTATAATAATCTAAATAAAAAACAAACATATACAAATGCTTCAAGACCAGAACCAAGTCACATCAGTGAAATGACACGTCCATCATTTTATGGAAGCAACCGTGACATGCATCCCGTTGACTTTCTACACCGTCTAGACGAATATTTTGCAATTAAACAATTATATGTAGGAGAAAAAATAATCGTGGTGGGAGATTGCCTGAAAGCAACCGCACTCAACTGGTTTTCGACCATACGATTTCAATTAAGGGATTATGATGATTTTCGAAAAGCATTTATTGATGAATATTGGTCAAGAGAAATCCAAATCCAAGTATGGAGTCAGTGCCTCAGCATTACACACATACCTCAAAATACCAATTTTCGGGAACACTTCGCAACATGGGCCACCAAGCTAAGGCACCTAGAAGTACCTCACCTGTCAGAGCCGGAAATAGTCAAGCATATTGCAAAGCACTACCCAGGCTATCTAAGAGCCATCCTGGTATCGATGCCAGAACGAACAATATTGTCAGCAATGAAAATATTAGGCGAAGAAGGACAAAATCAACCTCATAAAGATGACACCCATCATCAAAACAAGAACCAACACGAGAACAATCGTCCGAACAATAATCAAGAGGGACAAACGACACAACATAATTGGAGTCACAGGCCCCACAACCGAAACAACAATTACCAACAAAACAATCGATGGAATAATCGACAAAACAATCAAAACACACCAAGAGAAAACAATCAGCAAATTAATCAAGTTACCACAAGCAATGAGAGTGATGAGCCAGAACAAACTATCAATCAAATGGAGGGAAATGGTGAGTCATTCAGTCCATACATACAATGCCTCATTGAGGGAGAAGAAATTGAAGTACTGGTAGACACCGGAGCAACAATCAGCGTGTTAACCAAAGAAGTGGTTGATACAATAATTAAGAAAAATCCACGAATACCACAGCTACCTGTCACCGGAGTTAAGATAAGTAATGCTGTCGGCAAACAAATATGCAAAACCTCAAGACAAGTGTTCTGTCAGTGTCAATTCAAAGAAGCCACTATAGTGTCTAATTTCATACAAGTCGAGGGACTTAATGAAAGGGGCATTATTGGGTCAGATATACTAAATAAATACAACATGCGAATTGACTTTGACAATCACACGATCAGAATGAAAATATCAGGACAAATCTACTTCATCCCGTTTTCAAAAAAATTACCAAAAATTACTGCACCACAGGGAAGCTTAAAAGATATGACCATCAATGAGTGCGACGAAGAAAAAAAAGATCAAGTAGCAATCAATGATGAAGAAAGTGAACAATTCGATACACTCATGAACCAATACGCACACATTTTTTCCGACCGTCCCGGGAAAATCACTGCATTCGAATGTCAAATTCGAACAACAGAGGGGACACCCATCTACCAAAAACCATACCCCATTCCAGTATCAAAAAGTAATCGCATCGACCAAGAAATACAACGAATGCTAGAACTTGATATCACCGAAACGCATGAAAAATATGGACATCTAGGACCTCTAAAGATTTACCAAATGCTACATCGACAATATCAATTATTTAACATGTACCGAACAGTCAAGCGAATCATAAAAACTTGTGACCTATGTCAGAAATCAAAATGCGCCAACCAAGGAGCAAGGGGACCAACAGGGACCATCCTACCCACTGAACCACTTCAAATCGTCTCTCTTGATCTAATGGGACCATTACCAAGGGGACAAGGTGGATCGAAATACATACTTGCTATACTAGATATCTTTTCAAAATATATTCAATTATATCCACTTAGAAAAGCAACCACTGACACTATCCTCAAGCGCATTACTCAAGAATACATACCAAAGATCGGAAAAATGAAGTCCATACTCACCGACAACGGTACGCAATTTCACAGCAACAAATGGTACAATGTGCTAACCCTCATGAACGTGAAAATATTACATACAACTCCGTATCATCCAGAAGGCAACCCGGTAGAAAGAGCAAACAGGGAGATCGGCAGGATGTTGAGAACCTACTGTCACAAGAAACACACTGCTTGGGTAAGATGGCTCACCAACATCGAATATTGGATAAACCACGCTACTCACGACTCCACAGGTTTTTCTCCAACACAGGTTCTTCATGGTACTGAACCAAACCTTAGCATAAGTAAGAAAATTCACTACCCAGAGAATACCATTCTACCTGACCACAAAGGAATAATCGAAATCGTAAGAACCAAGTTAAAACACCAATCAGAAAAACGCAACCAACAAAAGGACAAAAATAAAAAATTCCCAAAATATGAAGAGGGACAACAAGTGTTAATAAAGGAACATAAACTATCGTCCGCAGAAGACCGAGAGATACACAAATTTTTCCTTTTGTACAAGGGACCATACACCATACAATCAGTGAACCAAAATAACACAATCACAGTATGCAATGATCAAAACATCATATCAACACACAGCATGAAGAATGTCAAACGGTACATGCCCCCAGATCCAGGGAAGAGCAGTACTGAAGACACCTCTGCAAGACTATAAATAAAACCCCAATAAGACCATGTTGTCATTTGTCCTCATAATTGTCATAACATAATTTTATATATTTCCAGATGGACGACAACATGGCAAACGAACATCTAAATGATCATTTATATTATTTAATGATTGAATTGTTTAATAACGATTATTTAGATGAAGATAATCAACTACTATCCATTAGAAAACCTCGCGAAACACATGAAACACTACAACGTCTAGATATACAACAAAAACAAAAGACAATTGAAGAGAAAAAAGCAGAAGCCAGATGTTTACGCATAAAACAAGCACAAATTACACAATATTCCATCGAACCAACATTCACCATACCAGACTCTGTCAAACTAGTGTTAAAAGAAAATCAACCAACCACACAAACAACTGCAATCACCATTGAAGACGAAACCGATAACAGGGATGCAGAACTAGAGATACACATCAATGACACGGAACAAAGTGCCATTGAAGAAGAAATTACCGCTGATCCAGAAGAAAAACCACTTAGCAATCGTGCCAAGAAAAAAATGAAATGGATAGCGAACATAGGTAAAATAAGAAAACATGAGTAAAAAAAAAAAAACTTACTTACAGATCCTCCGGATCTATAGCGCATACCGACCTACAGTGGAAAAGACATCCATGTGTAGCATACAAAGTTTACATTAATTTTTTTTTTAAATTTCTCTTTCACACATATAATAAAAAAAAAAAATAAATGTAAAAGGGGACAATGTAACGATGCAGAATTGCTATTATAATTAAATATAACGGAATATGTGTCGCCATCTATACACGCGCCAACACGCGAACCCAAACTATTAAACACGCGCCGCCGTAACGATAGGAATACCTACTTATGCTACCAACTTGTCACTGTAACGACTTATTCAAGCACATTGAACGATATAAGTTAAAGCTATACAACGCTCTTAACACGCCAAGCATATAAAGAAGTACCAAAGAAGTTGAATTAAGAAGAAAACACGTATTACATCCAGAAAACCGATGACGCAATGACGCCGCATAGAGTGCGCGCCGTTACGCAGGTTTTCCGACCGTCAACACTTCTAGCGACTTTATGGAAAACCACCACGACAGCCCGTAAAACTGTTACAACCATCATCTTCCCCAGAAGATTACACCCTAATTACATGTAGCCGCCCATAGGGTAGAGAGTATACAACATACAGAAATACAATGAAAGCAACTACCTACTTTCACCTATACAACACACCGCCCGTAGTGCAAACAGGGCATAAATATGAGCCAGCACGGTCAATGGAATCACACAGTTCACTCAACTCACTCAGTTCACCAGTTTTACAGTTTCAACACATCAAATCGCACGCCGTTTCAACTTACCGCCTTTCTTAGTGTGTAACTTCCAACCGCCTTCTCCCGCAAAGCCCTCTCCCTATACTCGCAGTGTGAGTGGTGGTACGCCTCAAAACGTACTGTTCAAGCCACTCACACTTAACAGTAGACGGAGAGGAAGATTCCCCCAACACTCTCGCTAGGTATCGGTGGTGGTACGCCTCAAAACGTACTGTTCAAGCCCCCGGTACCCAGTTGCAGTAGTCGTTGTTTGTCCCCGTTGCCGCCGCCGCCACGACGAGCGCGCCGCCACGACCGGTAGACTCGATTTACCGTCACATCGCGTGTTACGATCGTCGCTACGCCGAGCGCCGTTATCACGCCGCGTGTCGTATTGTTATCACCGCCGCCACTACGAGCGCGCCGCTGTGATCTCGTATCAGTCCGTTGCCGTATCACCGTTGTTGTTGTCGTCGTTCACGTATCGCAGACGTATTGACGGTACGCACGACAACCAACGCATGATACCAAAGTGATACATATCAATATCATCAACCACGTTGGAACCAGTCGAAGAGAGTGCAGTACCTATACCTGAGGACGAGTCAAGCCACCGCCCGGGAACATTTTTGTATCGTTGTCATCCAGCACCACCGATAGAGTAGGCTGCCATTGGACACAACATACACGTATTCTATCTCTTGCTTTCACGGTCCACGTGAGTCTTTAAATATTGTAATTTATCATCTCACATTTAAATAAAAACCATATCTGTAGCTCGACAGAGCATATGTATGTTAAAAGAAAATACTGTAAAACAAAACTGAATAAATTAATTATTTGAACTGAAATAAAATATCTGTAGCTCAACAGAGCATGTGTAAATGAAAAGAATATATTGTAACACAATTAAATAAATTTGACAATTCTTTTCAAAATGCAAGAATAAAAAACACTATATATCAAACAAAAACAACCGGTGTTTTGCATTCTTACAACTTAAGTATAATTTGATGAAATTCCTTTCATTACGTAGAAGTCAATAAGGTCAGGTAATTTATTTGGGTCAGTCGGCCAATATGTTGGTTTTCTAGTTGAAATGAATTTGCTGATTTGAACCATTCACGCCCTTTGGTGTTAATCAATCTCGATCCCCAAAAGGTGTGTTTGGCATTATTATCTCCTCCAGCAATGAATCTGCTACCGAGTGTCTGGAAGAATTCAATAAACTTTTTGTCATCTACTTTATGTCTTGGTGGACAATAAATAGCAGAGATAGTTAGATCGTTGTTGCCGTCATTAACATGGACACTAGTTGCCTGTAAATGTTCTTGAGGATGTTTATCAAGTTCATAATGTTTAATTGTTTCTTTTATTATTACTGCAGTTCCTCCATGAGCACGATTGCTTGGATCTTCTGTTGTATATATTCGATAGCCACGTAATTTTAGAGTGGTCCACGTTGTGAAGTGGGTTTCTGAAATTAAGGGGCCTCGCAATGGCATTGATTTAAGGAGAATCATTTAGCAATTTCTAATCTCGTCGTCGCCACCCGAGATCTATGTGTTAGTCGTAAATGATTATTAGTGTGTGTGGCGTCCATGCGGGTCAATTGTAGCTCTCGCACGCACTCGCACACACATGTCAATATATAATAATATTGTGATCATGAAAAAATGCTTATTTTCCACTTAAACATACCATTCTAATTCCAACAGTACGTCGCAACGATTACCTCAATTTTCATTCTGACAAAATATTCTTATTTTCCACAACATATACGAGGGATCGATCGAGGCACATTTTTAAAATTGTATTTAGTTAATTAAATATTTAAGTTGGAAATTCTGTATTTTTTTTTGATTTTTTTACAATTTTTATTGCAATTTAAATTACAAAAATTAAAAATGTGGCTCGATCGTTCCCTTGTATATATTACGGACAATCAGAATATCTTTTCAGAATGAAAATCGTGATAATTTTCGACACGTATCGTTGGAATTAGAAACAGTAGTTTTTGACAAAAAAAAGACTTGGTAGTGAGGCCCCTTAAAGCTATGTCAATTTTTTCGTTATTCATAAGATGTTTAAGTTCTTGTTTTCGTTGTACAAGCCCGTTAGCGTTCCATGTTATGATTCGAAGCATTCTACTCATTTCTTTTTCTTTTGCGCTTTGGTTTTCGGCTGGCTATTTTCAAGCCTGTCCAATCTCTCATTTAATTTTGTTAATGCTGCCATAACGTCAGATAGCGATGGTACATTTTTGTTTTGTTGTGTATGGGTTTGGGTCGGTTGACCCTTTTGATTTACGTATGAGGAACTAGCCACCTGTGCAAAAGAAATTTCTTGAGTGACTGTTTTCGCAGGCTTTTGTTGTATTCTTTATACTGCTGTAGTTTTTTTAGGGTGAGCTTTTTCTATTGCATTTTTATAAGTGATGCATCCTTTCCAATTTTTAGTATTTCCTTCACTACATTTTACACATTTTGGTGTTTTGAAACAGTAGTTTTGAGTGTGACCAAATATTTGGCAATTTTTGCACTGTGGAATTTCTTTATTTTTCCTTGGAGGTTCCACTTTTATTATATGATAGCACAAGTTTTTAATATCATAAATGTCTGTTGTTTGCTTGTGGCTCCAAATCCACGAAGAATAATGGAAGCCTTACAATAGTTCGATCACTAAACTTGTTGTTAGGGTCGACTTTTTTTTTAATTTGAATGTTTGTAACATTATGTACAAAATCCAAGAATTACCACCCGAAACTTTTTTTCTGTTTTAAGTTGGTATCTGTGATACTCAACTTTTTGCTCTTCTAAGTTATAATACTTTTATAGTTCGTCGAAACTGGTGTTCGTCGCCTGTTAGTATCTTAATTTCACCATTAGCCAAAGTTTTCATTTGTTGCTCGTGTCCTTCAGCTTCTTCAAGTTTTAAATTAATCATTAGTTGTTTAAAATCATTCACACCACATACTGTTATTGGAGGTGGTTTGTGGATTTTTACAGAAGTTTTAGCTACTTTTTTTGTCACTTTGATTGGTTTTTTTGGCGAGCTTAAAATTTCTTTGGAGCTCCCAGCTTTCATTTTAGAAATCTGAAGTTGTAATTTCTCATTGTTTAATCGCAATTCCGTTACCATATGTTTCAAGGTCGCATTGTCGTTTTGTATTTGTGTCCAAATACTAGCATCAACTGTTATGTTATGCGGCGAATTTGAACCACCGTCCATATTTGCATACATTGTGCAATTCAGTCAGTTTGAGTGTGACCCACTTAAAATATATTTGTTTATAAAAACTTACCATCCGTCCGACAGGCCGTGGTTTGCATTGTAAACGTTAGAAAAATAAAAATAAAATTTTTTTATAACTAAGTCAGCACCATTTCGCGAACTGCGAAAGCGAAATATACGTGTTGCTTGTTCGGTGAGCAAAACGCAACTGAGAAAAAAAATTTAAATACAATACCTATAATACGTTGACAAAACCATATTGGCAAATGTGAAATGACAATGACAGGTTTCCTTATCTATCTTTTAAAATGGTTTCTTTTTTACATGGTTTATTTTAATTTTTAGGCGTACATACAATTTTTTAATTTTCAAAAAATTTGGTTTTTATCAGAATTTTTCCGGCATTTTGATCCCTACAGATGAATAATATTTCTGAAGTTACTGTACACTATTATTGTAAATAGATGATTTAGACTTTCTTAAATTATAAAAATATTTTGTTGTGGAGGGGGTGCTTAAATAAACTGCTTTGGGTGTATAGGGCTTTTGGTTCACCAATAAGGTAGCGCCTATCATTAGCTAGACTGCTCCCTCCCCTGCCGTTGAAGTCTAGTCACGCCTATGGATGAGGATATATTACCCCCATTTTCTTTTAAAGTTTACTATTTAATAATGTTATATTATTTTTTTTGGCTATTATCTAATATTGTCTGGATAATACAGAATAAATTTCTAAATATTTTAATAAATATAATAAATTATAGATGTATATTTTTGGTCAAATAAACTACTTCAAAACAATATAAATTGCTTTTAAAATAATAAATAATATTTAGAACAAATTAAGTAAAAATATAATTTTTAATAACTATAATAGGTAGCTTAGAGATTGTCTAAATAAAATATAATAGTACATTAATAACAGTGCCGTATAGCTAGATACTTTTGTGCCCCGGTGCAAATTGGTGTAGGTGCCCCATAAATAGTGTACACTTTTTTCTATGATTTATAGTGTACCCATGAACATTAGAGGAAGGACGCCGAACATAGCAGAACGAAGCGTAAAAACATGGTCCGGAATTATCGCATTCCGCCAGAATGCGCGTCGGACCGTAATGATGTCGTTTTTACATATTGTATAGCATTGGACATTTAATGGTTTTTTATTATTATAATCTAAATGGTGAAATTTATGAATAATTACTATAGAACATTTTTTTAAAACCAAATTGCCCTCGATCGAATATAAGTGTTTTCAATAATATACGACTTTTATAAAAAGATACAACAACTATATCTTTTTTTATAAAAGTCGTATATTATTGGAAACACATATATTCGATCGAGGGCAATTTGGTTTTAAAAAAATGTTCAATAGTAATTATTCATAAATTACACCATTTAGAATATAATATTAAAAAACCAATAAATTCCCTATGCTGTACATGTAAAAACGACATCACTACGGTCCGACGCGCATTCTGGCGGAATGCGATAATTCCGGACCACTTTTATATACACAGTTCGGCGTCCTTCCTCTAATGTTCATGAGTGTACCATACTACCATGTATTAGAATAAATATATGAAGACAAACAAATTTACACAAGTTTTATATAATTTAATGTAATATCAAAGAATTTTAATAAGTTAACATTTAAAACGTTATGAGGTATATTATAACAATAACTAGATTTTATTAGGTATTGACCACGGACGTATATACAGGACTGGTCACGAACGCTCTTTACTGTATAAGCCTTCAAAAAATTAGTGTCACGCTTATGGGCCCACTTGACTATGCTGACATCTAGCGGACAATAAAGCAACGTCGTTTATTTCGAAATAAATTGTATTTCCATTAACATTTATGATGTTATAATATTCTAATAATATTGTGTGTATCGTATATTGTAGTATACGTCCATTTCAGTGTTAAAAATGAAAATGGAAATAAAAATAATTAAATAGTTTTGCAATTAAATATAATACAAATAGATGGCGTAATGGTATTCCTGTGGTCCCGAGTATTGTCCCGAGCGTGACACTAATTTTCCACTGATAACGGCTTGATGAGTTTTGAATTTGTTTTAAGGCTGGTAATCTGGCATGATATTTTGGGTCAAGTTAAAATTGTAAACAGAATTTTACAAGATCCTAAAATGGATTTAGATGCATCGGCTAGCAGCTTAGGGAGTCTTATCACTTTTCTAGAAAAATATCGTACAAATGGATTTGAAAACGCCAAATTGGTTGGAATAGAAATCGTTGAATCTATTGGTGCCTGGTGGAACTGCTAACTTCAAGGAAAAAAGACCAAGAAAGAAAAAAAAAATGTTTAACTACGAAAGTAACGATGAATATACAATTAGTTCAGAAGAAGAATTTCGTCGTGATTACTTTTTGATTCTAATTGACCGTGCTACGGAAGCATTGAGAGTACGATTTGAGTACCAGAGCACATTTAACTCCAATTTTGGATTTTTGTACAGAATTGGAAGACTTAAACATCAAAATGATGATTTCATTAAAAATGGTTGTAACGATTTGCAAAACGTATTGAGTGAAGGCAATTCTAGAGATATAAATGGTGCAGATTTATACATGGAACTTCTTATTTTTCGAAGTATAGTAGACGAAAACGCAACACCCCTGCAGGCATTATCTTTTTTAAAAAACGTTTCTAGTTCATTTCCAAATATAGAAGTGGCAATAGAATATTGCTCACCATACCTGCAGTTACATCAGCTGGTGCTGAACGTTCATTCTCTAAATTGAAGCTGATAAAAATTATTTAAGAAGCAATCTATCACAGCATAAGTTATTGGACCTGGCCCTTATCAGCATCGAACATAGTATTAATGTATTATAGTATTATAGTATTATTGTATTTACAAAGAGACAATTGATCGGTTTGCATAAAAAAAATATTTAAATAATATTATATTATTTTGTTAAATTTTTTTTATTCTTAGTTAACGTAATTATACTCATTTCTTATTATTATAATTTATGTTCAATATAATAAAAATATTTATTAATAAAATATTGTTTGTACATTGATTATACGAACAAATTTAGGTTTCTAACATAATTAAAAGAGCTTTAAGATTACAAAATTATATAAGATTAAAGTTAGTCCCTAAAAATAAAATAAATGTGTATATTGTATAATAATTAATAAATTAACATATACAGCCATTGGCCATATGGGGCCCCTCGAAATTTTGCATCGGCCCAGCACTGGAATTACCTACCTAATTTGAATATTAGTGTTAGATTTCAAAATTTTTTTTCTTGCTTTTTGATTTGCGAAATTGTTAATTATTTGGTCAATATTTAGTTCTTTGGTGTGCTCTCTTTCTATAATTAAAATTGAAATATTATTGAGTCTTTCTTGAGAAATTGTTTTTCTTAAATAATTCTTCACAAGTTTCAATTTAGAAAATGATCGTTCGGCTGAACTGCTGAAGCTACAGTTACAGGTATAGTTAAAAATATCAAGCATGCAGTAATAATATCTGGAAAGCTACTTGAAAGATCATTTTCTATTACCTATGTAATTTACCATACTAAGGATATTAGGCAATTCAATTTTATTAATAATTGACTTAAAAGACAATACTTGGCACTGAATAATAATAGTAATAATATATATAAAGTAATAACTAATAATACTAGAACTGTCTTAGGTAGCCAGTTAGGTAACATAGACATTTTTAATTATATTTTATTTAGACAATCTTTTAGCCAACTATTATACTTATTTAAAATTATATTTTCCTTAATTTGTTTTATTTATTATTTTAATAGCAATTTTTATTGTTAAAAGTAGTTTAGTTGATCAAAAATATACATCAATAATTTAATATATTTATGCAAATATTTGGAAATTTATTCTGTAGACAATATTAGATAATAGGCCAAAAAAAATAATTTTATTAAATAATATAGGTAATGTTGTTACATTTAATATTATTAAATAGTAAACTTTAAAATAAGATAGGGGGAAATGTCCTACTACACTGAAAACAGTTGGAGAGGGGGAGAATATCCCCAATTCCACTTAAGGCCTACTATCCTACTACATAATTAGTAAATAGGTCTACTTAACCGGTTTTTAAATTGTTATTTCGCTTAATATTGTTCTCTTTAAATCTATAATCTATATGAGGTTTTGGGCATATATAGATATAATATGTCAGCTATCAGGGCAATGAATTAAATTTGGATTATTCAAGTCATTTTAAAGGTGTTTTTCTAATCAGTGAAATTAAATATTTATAATTTACAACTCGTTTAATGCCCTATCTTTGATTTTTTTTCAAGGTCTCAATGTTTTGCTTTGAACAAAAAGTATATTATATCAATAAATTAATTTAATTGGATAATATGAAGTTGGTGTTGTCATGTTTATAGTAAAATATAATTTTTTTACTTTAGATAGTTGCTTTAGAAAATATAGTTTTAAGATCTGACAACAGTATATACATAAAAATAAAATAGTTGCTGATCAAGTTGAAAACAATTTACAGATAGTCGAATGCAGAATAAAAAAAGACAAGTAGTTCCAAAACTTATGGATGACTGATTTAATTGGTAAATGTATATATATAATAATTTTAACAATAAATAATTTATAACTAGTATCAACTTATTTGTTTCCGTAATTTATAATAGGTGATTACACAAGATTGTGAAATGTACCAATAACAACAATACAATAAAGACAATTGGTTTTACAATAATTAATAGCAAATAGGTAAACATCAATAATTATTTTAATATAAATATACATGTTATGTGTATATTTATGTACATATATATATGTATTTATGTATGATAATATAAAAATAAAGATAAATTAATAGAATAGAATGTTTAAAAAAAAATAATAATAATAATATTACTGGAGAAATACATAATTTTGGGATAAATAATGAACTCTAAACATTATGATAAACAATTAAATAAATAAACAAATTAGAGTAAAAAATGTTGAATTTACGACTCTGTATATGCTTCCAATATATTTCCAGCAAATTCTAAAATGTGAACAGGTTCTTTACGTTTGCTAGAAGCCAAATCACATTGGGCGTTAGAATTGGGTCAGGCTATGGCTTTAGCTTCAGGAATAAAAGCTTGCCAATGTTTAATAATCTAAGAAAAAATAAATTTATCTAAATATAATTATATTCAGTATATATATTTCAGTTATAATATCATTTGTGTACGGTAAAAAGAAGTTTCAATAATTACATTTGAACTAATTAAGATTTAAAACATAAAAACTAGATTTTGGATAAAATCAAAATACCTAAGTCATATAATATATAGAGAGTATATAGGGTAACATATATTAAATTACTAGCTGATCCTGCACGGTATTAACAAATTAAATGCCTATAGATTTACCCCTTGTTAAATACTTAAATGTAAACTACACAGTTATTTAACAAAAATTGGGTAGTATTAAACAAATATAAAATACAGGAGTAAAATTATTTCTAATCATAGATTATATTTTATTTACTAGATAATATAACTGTGAAAAGCTTGTCAATATGGGCCATCCATTTAGTAGCCTTTCCCAGAAAATCAGACAGACAGATAAACAGCCAAATGTATCAATGTGCATTTCATGAAATATTACATTAATGGTGTAAGTTTAAAATTCATGGCACATATAAAAATGAATGCGTTTAATTTGTGATATGCAAGATATAAATAAGATAGGTTTTTAATTACGAAAGAGTCAATTTTCCAAAGTGAATGGTAACCATAGAACTGGTAACATATAACCCCACTGATAGAAAAATAATTTGTTCCCCAAATAAATTATGGCCAACAATGTTTATATCAAGGTTTCATAAATCATAAAATATTAAAAATTATATCCAATCAAAAAAACTGTTTTATTTTTTGTAACCAATGGCAACCATTTATATTAATTAATTACCTACAAAAATATTTTTCTGTTTGTCAAAACCAATTGCTATTTGAACACATCTAAAAACTCCTTTCTTATCACACATTTAGAGCATTAGAAGAACCACTACTCTAAAATTAAAATTCATAGGTTTTGTAAAATAGTGTTAAGTGAATAGTATTTATTTGGCATTTATCTATAATCTATACATATAAAATCCAAATACCACTCAGTCACTAATCGCTGTAGTAACTCAAAAACTACACAACGTACGAACTTGAAATTTGGAATAGAGGTTCTTCTCATATTTTCACCATGCAATAAGAAAGGATTTGCCGAAATTCGCATTTTAAATAGGTGCTCAAACAGGGACATAGAGGTTCAAGATGGAAATTGGAATTTTTTTTTTATTTTTTAATAGTTGCCATTGGTTACAGTCAACAGTAGAAATTACTAATTAGTGTTTATTTATTATCGGTTTTATTCATCGGATTTGAGTATGTTTAGGTTAGGATAGGATTTTGTATAAATTGATTATATTAATCTACCGTAGGTGGAATTAAGTAAAACGACAAACTTGGTATAACTTTGATACTTTAGAGTTAAATTATAAAGTTACGTACAAACAGCACGGGGTCCGCGATCTACTGCAGGTAGATTGCCTACCTGATAATGTACTACTGCAAATTAGAATTTTTATTCCGAGCAACGGAAAAGTTAAGATAAATTTTGAACACTATACACCGAATATTAAATAACGAATTGAACAAAGTCATATAGAGTTGATACATTTAACGGGCAACAAAGTGCACAGGATTAGCTAGTAGTATTAATATATTCAACTAAGGAATTTTTAAACTTAAAAAAATCCCACCAACAAGTATTGATTTTTTATTTAACACTTTTTTCTTGCACTAAATGTATATTATAAATTATAATACAGTGATTACTTCAAAAATATATAAAATGACAATGTTACCAGAGTTTGATGGTTTATCATTTCTTCAAGATATGACGATATAACTGTCTTAAACTCTTTGATTCGGTTTATCTCAAACTGTTCAAATTCCACTTTAATAGTTTTAGAAATTTGATCAAATTCATCTTGACACCTGGATAGTTTTGCTTCCCACTAGAAACAAAACAATAATTATTGCTATTGTTGCTTGATCATTTAAAATTAAAATTATTATTTTTTATTATAGAATTTACCTCGGATACTTCATTTGTAACAAAGCCTACTTTGTCTAAACGTCCAGTAAGTTCTAGCTTGGTTTTTTGTTCCCGCTTTTTTGTTAAAATCATTTGTGCATGTTGCATGTTTTGATAGACTTTAACTCGTTCATGAAATACATTCTAGAAATATTTGATGCAAATAATTGTAATAATAATAGTATTATCACAGATTGAATAAATACATTTTATTTAATGTGTGGTATTATGGGGAATTAAATAAAGTATGACATACTTTTACAGCTCCAATAAGGCCAATGTAATCCTTTAACAGTTCACAAAAAATAGAGAAATCTGTATTGGCTTGTTCAGTTCTTACAGATTCAACCTAAAATTTACAATAATAAAATTTAAAAAAAAAGTATAATACAATTATTAAGTATGATTTAGTTGTGAGTATGACATATTCTTATTATTAATAATTAATCAAAAACTTTTATTTGATAGAAAATTTGTTATTAATTAAAATGGTAAATAAATATGGTAATAATATTATTAAGTATTATTGTGTTAACATTATTCAATAATATTAAACTGATATAAAATAATTGTATGATGATAATTCATAAAATAGTATGAGTTAATATTTAACCTTTTCAAATACATCGGCAAGTTGTGATAATGCACGTGACAATCCAGTATGTTCTTCACAGTTACTCAATACTGCTGCAGATTTTGCAAAAGATCCACTTGAATGTGCTAATTCCTTACGGTTGATCACTAATGTTTCAACAGCTCCATGTAAATTCCGAAGTTGCAAATCCAAATTTTCTATTTGTACTTCTTTTTCTTCAAACCACTAAAAACAAATTATCATTAATTCATAAATAACAAAAAAAAAAAAAAAAATAGAATGAATAGGACTATAGTTACTGGTTCGTTTTCATCCATTTTATAAGTGATTTTGTTAACAGTTTCTCCAACTTTATTGAAAAGTCTCATGACACCAGCCCCACTTAATGCAGATGTACTAGTAGCCTTTGGAAGTTCACAATCTAAACAAGTTTTATTTATGTCAAATTATTATAATATCAATCACAATTAGAATATAAAAAATACCTTGTTCTAGAAAATCACAAAAGCTTTTATCATTACGAAGAATTGGATGTAGAGCAATCCTCTTTAAAAATCTTTCTAAGGCTAAACGTCTTTTTTCTATGAATTCTGCTGACGTTGCTTGATCAGATTGGTTTCCAGATATTTTAATTCTTGTCGAACCTTTATACAATTTGAAAATCTTAGATTAATTTTATCTTTCTCCATACATACACAATTAGTTTATGCTGCTCATACCTAACATATTTTTTTGAGGAGCAGGGGGTATGAGACGCCCATTTCTTAAATATTTTTCAGTTAGCTTATTATGTAGTCCTAAGAAGTCACTGAACCTTCTAAGTACTGCCATATTATTTGTTTTAAACATAGTCATATTTGTACGGGTAACAATTCTATATGCAACGTAGGAGCTCATGCCTTCTCCAACCTTAGTAGTCTCAGAAATAGATATTTTTATAAAACCGTTTTCAATATTTTCAAAGTTCATATCATTAGTAGACACATTTGGGATTTCTTCCACTTGATTAATTTCTTCAGAAGCTGAAGGAGTATCGTTTTCTTTTAAATTGATTTCTGCTTCAAATCCATTAGAAATCACATTTTTACTAGTCATCTGTTGCACCTTTAACAATAACAATAATAACTAATAGTTAAATAATTACCTAATAATTTTGAAATATAATTTGATAAATATATTTATGTCAAACACTAGTAGGTATAGGTAGGTAGTTCATATATTTTAATAAGTAATAAACTAATAAAAATTATTCAAACTATGATTCATATTATACTTAAACATTTAATTTTTAAATTTATCTATGTGTTATTCAAGTGCCTTACAATTACAATTACAATGATATTTTTATTATTTAAGTGTTAATGCAGGCAAAAAATAAAAAATAAAAACATATCATTGTAAAACTAAAATAAAATAAATTCTGTTGAGGTAAGCATTAAATTATTTCTATTGAATATAAACAACACAGGACATTTTATAAACATCATAGTTATAGCAATAACTTTCTTTTCATTGTAAAATTTGGCATGCCACTTTATGAATAAAATGTATTCTGAAAGACTTAAAACAATATTAAATTATAATATAAATTAGATTATTTGATAATACAGTAATTCAACATTTTATAATATCTAGATTTCAGATGGAAAAATTAGAAGTTAAGTTCAAAAGGTTAGCATATGTAAATTATGATAATAATTTTGATATACATAAACATAACAAAGACAATTTACTGTTTGTTGTATAATGTAAGGTATTATAATTTATAACTGATAATTATTTTCAAATAAATGGGTGGCAATTGATATCAATGGAAAATGTTGATAGTAAACATGTAATAGAGATTAAAGTAAAATAGTATATTTAAATATCACAGTATTAAGATAAAACATTGTCATTACTCATTGTTGGAATTTGATACAAAATTAAAAATGAATAATATAATAATATAAAATCATTTATAATACGATATAGATACCATAACTAGATAAAATTATAATATGTATAAAAGAAACAATATAAATTATAATATGTATAAAAGAAACAATATAAATATCTATTCACTTTTAATGACAAATTACATTTGACTTGGGATACTTTTATGAAATAAACTGTTTTAAATCTTTGCTTAAATTAGGACAGTTCTATTTAATTGATTAGGGTTGTCCCCTATGTGAATCCTGCTATATTTACTGTACCTACCTATATTAATATTTATTTTACTAGACTAAATTACAATTCCTTGTACCCAATAACTTTTGCAAAGTCTCACCTCTTTGTGATCATTGTTTAGCGGTACATCTGATTCAAGCAGTGTGGATGATCCCTCATTCAAACTAATGTTGGTCAATGGCGGAGGAACTGCCGCTAACGATGCAAAAAGCTCTTCGTTTCGCAGACTGCTAAGATCCTAATAATCAGAAATAGAATAAGAATAGAAAACACAGAATAATAACATAATAAAACAATTTTCTTTCTCTCTAAAACGTACTACGAACGTTACAACAACTCACGTCTATTGTTGAACTGAAAATATCGTCGTCCTCGTCATCAACTGGATCGTCTGTGGCCATCATAGGCGGTAATTTTTCGTCAGTCATAATCTAAAAACTGAAGGAAAAATTCCAGTGGCGAAACGTTAGAGATGGGTGGTTTTCGTTTGTCACGTCACTTCCAAACACAAAAATCGAAGGGGGAATACAGATAAAAAATAAACGAGCAAATGAAAATGCGACCTCGATCCGAAACAAAATATGGATGGGATGTGAGTATAATATTTAAGCACAGACAAATTTGAAACTTGTCTTGTTAATTCGTAAGGTATTTGTAACACTTGTAACTTGTTCGGTGTATAATGTATTTGGTTGTTAATTTAGACAGTGGTCACTGGTCTGTACGATTTAAAGTTTATACGACAAAATACTAAATACAAAATAGTAATAATAATATTAATAATACCTAATACCTATCACGTCTGCAAAACGCCCGTGTTCATTCTGCGGTGATAACGGATGGGACATCGGCGCAAAGATAACGCGCACAGTCGGCCATGCGTTGGCTACACTGGTCGCCGCCACAGATATATAAAAATATTTTTATAGAATATCCGTGGTCACCATAGATATTAACAACAACCACTATTAAAGTTATACAGGTTCATGGGCGTCCCCAGGGGGGGGGGCGGCAAGACGGGGCACTCTCCCCCCCTGGAATAATGTTACTTCCACAGAAATTGGTAAAATTCCAAATGATAAATTAGTTTCTAATACTAGATAAATATAACAAAGCGTTATTTTTTCATTGTTCTAATCACAGGTTAAATTTAGTTATAAATGATTTAAATAAAATAATGATTATTTGTAATACTACTGGATACTGGAACTATAAAAGATATTATAAGATTTTTCCGTGAAAGTTCGCTTAGAAGAACACTTATCCCTAACATACCACTATTTTGTGAAACACGCGGGTCGTCTTAATATAAGAGTATAAGAGTATTTTCAGAACATTTTATTTCAATAATGACAAGTTTTAAATCATTATCAAATAATGAAGTACATTCAAATTCCAATACAAGGCAACGAGCTCATTACTTATATTCTGCGGCCTCAAATTCATCATTCTTAATTTCTATGATTATTATGGCAAAATACAGTGCTATTTTAGACAAATATATTACAAGGCATGACTAAATAAATGCAACACTATTGTTTTGTTCAAGAAAACTCCTTTTTTCCTACAGCCACTGGAACAACCTTCAAATACACACTTCGGCATTTTAAAATTGAGTTGAAAAAATGTTAAACGAAATCGAAACAATTAACAAATAAACTTTCAATTGTTACATTATTATTAAATACGATAATAAATAATGAAGTTTTGTATTTTGGCGGCAAAAATATTGCCGGCCAATGAAATGCGGAGAACTACGAGCAATGGTTTTGTGGTTAGAATAGTGGGAGATGCGCCAACCGAACGAAAACTAATTTTTTGTGATCATACCTATTTATTTAGTCATGTTACAAGGCGCGTCTCAGTAAATCTATATAAAGTCAGCGAGCATATTAATTCATTACCACGGACTAAGATATAATGGACTGGAAACGACATGGTCGGCGGGGATCGGGGGACGGCCACGAAAAGATGTCACTTAGCTGATAAGAATACTGTTCTTGAAGTTTTCAGCGCTACCGGTGGTTTTATTTGGCTACACAATTTGTATCTTAGTCCGTGTTAAATACAGAGGGCGCTGTGAACTCCAAGAACAGATAGCGACCCCCCGCACTTTGCCTCTTGTACATACATTCGTGGCCATGATAAGCTGCTCGTTTCCAGTCCATTATATCTTAGTCCGTGTTCATTACTAATATTGTTCGATAATCATCGAAATGACGCTGATAACATTTTCCAAACATTATTAAACGAAGCGAAATCAATCGCCATTGATTTAGATATTGCCATTACACGTCCAAGAACGGTAAAGAAACAGTCACTAAAAGCGAACTATGAAACTGAGAGTTGTGAAGATTATTACCGAGTTTCAATTTTTATACCATATATTGATTCAATTTTACAATCTATAAAAGAACGTTTTGATAAAAAAAATGATAATACATTTTTACTACAATATCTTCACCCCAACATTTTAAAAAAAATGTATTTTGAAAGCATTGAAAAAATTGCTGATTTCTATAAAATTGATAATCTCCAAGCTGAAGCGGAAAGTTGGTACAGTTTTTGGCAAAATAAGGACTGCCAAGATATTGATTTTATTGATTTGTTAAATTGTAACTGTACGTTTTTTCCAAATATAGCTGTTGCTTTGGAAATATTTTTGTCTCTTCCGGCTACAAGCTGTACAGCAGAACGTTCTTTTAGTACATTAAGGCGTGTTGAAACATGGTTACGATCAACGATGGGTGATGATAGACTGAATGGAATATGCATGTTGAGTGTTCATAGAGAAAAAGTAAATTCAAATAAAGAAAAATTTATTGAAAATGCACTGACAACATTTGGTAGAGAATGTCCACGGAGATTGGAATTTATATTTAATGAAAAAGAAAGATGTATAATAATATACTATAAATAAAATGTATAAAAAAATTTTCATTTATTTTTTAAATTAATTTTGCCCCCCCCCCCCCCCTAGAAAAATGTCTGGGGACGCCCATGTACAGGTTGCACATCGCCCTATAATAAATGGCTTTCAGATTGATTTACAAAGTGACTATATAAAACAGCTGTTAATAATTAACTATATGTAGTGGTGCTTGATGTCAACACTAAACCATATGTGTCGACTTTTAGAACTAATTTTACACCTTTATATCTAATAATCGGTTGATTGTAATACTGCCGCTGGTTAATTATTATTGGAATTAATTTCGTATTTCACCTTATCAGTAGTCGATGTGCAACCTATACATCTTTAAGAGGACGCCACACGGGCAAAGGAAACCATGCAATGACCAAGAGAATGAGCTGTTAGGTATTTTCGTGATCTGCAGCACGCGACGTGTCGCGCCCACTACTCACAACCGTGTACCGACCGACGAGTTGTCGAGTTGGGGAGCGTTGTTTATTATCTTAAGCCCGGTCCAGACCAAGAAACATTTGTAGGAAACATATGTTTCTGACATTGTCGTCGACAAATATTTATGTTACCGCTTATGAGCGGAAATCGGAAACATTGTCGATGACAATGTTGGAAACACTTGTTTCCGACAAAATTTTCTTTGGTGTGGAGTGTGGACGGGGCTTTATGAACGTTCGTCCACAGAATAGAGACGTGACGTATCCCGTCGAAATAAAATTCATACACGTAAATGCAAAGCCGCCATAATATTTTAAATATTCGCTCAGCGGTCTTATACACTAACCATAGGCGTGCGCAGACCTTGCTGGCAGGGGGGGCAGAATGTAATAATGTACCTATAGGTATATTATATAATATATAGGTAAGTAAATATTATTTTGGTTATTAGTTCAATTAATGTAAGTGATGGAAGTATTTTCATTTTATGTATCATTAAAACTACAAATAACTACAAATTTAATATAGTAATTGAAACTCCAAAGTTTTTTTATATTATATTAATATACATGAACAAAGAAAATTATTACATTCATACAGTGGTGGATCCAGGGGGATGGAAAAGGGGGCATTTGCCCCCCCCCAATAACCGTAGTTTTCCTTTGTTTTACACTGTGTTTAGCCAATTTTGGAACTTTCATATACTTTTGAGCCCCCCATGCCCCTCCCAAAATTAAGCCCTGGATCCGCCACTGCATTCATATATATTTTTATGCCCGATGTGTTGGTGAAATCTGAATTTACTAATTCTACTTACTATTTATTTACAATTACAAAAAAAGTAAGTAAGATAGGTAAATTATTATTTGCACCAACACGTTGAACATATAAATATCAACATTTAAAAAAAAATGTAAATCCTTAGTATGATTTTTCCAAAAATAGTACCACTATTATATCATGCATTAATGTATCAATAATATTCTATTCTTTGGTAATATTGAAATTTATACATTATTGTAGGCATGTAACCTATTATTTAAACTGTTTTATAAATTATACTTTATAGGTATATAATAAACAATTTGATTTGTAGGTTACAGTATAAATAGAAAATTAATTTCAATATAAAACACCACATTAAAAAAAAGATAGGTATATTCTGATTTAATCAACACGTTGAGCATAAAAATACTAAAATACTAAAAATTCCGAAAATTGCTTCGGAAGTAAAGAGCTATAATATTTGTTCGTATACTGCATACTAATTATTATAATTATTAATTACTAATTATTTAAAGAACCGACCTTCTTAGCGCTTCCGGTGAACGTTTTTCGCATTAAATGCCGTCAAATTACTACTCACTTTCATGTCTCATCACATCTCAATCTACATCATGCTATAATAAGATTATAAGCACTCGTTATCACCGCGGTATCGCTTGTGGTTCGCTTAAAGTTGGACAACATAAAATCATCGTGCACTGTACATCGAGCACTCAATGTTTACATAATATTCATTATATAAAACTGTATTATAATATTTTTTTAAAAACTTTGTTATTTTGTAAGAAAACTTGAGCCCGCAGGAGGGGCAGCTGCCCACCCTGCCCCTCCCGTGCGCACGCCTATGACACTAACCATTTTTCAATTAAAGCCACCGCCTGCCCAATAATATACCTATTTTTATATAACAATTAACAATTTTATGTAGGCTAGAAAATTTTTTACCGTACCTTTAATTGTTGTACAAACATTTTAAGTTCTAAGGTTTGAAAATGTAATGCAAGATTCCTCATAAGTTTGTCTACCTTAATCAAAAAAAAAATAAGTACAAGAAAGTCAAATTAAAATTGTTATGAGTGTTTGAAGTTAATAATTTTACAACATTGGTTATTCACTCAATTTCTCATGTTGCGATTTTCTTATTTTGTTGCAATTCAAAAACGAAGAACTGTAGATACATGAAAATTTCACTGAATGTTTATATTTTCATTTACTATATAGCATAACATTTTGAAAATATTTGGACTCGTCATGAGTTGTTTACGGAAATTTTCAGTTTCCAATTTTAGATTCTGAGCGGAGCGATGAATGTACTGATTTTACAATGAAGTGATTTTTTTTTAATTTTTGTGTCTGTAATCACGGTTTGGGGCAGTAAAAGTGCTTCGATTTTCTTCAACAGTATCTTGTTCGATAGGAAAGTGAATCTAGTTGGTGTACTCGGGAGGTCATATTTCTCAATATAGTTTTCAATAGCGCCGAGAAAATCGGTTTTGGTTTTTGGTGTAACTCTAAAACAAATGAACGTATATACATGACATTTTCACTGATCGTTTATATTAACATTTTATATACACTGTAAAATTTTCAAAATATTTTGATTGTTTTGAAATGTTAAAAGGAACATTTTCAGTTTGAAATTGTATTAGTCTTTTTTTCTATGAATGCCAATAAAATATTATATGTTGGGTAAAAAAGCTTGAAAAACAAAATACAAGGCTCCTACTATATTGTTGCAGTAACATTTTAAAAATATTAAAAATCTTCAGTTACAGTTTTTTTTTATTAGCATTTAAAAAAGCGTTCAAATCTTGACAAAATACGGAAAAATCACGAAAATTAGCAAATATTATTTTGAGTTGAGAATTCAAAAAAAAATGTTCTTTTCAAATTTAAGATTTGAAAATGTAATACAAGATTATTCATAAGTTTGTCTACCTTTAACGAAAAAAGAAATGTCTATAAGCAAATTAAAATAAATTTTTATGAGCGTTTGAAGTTCATATTTTTACAATATTGGATTTTCACTATATATTTCTCATGTAGCGATTTTGTTATTTTGTTGTTATTAAAAAACGAAGAACTGTAGATACATGAACATTTTACTGAATGTTATATTTTCATTTTCTATACTCCTTTATGAGCTTTTAACGGACATTGTCAGTTTTCAATTTTGTTAGTTTTTTTTCTATGAATATCAATAAAGTTTTATCTGTTGGGCCAAAAAGTGTAAAAATGTAATACAAGGCTTCTGATATATGGTTACAATGGCAGTTGAAAAATATTAAAAGTGCACAACTGTTTTTTATAAACTTTTAAAGATCGAATTTTTACAAAATGTATCAAATTTAAAATTGAATAATTATTTTGTAGTTAAAAATGTATATAATGTTCGACTTTTATATCTAAGGAAAAAATGGTGGACAAGCGAGTTCCGCTCTGCTGTACAATAGTTGTGATGGATGTGTAATATTTGAATAAAATGATAAACCATTGTATACCAAAAATGATTCTGAATGGTTAGCGTAGTCCTTATAATATTTTTTTTTTTATTCGTTGGTATGGTGATAAACAAAGCGTTAGAAATTAAAATACCACTTTTAGCGGTTTTTTCCTAATTTGTCTGTAGTTTATCTCGAAGCTTTCTAAAACTACTTGGAATTTTCAATATTGAACTCCCAAAAGTTCTAATCATGTTCACTTTTTTATCAGTAAAGATGTTGATCTCAAAAATCTAAGCATGCTTAGGTTCAGGTACTATCCAAAATATCGCTGACAGACAGAAAAAAAAAACACACATCATTGTAAAACCAATACATTCTTTCGCTCCGCTCAGAATTAATATTATTCGTGGGTACTTGAAAGTTTTAAGTACCTATATTATTATATTTTATACAAATAATGATATTTTTAAATGCAACTTTTTCTGGAAAAAATTACATAAAAAATTACTATTTGTCGGATGTCGCAACTAATTATTTTATGAGATAAGTTTTAATTTTTATAAATTCTTATATTTTTAACACAATAAATAATATATATTATATAGAAATTATGTTTAAATGTTTTTTATGAGGTTGTCATGGATATTTTATATAAAATTGGAGGTCCCGATTTTCGATAATTCATTTTCCAAATCCATAAAATAGTATTGCTTTTTTTGTTTTTTGTTTTCACTTTTTTGATTTGTGAATAATTGGTATAATAAATTAAAATATCAAAAATCTAGTCTTATACGTTAACATAATCAACTCTCCTTTATAACTTTTATAATAGGTTTTTTGTTCTAAAACCAGTCAGTTAGCCATGTTTTTGGAACTAAAAAAGTAGGTTTTTATTCACAGCCACTGCTGTCATAGCGGACACATACTAGTTGCGAACGAATTATTCAGGTTAGAAATTATAATATAACAATTGCGGACAAGAGTTTCGTTGTCATAATACTAATTGCGTACATAGCTTTTTTTAATAAAAACTACGTTAGTTGTGGACACAAATATTTCCCTTCACCACTTTTTCAGGACTTATGACAATAGCTAAAAAAAAAATTGGTAGGTCGGGTTAAAAATAGTTGTGTCTTGCAAAAGAGCAATCGTTATTTTTAAAATGTTGTTGAATTATAGATTGTTTTAATTTTGTGGAAAAAATTGTTTATAAAATATTTATATAATGGCCGCACCCATTAAAAAATTTTAGAATTTTTTTTTATGTCAAAATTTAGCACGCAATTAGCATGAATTCGCACGACTGAACTTACAATTTGCACGGTAAATGGTAATATATTAGCCGGAAAATGAAAAATATATAACCTGCAAAACATCAACTAACCCATTCAAACGCTTTGCATTTTTTTTCGGCTTAAACATTAAAATAATGTTGGTAGCAGTGTGAAAAAGTGAACATGATTAGAACTTTTGGAGTTCAAAATTGAAAATTTCAAGTAGTTTTAGAAAGCTTCGAGATAAACTACAGACAAATTAGGAAAAAACCGCTAAAAATGGTATTTTAATTTCTAACGCTTTGTTCATCACCATACCAACGAATAAAAAAAAAAATATTATAAGGACTACGCTAACCATTCAGAATCATTTTTGGTATACAATGGTTTATCATTTTATTCAAATATTACACATCCATCACAACTATTGTACAGCAGAGCGGAACTCGCTTGTCCACCATTTTTTCCTTAGATATAAAAGTCGAACATTATATACATTTTTAACTACAAAATAATTATTCAATTTTAAATTTGATAAATTTTGTCAAAATTCGATCTTTAAAAGTTTATAAAAAAAAGTTGTGCACTTTTAATATTTTTCAACTGCCATTGTAACAAAAGGGTTAGGCCACAAAATAACACTACTATACCATAGCTGTATATTTATTGTAGTAAACAAATAGTTTTTTGAAACCCGTCATCGTACGTTTATCTCTGTTCATATTTTTCTGTTTTTCTGCCGTTTATCACGTCGTAAAATACAAATATGGACGCCACAGTTCCAAAACAATTCCAACAAATGTATGCCAATAACGAGGGTCGATCTATAGTCGACGTTCTGGATTTGGCAGTGAACCTAAAGGTCACAGCTGCGGTAAAGTCACCGCTACTTCACCGCGGAAAATCTGCAGAGGAGAGTACCCGGTCGTCACCGGAATTGAGTATTGACTCACCCGTATGCCTGGAGGACGTGCCTATGATTGGAGGACCATCGTCGAAGCCTGCTGGGCCTTTTAGCGTGGCACCGAATACGGACACACTCGGGGAAACCTCGTTGATTGACGCGGCTGTCCTACCAATTCCTACATATTCCGAAGTCCCGGAATACCCGGCAACATCACGGTCTGTTGGTCCGCCTGGAAGAGGACCAAACGGTTCGTTTGGAGGTCGTTGGTGAACATGCCACATGGCACGCAGGGTTTGCTTCTGCCAACCCTTTGTAGACGTAGAGTAATGTCCACCAAGTTTTCGACTTCTCCCCTACCACCACCGTCTGCCCCCGCCCTTTAAGTTTGTAATATTATTATGAGCTCGTTCGCCCGTCCGTCCGGTATTTTTCGCTCCCGCGTTTGCGCACGTTGGTGTCCCCGTTTTCCGAGCGAGTACTTGGCGTACGCCAAAATTAACTAAATTATTTTGTTTTTATAAATCAGCCCTGTACTTTGTAGTGTCAAAACTTCATATTTCTGTCCCGGCTGCAATCAGTATTACTTTATTAGTGAAATCTTCTTTATCAATATGCATTCGCGCGTATGCAGAGTCCACTTATCCCTTGATTAACTTGGTCAATTTTGTAATAGATGTATTATACTATTACGGACCCTATAATACGGTAAATGTGTAGTTAAATTATCCTATGAGTCAACCAATTGTTTATGTTTATTCCGGACAACGGGCCCTTATGTTTATAATAATTATCACTGTATTTTGTAAATTTGTATTACCACTGTATTTTGTAAATTTGTATTATCACTGTATTTTGTAAATTTGTATTATCATATGAGACTGCTGTCTAAAAATAATGTATCATTATAATGAAACTGCTGTCTGAAAACTATGTATCTACTTATTATATGAGACTGCTGTCTAAATTTTATCTATTATTATTTACAGTGTTTGAAAATTTCATGAAATTTAAAAAAATGTAATATTTTGTGAAATATTTCATGAATTATTTCAAAATGTGTGAAATATTTCAGTGGTTTAATAAATTTTGTTTTATTTTTAAATAAGTTTTATATTTACATATAGCCGACCCGTCACAGCTTCGCCCGTGATTGGTTGTTTATGTTGCCTCTGAACGATGATATGTATAATTTTGTATTCAAATTTTATAGCTTAATGTGATGAGCAAGTCAATATAAAAAAACTTTTAATGAAAGCGTATTGAAATGTTTCTAGCGGTATTAATGATAAATATATTTTTATTACAAAAAAAACCGATCACGTGCATATCGTTGCCGTTAAATGGACCAACTCTATATAATATATGACTCAAACTTTATTCAATTCGTTATTTAATATTCGATGTATGGTGTTTAAAACTTATCTAAACTTTTCCGTTGTGCCCAGAATAAAAATTCTGATTCTCAGCTGTATATTATCAGGTAGGCAATCTACCTGCGGTAGATTGCTGATCCCGTGCTGTTTGTACGTAAGTGTATGATTTAGCTCTAGAGTATCAAAGTCACTTCATTCCACCTACTGTGAATTGATATAATTAATCAATACAAAATCCTAACCTAACATAACCATACTAAAATCCGATGAATAAAAAAAAACAAATTTAACCCTTGTTAAATTAATCTATCTTCTTCCCAGAGGTCTAATCTACACACAAACATTATATAACATTATATATCTACGAAAAATAATAATACAAATCAACAAACATGCCAGATTAACCAATAGCAACCGATATATAATACACTATTATTATTTTAATCTGCAACAATTAACTACATTTTAGATTCTGAGTGGAACGATGAATGTATTGATTTTACAATGATGTGTGTTTTTTTATTTTTTTATTTATTTTTTATTTTTTATTTTTTTTTGTGTCTGTGTACACGATAAGTAGTCGAAATAATGCTTCGATTTTCAACTTCAGTATCTTGTTCGATTGGAAAGTGAATATCGTTGATGCATTGGGAAGGTCAAAATTTAAATTTCCCAGTAGTTTTCAAAAGCGCCGGGAAAAACAAAAGAAAAATTAAGGAAAAACGGGAATTTTTACGCAAAATCTGTTTTCGAGAAAATCTATTTTGGTTTTTGCTGTAACATTAAAACAAATGACCGTAGATACATGAAATTTTCAGTGGTTGTTTATATTTGCATTTTTTATACACGATAACATTTTCAAAATATTTTGATTTATTTTGAACTGTTTAGGGACATTTTCAGTCTCCAATTTTATTAGTTTTTTTTATGAATATCAATAAAAATTTATTTGTTGAGTAAAAATACTTGAAAATTTAATACAAGGCTCCTACTATATTGTTTCAAAGACAGATGAAAAATATTAAAAATCGTTAGTCACAGTTCACTCGATTTCTCATGTGGCGATTACCTTATTTTGTTGTAATTCAAAAACGAATTACTGTAGATACATGAAAATTTCACGGAATGTTTATATTAGCATTTCCTATACACCATACAATTTTGAAAATATTTTGACTCTTTTTGAGCGGTTTACGAACATTTTCAGTTTTCAATTTTTTGTAGTTTTTTTTTTCTATAAATATCAATAAAGTTTTATCTGTTGGGCCAAAAAGTGTAAAAAATTAATACAAGGCTCCTGATATATTGTTACAATAGCAATTGAAAAATATTAAAAATACATAGGCACAATTTTTTTTATAAGCATTTAAAAATCGCATTTTGACGAAATTTATCAAAATCTCGAAAATTATCAATCATCGTAATTAATAAACTATAAAATGTTCAGTTTTTATAGCTAAGGATTGAAAATTTAGAAAAAAGATTCTCATAAATAGTTCATACTGTAGCCAAAAAATCTAAAAAATATATGAGCACAGTTATTTTTTTACAGACATTTTAAATTCAAATTTGGACGAAATTACATAATAAAAAACCTAGAATAACTATTTTAGTTATTTTGTTGTGATTGTATAATATTATTCGTGGATACTTGAAACTTCTAAAGTGTACTATTATATATCTATGATAGTATCACGGTTTGTTGTTGATTTATAACGCTTATAAGTACTTAATGGATATTGTGATATGATTAATTTGGAATTTTTTATAGGTACCTATTATAGGTCAATTTTTTGTTTAATACCATAGATATAAGTATATAATATGTCTTATACCTAGACTGACATACCGTCTCCTCTCAGAATCGTTTTTCTTATACAATGATATTATATCGTTGAATTCAAATTTAATATCATCAGTGACCCACTTGTAACCTACTGTACAGCAGAGCGACACCCACTTGCCCAACTTTTAGATTCAGAGTGAAACGATGAATGTATTGATTTTACAATGATGTGTGTTTTTTTTTTTTGTGTCTGTGTACACGATAAGTAGTCGAAATAATGCTTCGATTTTCAACTTCAGTATCTTGTTCGATTGGAGAGTGAATATCGTTGGTGCATTGGGGAGGTCAAAATTTAAAATTCCCAATAGTTTTCACAAGCGCCGGGAAAAAACAACATAAAAATGAAGGAAAAACGGGAATTTTTACGCAAAATAGGTTTTTGACAAAATCGAATTTGGTTTTTGGTGTAACTTTAAAACAAATGACTGTAGGAACATGAAATTTTGACTGGTTGTTTATATTTGCCTTTTCTATACACGATAACATTTTCAAAATATTTTTATTTATTATGAACTGTTTAGGGACATTTTCATTTTCCATTTTTTTTTAGTTTTTTTTCTAAAAATATCAATAAAACTTTGTTTGTTGAGTAGAAATACTTGAAAATTTAATACAAGGTTCCTACTATATTGTTTCAAAGGCAGATGAAAAATATTAAAAATCGTTAGTCACAGTTTTTTTTTTATAAGCATTTAAAGTTCAAAAATTGACAAATCACGAAAATTAGCAAATTATTTTGAGTTAAGTATTCGTAAAAATTTTTCTTTTTAAATCTAAGATTTGAAAATGTAATACAAGATTACTCATAAGTTTGTCTACCTTTATCAATAAAAAAATCCCTACCGGACAGTCAAATTAAATTTTTATGAGCGTTTGAAATTCAAATTTTCACAACATTGGATGTTCACTCGATTTCTCATGTAGCGATTTCCTTATTTTATTGTTATTCATAAACGAATAACTATAGATACATGAAAATTTCACTGAATGTTTGTATAAGCATTTCCTATACACCATACAATTTTGAAAATATTTTGACTCTTTTTGAGCTGTTTACGGATATTTTCATTTTTAAATTTTTTTAGTTTTTTTTTCTATGAATATCAATAAAGTTTTATCTGTTGGGCCAAAAAGTGTAAAAATTTAATACAAGGCTCCTGATATATTGTTACAATATCAGTTGAAAAATATTAAATATACATATAGGCACAGTTTTTTTTTATAAGCATTTAAACATCGAATTTTAACAGAATTTTTCAAAATCTCGAAAATTATTAATCATCGTAATTAATAAATTATAAAATAATCAGTTTTTATAGCTAAGGATTGAAAATTTAAAACAAGATTCCACGTAAATAGTTAATTATTTTACCAAAAAATCTAAAAAATATACAATCACAGTTTATTTTTATAGTCATTTTATGTTCAAATTTGGACGAAATTACACGTTAAAAAACCTAGTTATTTTGTTGTGATTATATAATATTATTCATGGGTACCTTCTTGAAACTTCTAAAGTTTACTATTATATATCAATGATAGTATCAGGATTTGTTATTGATGTTGATGTATAACTTGTTATAAGTACCCAATGGATATTGTGATATGATTAATTTGGAATTTATTATAGGTCAATTTTTTTTTTAATACCATAGATATGTATATAATTTGTCTTAAACCTAGACTGACATACCGTCTTCGCTCAGAATCGTTTTTCTTATACAATGATATTGTATCATTGAATTCAAATTTAATAGCACCCATTATACAGTGACCCACTTGTAACCTACAGTACAGCAGAGCGACATCCACTTACCCACTTTTTTAGATTCTGAGCGGAGCGATGAATGTATTGGTTTTACAATGATGTGTGTTTTTTTTTATATTTTTATATTTTTTTTTGTGTCTGTCATCACGTTTTGGGACAGTAAAAGTGCTTCGATTTTCTTCAATAGTACCTTTTCTGATAGGAAAGTGAATCTAGTTGGTACTTTGGGGGGTCAAAAGTAAACATTTTCCAGTAGTTTTCACAAGCGCCGGGAAAAAACAACATAAAAATTAAGGAAAAACGGGAATTTTTACGCAAAATCGATTTTACAAAAAATCGAATTTGGTTTTTGGTGTAACTTTAAAACAAATGACCGTAGATACATGAAATTTTCACTGGTTGTTTATATTTGCATTTTCTATACACGATAACATTTTCAAAATATTTTGATTTATTTTGAACTGTTTAGGGACATTTTCATTTTTCATTTTTTTTTAGTTATTTTTCTAGAAATATCAATAAAATTTTATTTGTTAGTTAAAAAAACTTGAAAACTTAATAGAAGACTCCTAGTATATTGTTTCAAAGGCAGATGAAAAATATTAAAAATCGTTAGTCACAGTTTTTTTTTTATAAGCATTTAAAGTTCAAAAAATGACAAAATATGGAAAAATCACGAAAATTTGCAAATTATTTCGAGTTAAGAATTCATAAAAATTTTTCTTTTTAAATCTAAGATATGAAAATGTACTACATGATTCCTTATAAGATTTCCTAAATTTATCAAAAAAAAACTTCTATAAGAAAGTCAAATTAAATTTTTATGAGCGTTTGAAATTCATATTTTTACTACATTGGATATTCACTCGATTTCTCATGTGGCGATTACCTTATTTTGTTGTAATTCAAAAACGAATTACTGTAGATACATGAAAATTTCACGGAATGTTTATATTAGCATTTCCTATACACCATACAATTTTGAAAATATTTTGACTCTTTTTGAGCGGTTTACGAACATTTTCAGTTTTCAATTTTTTGTAGTTTTTTTTTTCTATAAATATCAATAAAGTTTTATCTGTTGGGCCAAAAAGTGTAAAAAATTAATACAAGGCTCCTGATATATTGTTACAATAGCAATTGAAAAATATTAAAAATACATAGGCACAATTTTTTTTATAAGCATTTAAAAATCGCATTTTGACGAAATTTATCAAAATCTCGAAAATTATCAATCATCGTAATTAATAAACTATAAAATGTTCAGTTTTTATAGCTAAGGATTGAAAATTTAGAAAAAAGATTCTCATAAATAGTTCATACTGTAGCCAAAAAATCTAAAAAATATATGAGCACAGTTATTTTTTTACAGACATTTTAAATTCAAATTTGGACGAAATTACATAATAAAAAACCTAGAATAACTATTTTAGTTATTTTGTTGTGATTGTATAATATTATTCGTGGATACTTGAAACTTCTAAAGTGTACTATTATATATCTATGATAGTATCACGGTTTGTTGTTGATTTATAACGCTTATAAGTACTTAATGGATATTGTGATATGATTAATTTGGAATTTTTTATAGGTACCTATTATAGGTCAATTTTTTGTTTAATACCATAGATATAAGTATATAATATGTCTTATACCTAGACTGACATACCGTCTCCTCTCAGAATCGTTTTTCTTATACAATGATATTATATCGTTGAATTCAAATTTAATATCATCAGTGACCCACTTGTAACCTACTGTACAGCAGAGCGACACCCACTTGCCCAACTTTTAGATTCTGAGTGAAACGATGAATGTATTGATTTTACAATGATGTGTGTTTTTTTTTTTTGTGTCTGTGTACACGATAAGTAGTCGAAATAATGCTTCGATTTTCAACTTCAGTATCTTGTTCGATTGGAGAGTGAATATCGTTGGTGCATTGGGGAGGTCAAAATTTAAAATTCCCAATAGTTTTCACAAGCGCCGGGAAAAAACAACATAAAAATGAAGGAAAAACGGGAATTTTTACGCAAAATAGGTTTTTGACAAAATCGAATTTGGTTTTTGGTGTAACTTTAAAACAAATGACTGTAGGAACATGAAATTTTGACTGGTTGTTTATATTTGCCTTTTCTATACACGATAACATTTTCAAAATATTTTTATTTATTATGAACTGTTTAGGGACATTTTCATTTTCCATTTTTTTTTAGTTTTTTTTCTAAAAATATCAATAAAACTTTGTTTGTTGAGTAGAAATACTTGAAAATTTAATACAAGGTTCCTACTATATTGTTTCAAAGGCAGATGAAAAATATTAAAAATCGTTAGTCACAGTTTTTTTTTTATAAGCATTTAAAGTTCAAAAATTGACAAATCACGAAAATTAGCAAATTATTTTGAGTTAAGTATTCGTAAAAATTTTTCTTTTTAAATCTAAGATTTGAAAATGTAATACAAGATTACTCATAAGTTTGTCTACCTTTATCAATAAAAAAATCTCTACCGGACAGTCAAATTAAATTTTTATGAGCGTTTGAAATTCAAATTTTCACAACATTGGATGTTCACTCGATTTCTCATGTAGCGATTTCCTTATTTTATTGTTATTCATAAACGAATAACTATAGATACATGAAAATTTCACTGAATGTTTGTATAAGCATTTCCTATACACCATACAATTTTGAAAATATTTTGACTCTTTTTGAGCTGTTTACGGATATTTTCATTTTTAAATTTTTTTAGTTTTTTTTTCTATGAATATCAATAAAGTTTTATCTGTTGGGCCAAAAAGTGTAAAAATTTAATACAAGGCTCCTGATATATTGTTACAATATCAGTTGAAAAATATTAAATATACATATAGGCACAGTTTTTTTTTATAAGCATTTAAACATCGAATTTTAACAGAATTTTTCAAAATCTCGAAAATTATTAATCATCGTAATTAATAAATTATAAAATAATCAGTTTTTATAGCTAAGGATTGAAAATTTAAAACAAGATTCCACGTAAATAGTTAATTATTTTACCAAAAAATCTAAAAAATATACAATCACAGTTTATTTTTATAGTCATTTTATGTTCAAATTTGGACGAAATTACACGTTAAAAAACCTAGTTATTTTGTTGTGATTATATAATATTATTCATGGGTACCTTCTTGAAACTTCTAAAGTTTACTATTATATATCAATGATAGTATCAGGATTTGTTATTGATGTTGATGTATAACTTGTTATAAGTACCCAATGGATATTGTGATATGATTAATTTGGAATTTATTATAGGTCAATTTTTTTTTTAATACCATAGATATGTATATAATTTGTCTTAAACCTAGACTGACATACCGTCTTCGCTCAGAATCGTTTTTCTTATACAATGATATTGTATCATTGAATTCAAATTTAATAGCACCCATTATACAGTGACCCACTTGTAACCTACAGTACAGCAGAGCGACATCCACTTACCCACTTTTTTAGATTCTGAGCGGAGCGATGAATGTATTGGTTTTACAATGATGTGTGTTTTTTTTTATATTTTTATATTTTTTTTTGTGTCTGTCATCACGTTTTGGGACAGTAAAAGTGCTTCGATTTTCTTCAATAGTACCTTTTCTGATAGGAAAGTGAATCTAGTTGGTACTTTGGGGGGTCAAAAGTAAACATTTTCCAGTAGTTTTCACAAGCGCCGGGAAAAACAACATAAAAATTAAGGAAAAACGGGAATTTTTACGCAAAATCGATTTTACAAAAAATCGAATTTGGTTTTTGGTGTAACTTTAAAACAAATGACCGTAGATACATGAAATTTTCACTGGTTGTTTATATTTGCATTTTCTATACACGATAACATTTTCAAAATATTTTGATTTATTTTGAACTGTTTAGGGACATTTTCATTTTTCATTTTTTTTTAGTTATTTTTCTAGAAATATCAATAAAATTTTATTTGTTAGTTAAAAAAACTTGAAAACTTAATAGAAGACTCCTAGTATATTGTTTCAAAGGCAGATGAAAAATATTAAAAATCGTTAGTCACAGTTTTTTTTTTTAAGCATTTAAAGTTCAAAAAATGACAAAATATGGAAAAATCACGAAAATTTGCAAATTATTTCGAGTAAGAAATTCATAAAAATTTTTCTTTTTAAATCTAAGATATGAAAATGTACTACATGATTCCTTATAAGATTTCCTAAATTTATCAAAAAAAAACTTCTATAAGAAAGTCAAATTAAATTTTTATGAGCGTTTGAAATTCATATTTTTACTACATTGGATATTCACTCGATTTCTCATGTGGCGATTACCTTATTTTGTTGTAATTCAAAAACGAATTACTGTAGATACATGAAAATTTCACGGAATGTTTATATTAGCATTTCCTATACACCATACAATTTTGAAAATATTTTGACTCTTTTTGAGCGGTTTACGAACATTTTCAGTTTTCAATTTTTTGTAGTTTTTTTTTTCTATAAATATCAATAAAGTTTTATCTGTTGGGCCAAAAAGTGTAAAAAATTAATACAAGGCTCCTGATATATTGTTACAATAGCAATTGAAAAATATTAAAAATACATAGGCACAATTTTTTTTATAAGCATTTAAAAATCGCATTTTGACGAAATTTATCAAAATCTCGAAAATTATCAATCATCGTAATTAATAAACTATAAAATGTTCAGTTTTTATAGCTAAGGATTGAAAATTTAGAAAAAAGATTCTCATAAATAGTTCATACTGTAGCCAAAAAATCTAAAAATATATGAGCACAGTTATTTTTTTACAGACATTTTAAATTCAAATTTGGACGAAATTACATAATAAAAAACCTAGAATAACTATTTTAGTTATTTTGTTGTGATTGTATAATATTATTCGTGGATACTTGAAACTTCTAAAGTGTACTATTATATATCTATGATAGTATCACGGTTTGTTGTTGATTTATAACGCTTATAAGTACTTAATGGATATTGTGATATGATTAATTTGGAATTTTTTATAGGTACCTATTATAGGTCAATTTTTTGTTTAATACCATAGATATAAGTATATAATATGTCTTATACCTAGACTGACATACCGTCTCCTCTCAGAATCGTTTTTCTTATACAATGATATTATATCGTTGAATTCAAATTTAATATCATCAGTGACCCACTTGTAACCTACTGTACAGCAGAGCGACACCCACTTGCCCAACTTTTAGATTCTGAGTGAAACGATGAATGTATTGATTTTACAATGATGTGTGTTTTTTTTTTTGTGTCTGTGTACACGATAAGTAGTCGAAATAATGCTTCGATTTTCAACTTCAGTATCTTGTTCGATTGGAGAGTGAATATCGTTGGTGCATTGGGGAGGTCAAAATTTAAAATTCCCAATAGTTTTCACAAGCGCCGGGAAAAACAACATAAAAATGAAGGAAAAACGGGAATTTTTACGCAAAATAGGTTTTTGACAAAATCGAATTTGGTTTTTGGTGTAACTTTAAAACAAATGACTGTAGGAACATGAAATTTTGACTGGTTGTTTATATTTGCCTTTTCTATACACGATAACATTTTCAAAATATTTTTATTTATTATGAACTGTTTAGGGACATTTTCATTTTCCATTTTTTTTTAGTTTTTTTTCTAAAAATATCAATAAAACTTTGTTTGTTGAGTAGAAATACTTGAAAATTTAATACAAGGTTCCTACTATATTGTTTCAAAGGCAGATGAAAATATTAAAAATCGTTAGTCACAGTTTTTTTTTTATAAGCATTTAAAGTTCAAAAATTGACAAAAAATCACGAAAATTAGCAAATTATTTTGAGTTAAGTATTCGTAAAAATTTTTCTTTTTAAATCTAAGATTTGAAAATGTAATACAAGATTACTCATAAGTTTGTCTACCTTTATCAATAAAAAAATCTCTACCGGACAGTCAAATTAAATTTTTATGAGCGTTTGAAATTCAAATTTTCACAACATTGGATGTTCACTCGATTTCTCATGTAGCGATTTCCTTATTTTATTGTTATTCATAAACGAATAACTATAGATACATGAAAATTTCACTGAATGTTTGTATAAGCATTTCCTATACACCATACAATTTTGAAAATATTTTGACTCTTTTTGAGCTGTTTACGGATATTTTCATTTTTAAATTTTTTTAGTTTTTTTTTCTATGAATATCAATAAAGTTTTATCTGTTGGGCCAAAAAGTGTAAAAATTTAATACAAGGCTCCTGATATATTGTTACAATATCAGTTGAAAAATATTAAATATACATATAGGCACAGTTTTTTTTATAAGCATTTAAACATCGAATTTTAACAGAATTTTTCAAAATCTCGAAAATTATTAATCATCGTATTAATAATTATAAAATAATCAGTTTTTATAGCTAAGGATTGAAAATTTAAAACAAGATTCCACGTAAATAGTTAATTATTTTAACCAAAAAATCTAAAAAATATACAATCACAGTTTATTTTATAGTCATTTTATGTTCAAATTTGGACGAAATTACACGTTAAAAAACCTAGTTATTTTGTTGTGATTATATAATATTATTCATGGGTACCTTCTTGAAACTTCTAAAGTTTACTATTATATATCAATGATAGTATCAGGATTTGTTATTGATGTTGATGTATAAGTTGTTATAAGTACCCAATGGATATTGTGATATGATTAATTTGGACTTTATTATAGGTCAATTTTTTTTTTAATACCATAGATATGTATATACTTTGTCTTAAACCTAGACTGACATACCGTCTCCGCTCAGAATCGTTTTTCTTATACAATGATATTATATCATTGAATTCAAATTTAATACCATCCATTATACAGTGACCCACTTGTAACCTACTGTACAGCAGAGCGACACCCACTTGCCCACCTTTTTTTATTATTTAGTTTATTTTTTTCTAGACAGATGGCGCCGCTGTTGTATTTTTGACATCCCTACTTCCTACTTTTCTGGTGGATTTTTCTAAACAAACGTGGTACTATATGACCTCCAGCAGACTGTCAAGTATAACAGTAAAAAATTTCAGCCAAATCGGTTCAGTAGTTTTGTCTGTTAGCGCGGTCCAAGAAAACCCTTACCATTTTATATAATAGTATAGATCGAGATGTGTAATAATAAATAACATTGATTTACAAATTAAAAAGGACAAAATACCCGTCCGCAACAGTCAGCGGATACACGCCTATAGTCTATGTCTATCATAGATTAATAGGTACCTACAATTAGTGATATAATAAAGTTTGGGAAATGACATAGATTTCTTGCATTTTATAATATATTATTTAATATTATTATATTAATATATTTAATACATTTTTTTTTATATATTACGTAGATAGTTATTTAAAACTTAATCTTAAAAATGGCACTATTAATTGTAATTTATATTATTATGTAATTTAAAATTAATAATTATATATTTTTTCAAATAGGTATTACATAAAATATTACTTACTACTGATTTAATTGTTTTCAGATTATTTATTAAATCTTTATCATGTCATAATCATTACAATTTATATTACAAATTTCAGTATAATATTGTTATGTTGTAAATTAAATATTGTTCTTTTACATAAAGCTTTTTATATTAAAAGTTAGCAATAATTTATTGGTCAAGTATATTACAAAAGGCTTTGTTCCTCACAATACTGTGTGAGTGTGCTTGATTTTTCGTATAAAAAATACTAATTTTGGCCATCTCCCTGAAAAGGGCGTATTTTTTTTATTTTCCCCGGATGTTAAAAAGCTAAGATCCAGCCCTACATGGGTATAACAGTCAAATCCAATATTTATAGTTAAGTTTTTTAAAACACTTATACAAATTTAAATAAAGAAAATAGATATCTATCTATATTTTACATTAAAATTTTTTTTTTATTAAACATTCATACATACGCAGGTTAAGTATTCCTCACTTTCCGGCTAATATAATACCGTACGAATTCTAAATTCATGCTAGTTGCGTGCTAAATATTGACATAAAAAAAGTTGATGAATTCGCAAAACTTCAATATCAGGCGCGGCTGGCGCAACGTTTGAATGGGTTAATTGATTTTTCGCAGGGAAAGAATGACGTGCGAATTCTGTTGACCATCGTGCGAATTCATGCTAAAGACGTTCTAAATATTGGCATAAAAAAATTCTCAAAATTCTTTAGAATTCAAGTTGGGCGCGGCCGGCGCAACGTTACCCCATCCGCACCCAAAGTATTTCTCACCTTCCGGTTAAAATATTACCGTGCGAATTCTAAATTCAGTCATGCGAATTAATGTCAATTGCGTGCTAAATGTTGACATAAAAAAATTCTAAAATTTTTTAATGGGTGCGGCTGGCGTAATTCACGTGACAGCAGCACATGACGGACGTAATTAAACTTTTTTACTGTAAAACATAACCAATTTTGTTCCAATAATAAGGCTTACAGAATGGTTTTAGAGCGAACTACCTTAATTAAAAGTTGTAGAGAAGAGTTATATCGGGTGACGTAAAAGACTCGATTTTCGATATTTCATTCTCAAAATTTATAAAATCGTTTTGCGTTTGCACTTTTTTTTACTTTTTTACTTGTGAATAATTGGTATAAAAAATTAAAATATCAAAAATCGAGTCTCTTATGTCTGTTAAGGTATTTTTCTCTAAAACCATTCAGTAAGTCGTATTATTGGAACAAAATTGGCATGTTTTTGAACAGTATTTTTGCCCGTGTGGCGTCCTTTTAAGAGGATTATCTATATATCATAACTATATTTTGAGTATCCATTTATTAAATTTTAGGTATTTTAAAATTATTTATCGACAATAATTTAAAAAAAACTTTAAAAAATCAAATATTTGTCATGGGTAGCTAAAACCACTCAAAAAGATGCAAAATATTTTGAATATTACGTATGTTAAATTCTCTATAAATATTTGATGTAAATTTAAGGTATCTTAAACGTAATAATATCCTACGCTTATTATTTTAGATTCTAAGTGGAACGATGAATGTATTGATTTTACAATGATGTGCATTTTTTTTTGTAAGTCACCACCTTTTAGGACAGTAAAAATGCTTAGATTTTCTTCAGCAGTATATATTTTCTAATAGGAAAGTGCTAGTTGTTACTTTGGGGGGACATAAGTAAAAATTTTAAATATGATAAATTTTGTCAAAATTCGAACTTTAAATGCTTATAAAAAAAAACTGTGACTAAAGATTTTTAATATTTTTCATCTGCCTTTGAAACAATATACTAGAAGCCCTCCATTAAATTTTCAAGCTTTTTTAACCAACTAATAAAATTGTATTAATATTTATAGAATAAAAAACTAAAAAAAATGGAAACTGAAAATGTCCCTAAACAGCTCAAAGTAAGTCAAAATATTTTTAAAAAAGGCATGGTGTATAGAAAATGCTAATATAAACAGTCAGTAAAAATGTCATGTTCCTACAGTCATTTGTTTTAGAGTTATACCAAAAACCAAAAAGGTGCTCTGCTATACAGTAATTTACAAGTGGTTCACTGTTTAATGGATGGTATTAAATTTGAATTCAATGATATAATATTATTGTATAAGAAAAACGGTTCTGAGCGAAAACGGTTAGTCAGTCTATGATATTACGAAGTATACCTATTTGATGATACTAAGGTGAATAAATTAATTTATACATACCTATTTACGTAGAATATTGTTTTAAATTTTCAATAATTAGATATAAAAGTTGAACATTTTATAAATGTTCAACTTCAAACTAATTATTCAATTTTAAATTTGATACATTTTGTCAAAATTCGATCTTTAAATGCTTGTAAAAAAAAATTGTGCCTATGCATTACTAATATTTTTCAAGTGCTATTGTAACAATATATCAGGACCTTTGCATTAAATTTTCACGCTTTTTTACCCAACAAATAAAATTTTATTGATATTTATAGAAGAAAAAAAACTAAAAAAATTTAAATTTTAAATCTCCATAAACAGCTTAAAAAGAGTCAAAATATTTTCAAAATTATATGTTGTATAGGAAATGCTAATATAAACATTCAGTAAAAATTTCATATATATCTACGGTCATTTGTTTTAATTTTTTTTTTGTTTTTCACTTAGCTTTTGAAAACTACTGGAAAAATTGTACTCTTGACCCCCCAAAGTACCAACTAGTTTCACTGTCCTATCAGAAAAGATACTGTTGAAGAAAATCCAAGCATGTTTACTGTCCTAAAAGGAGATGACAGACACAAAAAAAAAAAATAATAAACTCAGAATCTAAAAACACAAATCATTTTTAAATCAATATATTCATTGTTCCGCACTCACAATCTAAAATTAAGATTTTAGTTATTTTTTTTTTTGATTTAAAAATATTTTCAATGGGTACTTGAAACTATTAAAGTATTATAGTATTATATTTACTCCCATAGTATGAAATAGCCGGTTCTGGGTCCCCCCCGCTTCACCCCCCTCCCGCTCTGCCGCCATGCGCCCTTCCCCCTCCCCCACTCCCCCCGCCTATACTGTGCTTCCCACCCCACTCCCCCCGCCTACACTGCGACTCCCGGCCCCTCCTTGCCCCTCCTTGCCCTTCCCTACGTCATCATGCTTCTTTCCCTTCCCCACTCCGCTCACCTATCATCAAGCTTCCCTACGTCATCCCGGCCCCTCCTTGCCCCTCCTTGCCCTTCCTTGCCCCTCCTTGCCCTTCCCTACGTCATCACGCGACTCCCTCCCCCACTCCCCCCGCCCACACTGCGACTCCCGGCCCCTCCTTGCCCTTCCCTACGCCATCTTGCTTCTTTCCCCTCCCCCACTCCACTCACCAGTCATCATGCTTCCTCAAGTCATCCCGCGACTCCCTCCCCCACTCCCCCCGCCGACACCGCGACTCCCCGCGTCATCCCGCGACTCCTTCCCCCACTCCCCCAGCCTGCACCTCCTGCGTCGTCGTGCGCTTCCCGAGCTCCTCTCCCCACCCCCTCCCACACCGGGGACTACGTCGTCCCGCGCCTCCTACGTCATCGCGGGCCCCCGCGAGCGCCTATATATATATATATATATATAAATAATATATGTATATAGTGTATACTCCATACATGATATAGTATATACGTATATATACCCGAGTATATACTCTGTACATACTATAGTATATACCTAAATATACTAAAGTATATACCTATATATATTAATGTATATACTATGTACATACTTTGTACATACCTACTATAGTATATACCTATATATACCCGAGTATATACTCTGTACATACTATAGTTATACCTATATATACTAAAATATATACCTATATATATTAAAGTATATACTATATACATAGTATAGTATATACCTATATATATATATCGAGCGCCTATATATATAAATAACATATATGTATATATTATATATATATATAGTGTATACACCCATGTATACCTAATTATATACTATGTACATACTTATATATATACTTACCTATATACTATGTACCTACATAATATGTACATACTATAGTATATACCTATATATATATACATAGTAGTATCATTCATATACAATATACATACTACCTAGCTGTTTTCCCCTTCCTCCGCCGACTTTCCCACCCACACACTCCGATATAATATATGAAAGAATCGCGACTCCCCATATAATTCGCGGTATATACGCGCTTATCGTGGACGATCTATCAACTAAGATAATTGTTAATTTTAATTCGCATGCACACGTCATACGCACTGCAAATATATGCGATAATAGTAGATCATTCCCGGTGCAGCTGTTCGTCGCACACCAAGTGTGTTTCAATATATTGTTTTTAAAAGTTAAATTTGATATAATAAATAATAATAATAATGACGGAACGTGACGTTCAACTGCGACTAGACGGGGATATGTCGCTCGCCGAGTTAATCGATACCACCGATTTCGTCATAGACTTTATCGGTCGCAAGTCTATCAGCATCGGGCTCGACCCGTCTAGAGATTTCGACGTATCCATCAGGATAATCACGCCGTCGCGGTTCGTATGTATAACAGCTGATTTTCTGCGACGCCTTTACTCGTTGATGGGGCATATTCTATCGATTATAACCGATCCGCCGGTTAAAAGCCTCGAGAAACTGTTACTCCGGGACGAGACGATTACACTGTGCAAAATTAGTTATCGCGGCAATAACATGCTGGTAATCGAATCCCACCGCCAGAAAGGACGTCGTGTATTATTGAGCAGACGGAATCTATTAAAGCTCCAAGACATGCGGTGGATTATCAACGAGGTTATCGCCCAAAAATCTAACATTATACGTCACATGGTGATGGGACAAACTGATCTTATGGCCGCATATTTATACGCAAATATACCGGCGGAAAAATCCTCGTCAGTCGAAGAAATTACAGCGATCATATGCAACATCCACAGCGATTTATCGACACTCAATATCGTCCCGAAAAATGAATACAGTTTCGCGAACCAGATCAAATTGTTTGCGCACAAACAACTCGCCGAGTGTTGGCACAAGAAAATGCGCGAAGACGGTACAGCTGGCGGCTATCCGATCAACGACGATGTCACCGCCGCCGCAGCCACCGCTGACGTCATCGAATGGGTAATATATTATTATATTATATTATACTATATTATAAATTATAATATACCGTACGTTATTTTTTACAGCCGATCAGACTCGAAGAAATTGACGGGTCAGCGATGTTTTCTTATACAAACTATTGATGTGCCGCTGTCCACCGAATTCCACGCGGTTCATTCAACCGCCGGCGCCAGGGATATAGGAAAAATAGTCGACTAGGCATAATATAATATACTATATATATATATGTATACGTTGTTATATTGTTACACAGCGTCGCATTCATATCATTGCGCGTTACTTGTATTATTGTGAAATAAGATTTCTTATATCTATTACTATATACATACACTGTCAAAATCACTGTATAATATATTATGATTATATATAGAAAAAACAAAACGCGTTATATTTATTATTATTATTAGTATTTATTCCACAAGCATTATTAATACGGATATCAGTGGAAAATGGCAGGAAAGAATGTACAAATATTTTCCGAATAGGTGATTCGTTTACATACCCACCACTCATGTCTAAGAACGATTTATCCATAGTGTTTAAAATATATAATATTCTGATGTATATTTGTATCGACTGTATCATACATACATACATACTAACATACATGCTCATAATATCATATTAGGTAGGCACCTACAACATAACGCATATCTAAAAATATTATACCATTTTCAGATTATAATCCCATTCGAATAAACATCGTGCTAAAGCAAACGTTATACACCGGAATGTATCTCAAACATACACATACATAAACTTGTAAAAAATTATGTTTTTCAAAATATACACGTTAAAGTATAGAGATACTCGTTAGCATTCACACATTCCTATACCTGACAACATACAGAAATATACATAATATACCTAGGTATATATGGGCAACCGTTCACAGATGTCGATGAGTTTCGTTCATCCCTTTCTCTAGCACATACATGCACATACACTCATATAACCATACGTTAGTTCGTACATATTTAGATAGTCACATATTATATACATACGGATATTTGTATAATATTCTGAGCACCTTTTTACAGGGAAGTTTCATAAGTGTAAGTTGGCATTTCTACATGTTCCACCGTGTAACACAACATTTTAAAAAGTATTATAACATTCATTATAACAAACACCTAAACATACTATAAAACTTTCATATTATTCTATTATATATACTCATTTATTTTCCATAAATGGCACATATATACAGCATTCATGTATAAATAGGTACTCGCATATTATATACATCATCACACACATCTAATCTTGTTATACAACTTACATATCAATATAAGACATTTCGTTACATATAGACACACTCACACATGAAATACATACTTTAAAATACTTAGTCACATTTACATAGATGCAATTAAACATTCCAATTAATCCACCCTAAAAAGTATTTTCAAAAGTACAACATCACTCATCAATCGGTTATACCTACTACTACAAAATTGTTATGCCCGATAGATAGTTCAATTCTATTAGATGAGACCATAGTACCTGACCTTAAACACGCATATTATAGAAAAATATCTCAATTAAAATAGTTAGTTCTACCTATATTTTATTCAGCTCAGAGGATTACTCAGCAACATAATATACAAAATTATATATTTATGACACACAGTATTATATATTTATGTAACTAGTAGGTATACAGACTAATAGGAGAATAGATGATATCATCTATGAGGGTCATCTTAGACGTTGTCTTCGAGATAGTTTGATCACTAAATGCAAAAATAAGACTATCATATTTTGACTTCACCGTTGATACAGTACATTTCATGTTAGAAATAATACAACATTTATTTTACTAAATTTGAATTAAACACAAATATGCTTATGTATCCTTACTTTTCATTTTAACCATATCCACTAGTCTATATTATAATTACCTAAACTCGCCTTATATTATATATGAAGTAATTATTATTTCCAAAATATTCACTTTTTAGTATAGAGTCGTATATAGTATATATTATTGGATATTACGCCATATAACCACAGAATAGATGAAATAGATTTCATCTATTCTGTGATTTAACATTTACATTAATTCTTAGAATATCTGGATAATATATATATAAAATACAAACATTGCATAAGATACCTAATTCGTTTGAAGAAATTTATGTCATTTATAAACGTATATAAATAATATATAAATAAGTATAAACAGATCACTGTACATATGCAGTATTCAAGTATTCAAGTCTACTACACTGCGACGATAAACCCTCAGGGACTAAAATTGTGTGTAGTACGACACACTTTGTGTAGTACGAAATACTAAGTGTGGAATACGAAATTAAAAAGTGTGTAATGGCCTGTAATAACTACTATACTAGCTTTTTTTTACACATTTGTATTCATTAATTGAAAAATTATTTGATGTTTCGTTGGGAAATAGATAGATAAGAATTTTAAATATTAATAATAATAATTATTACGTATTATTAGGAGCCGATTTTACAAGTTTTACTTAGAGATACAATATTTAAAATATTACAAAATAAAAATATTTCGAATAATCGATACAAATTACAAATAATTATCAAACAATAGTTACTGAATGTATTTACCTATATTTTTTTAAAAGAACCATTAACATATTTACCTAGTATGTTGTTTCAAATCAAAAACAAAATAATGTTATTGTTAATGTTTGAACACTACCTATTTATTATACATTCATTTTTTTTAATGATAGCTATTCCTAAACCTTGTGTTTATTTATAATTAAATATTAAAAAATATGTAGTAATTACATTAATAAGCTTTTAAAAAAACATTTAATCAATCAATTTCATGTGATTATGTGAGTACCTAATATTGAAATCTGGGATGTTTTTTTCCTAAAATCGGGGATTTTTATTTCACAATTCACTGTCTATAATAGGTATTGTATAGTATTATTATAGTTCTGTGCATTTATTGCAATATTATGTATAATACCGAATTAATTATCGTACCAATATACGGACATAAATCGTTAACTTGTGGTGTAGTCTATACTCTGTAGATAAAGAAAAATAGAAATTGATTACTCCATGTTTATTGTTTATGTGTATAGATTCAATACACTTTTTTTTTTTTTTGGTCGGGTGGCAAAGCCTCTCGCGGTAACTAAAAGTTTAATATAAAATGTGTAGTACGAAAAAAATTATATTTTAGCCTCTGTAAACCCTTATCTATTATAGGTTATATATAAACATTTTTACTAAAAAATATACATTGACAACTAAAATCAATCATTTCGGTTTTTTCAAAACAAAAAAGGACTCTTTTTCAACCCAAATATTATGAATTTCGAAACTAGTTCAAATGCATACCCTCTTTCGTATTATTTTATAGTAGGGTTTCATACCATCATATCAACCAAGTACAATACTATGAACAGCACTTGTTGCGTAAGTATTTTTATGAAAGGTAATATAATCTTAGTCTTCATAAATCATAACTCACTACCTAATGCTATTAAAATTAAATTATACAAAAACTTACATATCACTACCGGCATATACATATAATAACTCATGCATGTGCATGGGGAAAAACGCAAGCGTTACTAGTCACCGTCACCACCAACGAAACCCCATTTGACTCGAACAAAACGTATAGTTTCATATGAAAACGCATGCAACTTACATATCACTCAAGTGACTGAGGCATATTATATTTTATCAGCGCATACTTACAACAGTCATATCACTTGTACAAATATTTTTATTTTACTGTGTGTATACACACAGGCATATCACCTCTGCTATATATCATTGTATAAGTTATAATATCGGACAATTTAGAACTATTAACAATATCTCTCATTTCAGTAGATAGATACCTACCTTACTTTATGCGGTTTATTACAAAAATCTCGAAATAGCTACCTACACAATAATTAACGTTACATTTGTAGACTACAGTATTATAGTAACATCTTTATCAATACTACATTTATAAATCTTCATATTATTAGTCATTTTCCATACAGGCTCATACTACAATGAGCATATAGGTGGGAACGTACATAAATTTTTTGTATCTTTATATATATACACAATACTATTACTTATTAGGCCAACCTATCATGAATAATATTACAGATACTTACTTATATTTTTAATCCATCATATTTACATTGAAATATTGTATGAGATTACATTAGACTAAAATCATAGCTTATATACACATGCATGGATTATAGGTATTTAAGAGAAAAAATAAATCTCTTACTGTTATTATTGTACTATTATTCGTCAAGTGCAGTGAGAATTTTATATAGGTATATATATATATAACAATAAGAAAAAATATTATAATCGAGCCACCACCTATTTCTACAGTTACATGAGCATGTGAAACATAGTATGATATGTAAACCCACATTAAATCATATGCCAGTGTATATCCGATATTACAAACACCTAAATATATTATATGGATTACATAAATATATATATATAAGCATATAAACATTCATATATACACATCAATAAGTCGACATATTATAGGCATACACATATTTACATACACACATACTTGTATATAACCTTACATATTCTTATATAATTAAACAGTATTCATACATACATACATACATACATATATATTTGATTAAACAGCATTCATGCATACATATAGACTCGATCTATTATTTCAAATAATAATTTACAAAAAATATTTTAGATATATAGTTTATTTGATACCTAATTTTTTTAACATATATGAATTATTATATATTTACAGTTGATACATACAATATATCACAACGTAGCCATGCATATACTGGTACAACGCTCTCCAATATACATCAATTAAATGCAATATAGGACCTACTCATAAATAATTTACTCATTTTTTCGTTAAATACGTATGTAAAATGTATGATGAAATCTAAAAATTTACTCGTCAATGTGAATATATGTTGAAATGTACTAATTTTGATAAAAACATAGCTGTATGTGTGTAAATACAAAAATCTTACTAAAATAAGTAAAAATATCATAATTTTAATAAAGCATATGGAAACATCACAATATTTTAGTGAAAAATAGGGAAAAATATCATAATTTCATTAAAACCATGTAATATTATAAAAAAAATATCATATCCCTGCGACCCTGTCTAATTACCATCAAAGGCGTATATAAACAGTTTAGTTATTAAGTGTATCTAAATGCATGAACACCATTATAGCGAGTCTAAACGGGCGATACATATCGTTGCACATTAATATAATGTTATATCATACGAACTTTTTTTATTGCTTCATTTTCAGTAGATAAACCCATATACTATTTACACATATTTATCACACTATTCTAATACAGCTTATAGTCTAGAATATCATATTAATATCATATTAAGAATTCTTAAATTATTTAATTTAATTAATTACATGAAAAACCGTATTTCTTTCAAAGATGAAACAAATTCATATTTAAATTCCATGGTATTAATAATAAAAAGCATACTATTATATAGTTGTCTTCACCACATATTAGCAAAAAACAAAATAAAATGTACGTTAAGCGGTGATCATTTTCCAATTGATAATTTCATATATAGAAAACCATATATATTTCAATTACTTTTAATGCATATCTTATACACATAGCCCAGCATTTATTTTGTACAACATTATAGAAATGTATTATATTCTGTACAGTTATATACTACACGGATGCTTATTACTTACACTTTTCATGTATTATTCCATATACTTTGTAAAATAATGATGAAATCACTTGTATATAGCCATCACAAGCTTGGAAATATATTTGAAAAAATCATGATTTTTCAGGAAAATCGGTAAAAATATGCTAATTTCTCCCAAATTATGATAATATTATAATTTTGATAAAATCTTATACAAATATAATTTCTATGTCAAGATCATGTCTAAAATATTGAAATTCTTAATAATAATAACATATAGCTAGGTTACTCATATTTTAACATATAGATTATTATTTTTTTTACCCCGTTATAAATTAAGCTTAATTTTATATTAGTTATCACCACCGTTATTTGCCGATGTATTCGATTTCAATGATTACATCCTCAATACCGACGGAAATGGAGGTATCCATGAATGTGTATCATTCGATTTCGATCCGAATGAGCCCTTCCCGTGTCGATCGCCCACAGCATCGGATATAACAAATGTATCAGACACCGAGATAGTGCAACTCAGTAAGACTTAATCGATATATAAAAATAAAAAATACTATGGTTTTCTAAACCCGTACATAATATTTTCCAGATGACGCTCAATCGTGGCATCTATTTGATGAAGATGAAGTTCATTGGAGAAAAAAATGTTACAAAGATTTCAATGGGAATTTTTAAGAAAAAAAGTCCTGTTGAAAAAATACCATAAATATATCAAATAATTTTTTTTCTTCAAATAATGTTTTTTTTTTTTTTTACCTATAGAATATTAGATAACACTATTATATTATTATTATTATTATTATTATTATTAAAATCAACTGAATGAGTATAATATATCAATATTATTATTATTAAATAAAAATATATTTCACACCAAATTATGAAATTAATATTATAATAATATTATTATTATTATTATTATTATTATTATTATTATTATTTTAGTGTTGCAACTATGTATAAGTAAAACATTTCTGCTAAGGTTCCTATGGAAAAATGTTTAGCTACACATATTTTTTCAGTGACTATCTGGAAATAATATATCAGCATACCTATCTATGCCTGAATATAAAATAAAATGTTTTTATTTTAAACAATCTTATATCTATGTATAGTATATAGGTATGATAACGCAATTCTATTATATTATTATTTTTATTATTATTATTATTATTATTATTATTATTTATTAGGTACCTATTGAATAAAAATATATTTCACATCAAATTATGAAATTAATATAATAATAATAATAATAAGAATTATGAGTGTTTAGTAATAAGTGTTTAGATAAAGTATAATATAAGGAAAACGATTTTGCAAATTGCCCATAAAATATAAAATATCCTTGTAGGATACAGAATATTTTTTTTTTTTGCTAGAAGATATTATATGCGTAAATAAGATATTAATAAATCCATAAATAAATAAATATTAAACAGCATGTTTTTATATCAAACTAACTTATACCACTATGAATATAATCTATATTATGATAAAACCTTATTGGTTTTCGTACGGAATGGAATCGTCATTATCACGGCTTTGTCGGTAGTCATCCTATAATAACGGTTTACCAGGTTACCAAGTACGAATTTAAATTCTCGCAAACGCAATTTAATAACGATATTTTTTAGTTTATTGAATGTAAATGTGCGCAAAAAAAGTAGACAGAAAACGGGTTACAAAATATAATAATTAAGCAAATAAATGTACATGTATGATACGAATACAATTATGGTTGTCGGCGAATAAGCGCCGTCGCTTACACAACGTAGAAATTAAATATGCGGTTATTGCGCGTCTTAGCAATATTTGGCGGCGTTGATGCGAATTTGACGACGTTCGTCCGAAAATCAAAGAAGAAGAATGCCGCAAAAACTACACGTGGTGGCGATTTGTGTGTGTACTCAGTCATCACCGGTGAGCGGACGCACACCCGACGATTTTCGTAACGATGCTGATACCGAGTTGTGAGACGCTACAGTAGATGATAAAGAATGGATACGACATTATTAATTTTCGTTTTTACGTAAAAGTTTCAATTTTACAATTGTTTAATCCTTCCATTTATATTACCCTGTGATTTTGTCGCATAGTATGGGAAGTTCGTGTGTGGCCTATGGTGGCCAAAAGAGGTCTACATCTGAACAGTCTATACATTTGTTTTCGGTAAGTACCTACCTATTTGAAACAAATTTGACAATCCAAATTATAACCTCTTGTACTTTTAATTATCACCTTTTATTATTACAATACTAGATTTCCACACACTAAACAGAAATGGGTTGAAGCCATAAAGCGAAAACATTTCAAACCATCACCTTATAGTAGAATTTGCAGTGTTCATTTTACATGCAACGACTATTAAATACGTCCAGATGCAAACAGACCACTATTAAGATTGAACTCTAATCCATTAATATTTATATAGTTTCCTGCATATTACCAAACTGCAGTTAAGAAGCCTAGAAAAAACCATACTATAATAATTCCTACCCAAACTAATGATATCGTTTATGGTACTTAAAGTTCGAATTATATTATTATTTAATTATCATCTATTATTTTAATTTTTTACTAGGCTTCGTGATTTGGTTCGCCACCCAGTCGGTCGGCACCGGCATGCTTTTCGCGGTTTAGTTGTTCGGACCCTCCAGCCGACTGGAAAACCAGATGCCACCTAAGTCTCCCTCTAAAAGTCCGACTGTCGTAGATACCATGGCTGCAGACGTCGCTCCGCTGCTAGAGAGAGTGGGGAAGCCATCCGCAGCGATATCCGGCAGTAGGTCAGATGTATTGGCTTTCACATCATTAATAAAAGTACGTAGGTAATTTCTAAATAATCAATTGGCCTATTAGTGGTTATACACTATTGTTCACTATTCTATAATAATTATTGTTTTAAGTAATAAAGTTTTTTCCTAGATTCATTTCCTGGATTTGGCAGCCCAACAAAGAAGAAGCCTTTATCAGATAGGGGTGTCCATACCTCTTTTATTCCAGATTCAACCACAATTTCTGGTATAAATGAGGTTTTGGACGAATATGGGCATCCCTTTCGCCCTAACCACAACGTTGTTGAAGTATGTTAATTTGCCATGCTTAAAACTTCTTACAAAATCTAATTAAATGTTTTTAATATATTTATAATTTTAATTTTTTTTTATAGCGGATTGTCGTCCAACAAAGAGCAAGGTGGGCAAGAATTCTTCCGGCATCGTCATCTTCCGCTATGACGGTTGCATTGACGTTGTCGTCATCTTCTTCTTCACCAACACCATTCATCTCCACTTGATCAACCTATTTTCAAGGTATCCGACCTCCCACATTTCCCCTTTACTATTCCATTACAATGTACATATTTTAAAGATAATATTCTTGAACTGGCTGAACCAAGTGATGTTGACCTAGTAGTGATCCTGGGCCGTTTAATTGATGGTGAACCAAAAAAATGAAGCGCAGGAGACTCCAGCCACAGAAGCTCTGGGTTTTATGTTGGATGGATTGAAATGGTAAGTGTAAATGTCCGATTGCTTACTTTTTACAATCCAAAAGCTATGCAATTATACAATTTGGTCTTGTAACTACTACAATTACAATGCAAAAGATGTTGATGTTCGAGTTTTACATGTGATGGTGCAAGTACAAACATATCTACTGTGACACATATTTTATGTGTTCATGGATCTTATGATGAGTTGGTACAATATTTTATAATTCCTGGCATAGATTGGATGGTAAAATTGTTAATATTATCAATCAAATTATGTCGTAACTAGATTGGTTTCTGTGAGAGTGGTGATCATAATATGTATGCTAGACGAGAACTGCTGAGCACACATTTGCTGTTAATTGTATCGTACTTGTAAGACCTATTCAATAAATGTGGGTGTAGTGACACAAACAAAAAGAATAGACATTTGAACTTACAATAAAGTTGAATTGGACTAAAAATGAGTACGAATAAAATGAGAAAGGGACCATTGACCCGCACTCATAATAATCACATAATTTTCTCTGACAAAACAAATGTAATAATAATAATGTGGTTATGCGTCCCAAAAAACCAATCTTAATTAAGAATATGTAGTTTTTAATTATAAGTTAATAGCGGAGCCTTATTTAGGTATTTCGAGGCCTGGGACAATTTTTTTGGCCATAACTTAAAATATGAATTCCAAATTTTTTTTGCTATTTTGTTTTTTTTTTGCATATTTCTGCATATTTAAATGTTATTGCAGATTTTGACAAAATTCAACATTTATTGCATATTGAAGAGAAAATTTAAAAAAAAATGTATAAAATATTTTTTTGTCAAGTAGAAAAATTAAAACTAAATTTTATAGGCCCTTTATAATAATTTATATAGAGATAAAATAAATAATCGATTACAATGTACAACTTATTCGCTCTTTCTGTGTCAGTCGGTTAATACTGAAAATTGATGGTCATAAAAAAACTTGAACTCAAAATATGACTTTACATAAAAGCTTTTCAATAATTGATGAAACGAAAAAAATAATTCATTCTATTTCTGGGTTGAAATGTGCAACACTTACAACAAAAAAATATAAAAATAAAAGTCTGGAAATTCTAGGAAAAATTAATGCCATACTATTAGGTGAAAACGTTCAGCTCGAAGATCTTTATCAAGACCCAATAATACTAAGTTGCTTCAAATATGCCACAACAACTTTAGTTGATGTGGAACGTTGATAAGTTCGTTCTCTGTCTTTAAAAATATGTTAATCGATAAACGTCACAGCTTCACAGAAGAAAAACTCGAAATGCATATGATTATTCATTTTAATAATAAATAAAATTTAAAAAAATACATCAAGTTGTTCAGAAAATTCCCTACATTTTTTTTATTATGTATTTGAGTAATTTATTATTATAAGTTGTTTAATTTGTAAATTTTGAATAAAGAAAAAAAAATCTTGCATATTTTCATTATTTTTACTGCATATTATAATATGGCAAATTTCAATACTTCTTAGTGCATAGAAATCCGTTCTCTAGTCACTAGTCATTACTCGTTTACATCTAAGCTTTATCAGTAATAGTTGAACATTATTTTAGTATTATCATAAATATACGATATGTTAGATTGATTTTCCATTAATATTAGAGAATACGTAGTAATTTGTAGTTTACTATATTTTAGTCTATATAATATTTATACTTTTATACAATATCTACCTATATTATAAATAATAAGTAATAAGTATTTAGTTTTCCTATCTACCATTATATACTCTATTCACTGAGAGTTGACCCACTCACTCGACGAAAACTGGTCGCAGCCGTATTATTCAATGTTAATTTTTATAACCAGTAACTAATAGTTGTTTATTGCTAATTTGTCCATTCATTTTACATTTCAATATTAGTTCACTAGTTTTAAACAAGAATAATGGCAATTATAAAATATGTGTACTGTATTTATGTTATACATATTAAAAAACATTCTATTTTGTTTTAGTCTAATCTAACGGTTCGTCCAGCCAATCCATTTGATCCATGTCGTGTTGCTCAATTATTGAGTAGAGCTATGGAATTGTCAGGAACTTACGAAATGTGGATAGTAAGAAGTCTTGATCTATATAGTTAATTCTCAAAGACAGTGGCAATTCAATTCAAGACTATGTTTGGAAAGTAAGTAGTATACAATTTTTTTTAAACTTATGAAATGCTGTGTGTCTTAATTCCATAATTATTAATTTTGTAGTATATTTGAAGATTTAATAACCGAATTGAAAAGCAAACTGAATCAAAAGATGAGAAATCTGGTTGACTCATGACACCTACTTATGAATTTCTTGCTAAAGAAGTTCAAAATGCTATAACTAATGATATTCATACTAAGAAGAAACATTAATAACATCAAAATGGCATACCATAATTGTAGGTTAAATTTAGTTTATATTAAAATGTTTAGTAATAATATATTATATTAATTGGTTAGTAATTTAATTATTATATTTTTTTCTAGTATTTGAAAATCATTTAGAAAAATAGCTTATGGGAAAAACATTAAGACGTTTCCGCAGATTATTAGTGTCTCTTTGTCGGGTTCGTTTTTTCTTTAGTATTAATCTTTGATCATAATATAGTTTTACTTTTATTTGTAAATGAAAATACATTTATTGATGTTGCATCGGCGATCGGCATAAGTTGATGTCCTAAACTTGTTACAAGTTTCTATATTATTTCATTATTTTTTTTTTAAATATGTAAGCCAACAGTGTATTTTTAAATTATTTTAACCTTATAGGGAAACTACAATTTGGAACGGATGACTCAACATGATCTTGTGTAGCCGTAATTTCTGTCAATTACAAGAAGTATTTTTGGAATATAATCGTCTAACTCACATAGCAAATATACAATATCAATATTCGGTTCATATCTAGCGATTATGTATGTAGATTCTAAGATATTAAATTTTGTATATCCTTTAATTGTTAACATGATAAATGAAAATAGATGTTCCATTTTGTATACTTTTTTGATATTCCTAATTTATATAACTTCATATATTTCAAATATTGTTTCAATAGAATATTCCAAGGATATTTTTTAAATTTCATCGATTATACATTTATTAATATATATATATTATAGTATTATACTAATATCCAAAAATGTATATCTAAACGTGTATAATATAGGCTTAATGTATATTAAATATCTAACTTGAAATATTTCAAAAATTATTTATATTTAATATTTCTAAGGTATTTTTTAAATGATATCAGTACTACAATATTATATAGACATTCTAATATCTAAATTTTACGTAGGCCTAATGTCTATGGAATATCAAAGTTTAAATATTGAAATACTTGTCTTATTCAAATTATTATATTATATAATATATGATACATAAATCCAATTTTCTTTGGGTATATAAATTATAGAGTATCTATACAGAATAGGAAAATCCATTTTAATTTAATTATTGTAGAGTTGATGACATAATTATTATCTTCTTTTGTAATTTGTATAGATAGATAAATTAAAGTATGTGTGGTTATGAATTTACGATCTACAATCGTAATATAGATTAATATTTGATTAATTTCTGGTGAATAGGTACCACTTATAAAGTATGAATTAATGTAACAATCGATTAATCGGTGTAAACAAACAGTAGCAAGTAGGTAGATATTAGTTATCTTACTATTCAGTGTATAGGGAGTGTTAAATTTTAATTCTAAGATAAATTATTGAATATCAATGAAAAACGATTCAGAGCAGAAACAGTATGTCAGCCTCTATTTTTAAAGATTTTTATTATTAATTTATTATAGATATCTACTTCAGTGGGACCTCGGAATCTCAAAGTCTTAAGGCATTTTACATACCAAAACTTTGTTTTACGAAGGTGATTTAAAATGATATGGGAATTATCGGGACTGAAAAAAATGAACTATCTACATTCTATAAGACAAGCTTGTGTTGAAGCATAGACCTTGTATAGATATTAAAGTCTTATGGTTGAGGGTAAAAAATTACAATTTAATTAAATACATAATGTAACCAGTTAATAACAGTTATTTTTACATTATATTATTTACAGATTAGGTTCTTATATAAAAAGATCAACTACATTATAAAATAACAAAATATATAAGTTATTTTATTTATAAATTACATACAATTTACAATTATTTTTTTTTTTGGTACGATGAGTTTCCAAATTCGGTTGGTTCTAGTCAAAGTAGTATAAATTCTAAATATTATAAATAAGTTTAACAAATGGTAATGGTGCTAAGGTAGGAAATTAATTTGTAAATATACTGTCAAATTCAAAAGTATACTGGACAATAAAAATTACAATCTGGAGTCATTAAAGATGAAAACATAGATATAGAAGTTTATGGATGTGATTTGATGTGTTTGAAAAAAGGTCATCAGATAACTTTGTGGTAGATCTACCAAAAATCCTACTCACTTTTCAAACTAGATTGCTTACTAGTGAATAGTGATTACAACTGAAGCCAATGTTGGTGGTTGGCTCTGTAGTCTTATCATAATATGATTAACGCGACACCTAATTTATCATTTGGTGGGTATTTCAAATGAAATCATACATATTACATAAAAAAATACAATGAAAATTAAATTATATATGAAAATTATTGATTAAAATTAAATCTAAATATGCTTATATGAAAAAATAAGATTATTTATAATTATAAATTATATTATATTACAATATTAATGTACAATCTTATTATATACAATATTAATTATTAATATTGAGTTATGTATGTGAGGTTGGTCCATGTTGGGGCCATAGATAAAGAAGTAGGGGCTTCACCGTTCGGCACATTCAAGGTTGGCTTCTGACTGACTTGGTGGTAAATTTCGTTTCGACCGCTGTGCTGAGCACAACTATTTGTTGCGGCTTCGGCACATCGCTCTCACGGCTCGGTTTTACAGACTGAAACAATTGTTGTCATTTTATATGCAGTCGTTTCCAGTTTCGGATATCTGATAATAGTTCATCTCGGTTAGACTGCACACGTCCGGACACCCAGTCTGCCTGCTGTCAAGACCATAGGCCCTCAAGAATATATTTTCGGGTTTCTGCGAAGGATAAATCGAGCGTACGACATAATCCAATCTTTACGTCAAAGTAATCAATCGTCGGTTCGGCAGGTGATTGGGCTAGGGATTCGAAATCTCGCCATACATCAGATTTTCGTAAGGTTCGCACGAACGTCGACCGAAATTTCCTAACGAAGGTTTCCCAAGCGGGGAACTCCTCGAACAAATATCAAATACGCGTGCATTCGGACACATGAAATCGTACTTAACATAGTCGGTATCTTAGCTGCCAATCCGTCGACCTAGCTAATCCAATCCTCCGCTTGCCTGGATGTCTGGTGCCCGGTAAACGTCCAAATTGATGTTCCGACATCTGGGAGAATCCGATAATTCACAGATTACGTCACATTTCAGAGTCGAGAGTGTCGAGAGTGTTTTTTTCCAATGACTACCAGCAAAATTATATAGAAGATACCTATATAGATAAGCTGCTGACATATTAACTTAATAGTAATATCATGGATGCAAGTATGCAACAGGCGTCGTGTACCACGATCACGTGAAAACAGGGGGCTGGAGGGGGCAGACCATAGATATATACAACAACTAGATAGCCGTCATTATACTACAGTTGCGACCAATATTGAAATCGGCCGCCATTTACAAAGCAGGCAATGCTTACATTTATTTTACATTATATTTTATATACATATATATTTATCTATACATATAGATATATGCTAAGATAATATTATTTTGTAAACATTGCCTGCTTTGTAAATGGCGGCCGACTTCGATGGCAAGAAAGAGACGGCTATCTAGTTGTTGTATATATCTATGGGGCAGACAAGGCATTTCGAGCCATGGCCTGGTATCTCACTGGCCATAGTAGGGCACTAAAGATACTAGATATGCTACTCCACCATTTTGCGACTAATAATGTTATATGAATATGAATTTTTCCCCCTTTATTTTATCATTTTATCATTGATAAAAGAGTCTCAAAATGGTGGCATAGCATCCCCATTATATGTAGACCCTTAGATATAGTAGCCAGTTGCTAATAATTAATATTTACATTTTAATACAAATTAATAACCTTTGATAATAGGTATTAATTTAATTATTTTATAATAATAATTAAAAGTTTTATACTTTTATAATATCATGGTTTAAGTAGCCCTGTTCCCCTGATATTGGTAGGGGTGAGAAACAGCTGTTGCTTCATGTGCATATTTATTGCTTATGCCAGATAACCTGATATTTTTGTTTATCCATTGTAAACGCAAAATAATTCTAAGTTGTTTACTATTTAATACCATAATTATTAATTTAAGTAAATTAAATGAATTATTTGTACATTCAATCTCGATCTTTTATGGTATACTATTAACATTTGTACATGTTTTTATTCGTTTTTATTTATATACATCATGAATGGTACGATTATATTTATTTTATATGCTGTACAACAATTTTTCTATTTCATTGGACAAAATATTATTATTGTGCATTTTAGTATTATAAAATATCAAAAATTCTTCTCTTTAGAAAGTCTAGCCAATCGTTGTCATTCAGAAAATTTATCCTTCCTATCTAATCTCTTTTCCTCTAGAATTGACTGGCTAGAATTACTATCTCGTATTTCTTTCAATATACCTTAATCGCCGTAACTCTTTTGTTCCATTCTATATTCCATTCTCATCCTCAAACTGCTATCTCAACTTTCCAATCATTCGTCTTATGCGCATCGCCAATAACGACCCCTATTTTTCCAATTAATATTTGAGCCAAATTTCTTTGTTGCATTTTATTTGTATTTGCTTTTAACTATTTTAATATACTATCATTACGTAGATTGTATTACATTTAGTACTTATTATGAAGTCATTTTAAAAATCTTTATATACTTCATATTGTTTTGGGCCCCGGCCTGTATAATGGAAAAGAATACAAAAATAAATATCATTATAATGGTTAAATTGTATTAATATTTTATCTATGATAATTGTTTTTGTTAAATTCTGCTAACTTCTAATAAACTGACAAATATTTGTCAAAGTACATTTATGTAATATAATTTTCAAATATCTTTTTTCTATGAACACATTTTGAACATAAAATACAAATTGCTATAATACCATTATCAATAAATCATTAATTTTGTATATTTCTTTTTTCAGACCCTAATCTGTTTCCCAAGGCGGTCAAAGTCCAAAATCCGAGATATAGAGTTAGTGGTCCACAAAATCCAAGACATTATGTAAATCCAAGCACACATAACATTAGTGATATGCAAAATAATCATATGAATAATATGGCCCACAGTAAGTAAAATATAATATGTTTAAACAATCAAAAATAGTATAGTTAAATTTAAATTTAATAATTATTTTAGGGGAAATTCAAATGGTCCCCGCTCATATTTCTCAAAGACAGCAAACTGTAAGTATCTTTATACAACTAAATATATAGTACTTATATAAAAATGTTATTAAATAACAAATATATTGTGTTATTTTATTAGTAAATTAATAGTTTCTATAAACTAAAAATGTTCATTATAATCATATAGAATGTCTACACAATTGTATATTGGTAGTTAATGAACAATATTAAATTGCAGAAAGTAAATTAATATCTTAAAAAAGTTATACATGTGTGTTGTGAATAGTGTATACTTAATTATATAATCAAATATATGTTAATTATGAGGAAGTCACATCCGCAAGTTTGTCCTAGTCTTACAAATTTACAATAATATAGAACATTTATCTTAAGTAGAACCAACTATGTGTGGTTTGCTTTAATATTATAATAAACTTATCATCATACTGAATGGTAAGAACACTATCTGTGTGTAAATCCAGTTAAATTTTTTTTTTACAAGAACAGAACTAAACCAAAACGACATTGCACTGTAAATCTTCTATACTTTATAGTGTGAACATTTGGTTGCTTAGATTGAACTACAGCCTGAGTGGTTCTTACCCACGAAAAACATTTTTTGCAATGTTTTACATTTGTAAGACAGAAACAACACATGCGGGTGTAGCGTCCTCTAAAAACAACACAACAATTAATTTGAATTTTTCTGAGATGATGGAAAATACAATATAACAATTTATAACGTATTAAAATACTTGGTGATCGTCAGTAATAAAATAAGTAAAATCCAGTAAACAGTTTTTTGTCATGTAGCATTTTACGGTAGGTATTATACTATGCCAGCGAAGTAGCGGTAGATAGCTTACTACACGAGTACCCAAAAGTTGTTAGTGTATAATATGTGTTATAATGTCTAACTTTGTCTAAACTAATTTTTATTATATATATTAATGCTCGCTTTTTGTGCTCAGGTACTCCACCATATAAGATCAAATGCTCCACATAGTATATGAAAAAATGTTTATATAATATAATCTTAGATTTTTCTTCTATTTACTGAAACTTTTAGGCTTACACAGTCTTTATGTTACACAATTCGATAAACCCTTTCTATTTTGTATGATATGTTATCTCATTTAATTTTTATTATCTTATGATAAAGTCGGTTTTACTAAATATGTATTAAAAATGTATTATAATTTATAATATCCATTTCATAAACTAAAATATCTTATTACATATATTGGAAAATAATAAATCCACTTTAATTATTTACAGTGTTAAATTTGATTGTAAGTCTCAAATTTAAGTTTAAAGGCATTAGTATTTTGTAGTACTAATAGATATATTTTATGATTTTTGTTCAAGCACAAATTAAATTCAATATTTTTTAAACAAATATGGTAATGAATTTATGATAATAATAACATCAAGATTTTGTGTTGAATTTAATGTTTAATATTTTATTGTAGTTAATGTGATTCCCTAGCTTTATAGTTATTATTGTTTTAAATGATTTTACTTAACTTTTGCTTTATTAATACTGATAGTTTATTATACTTACATAAATTTAAAAAAGTATTTTTTCTGTAGTGGTGTTTTGAACTAAATTTGTACTTATCTTTTCATTGGAATTAAATAATATACAATATTAATCCCTATTAAATATTGATTAACATTAATCGATAAATCGATAATAACCCATGTTAATCAAAAATAATAATAATAATCGTAACTTTTTTTTGTTTTTTTTTTTGTTCAGAATTATGTTTTTGTTAACTTAATAATTATGATGACTCAAAATTTAGTTTAATGAAAGTGTTATTAATGTTGAGACATTATTTTTATAGGTGTATTTTCCTTACAATGGGGCTTACCAAGGAACCACTAACCATCCGGATTATTACCCATTTAGTCCACAGACGGTATTTATTTCCTAGTATAAATTGTATAAAATTGAATTATTTTTGCCATAATATTATTTTTATTATATTATATTTCATTAAAATCGGTTAATATTATTAATAAATACAATATGTTTGCTTATTATTTATATATGTATTCAATAAAAGTTTTAAATTTTAAATTCAAGAACCGCATAATTTCCCAAGGCTGGGCATTAACGAGTTAATAAGTTAGAAGTTAAGTTAAGAGTCAAGTTGATTTTAATCTATTAACTTAACTTGTTTGTTTATTGTTTTAATTATCTTAACTTTAAATTAATTAATTTGCCTCTACTTTACTAATAACAGTCTAATCACTGCTTGTTGCTAAAATTGCCGTATTATCAGCAAACACCACAAACATGATCACTTGCGCCTTTTTCCATTGCTTAGAGAAACATTCCAGTTATGGTATTGCATTGTATGTGTTAAAAGAATTACCGCCTTCTTTGGTAACTATTTAAGCATGCGTGGGCTGATCTTGTCAAAACCAGATGCCTTTTTTGGGTTGATGTTTTTGTCAATTTCATGAGCGATTTCTAGGGGTGTGAAAACACGTATTTAGTTCTATTGTTTTGTTGAGTGGTTGAAATTGTATCATATCAAGTTAAGAAGCAATATTATTTGGTTAAAATACACTTTCAAAGTGTTGGGCGTATACTTCAGCTTTATATTGCTCACTGCGTGCCCGTCTACTTTACGAATAGGTGGTATATGAATAATAGGTCTTTTGATGCATCTTTTAGCTTTCCACAATGAGTAATCAGTATCATCTGTTGCAGATAAGCCACTCGGATACTATTTTAATGTTTCGTTTTTAATTTCATTGATTTCGTTACGTAGAATTTTACAAATATGGTTCCAGTTTGTTTTATTCTCTGGTTGTCGAGTTCTGTGCCAGGTTCTCTAATTTCAAACTGGTAAGTGATCACAATATCCTGCAATGAATAAAATCATCAGTGATATTGGTGCTATCGCTTTCGCTGCTTCAGCGATGCCATTCGTTAATTTTTGAACCACCAATTCAATGTCTGATGATGTTTTTAACTTCACTGAAAGATTGATGCTTTCTTAGAGGGAACTTCTAAAGATATCCCAATCTGTTATTTTGTTGGTGAGAAGGATTTTTCGTTCTTTCATTATTACATTTGAGTTTAGTGAAAGTAACTCAGGAATATGGTCGGACGATAGTTCTATTAGACCCTCAGTTTTAATGTAATTAGAGGAAATATTTTCGACTACAAAAAAGTCTAATAAGTCAGGTATCTTATTCGGGTCAGTTGGCCAGTAAGTTGGTTTTCTTGTAATTAACTTCAGCGTTGATAGTATTGACTTCTTTTAATTGAGCACGTCCTTTCTGAGTGATAAGTCTTGATCCCCATTGAGTGTGTAATGCGTCGAAAAAATCAATGAACTTAATTTTATCTGCACCTTTTATTTAAATTATTGATTTAATTATATTTTATCAAATGTTTGTTTTAATAATAAAATATTATATTATTTTCTTTTAGGCTTCACAGGCAGCCGTATTAATGCCATATGTAAACTGCCCTACCAACCAACGAGGTAGTTACAATCTAGGTATCCTATTCCTAATTGCATAATTTCTTATTTTTATAATTATTACTTATAGTGTTTTCATTTATTAAACTTAAATCTATCTTCAGCTAAAATTAATTTCTTGCTAACTATAAAATTCTAATTGTGCAGATTTTTGGGAATTATTTCTACGAAAATATAGCTAATTTTATTCGTGAATAACTTAATGTTACATACATTTTATTTTTAATTATTCAATAGTTTGATCTTTTTTTTATTAGTTGCATGAAGTGATATAAGTAGGACATTTTCAAGAAAAAAAATTTCATTATTTGTTTTTATTTACATTAAATTTGTTGTGATAAAAAAACAAAACTGTAAATCGTTTACTACAGGGCAATTGTTAAATATTATAATTAACTCTGTACTCATTAATTATGTTTAAAAACAAAACGCTGAAATTTTCAAAATGTATATATTATATTTTTTATGTTATCAAATATTCTTCAAAATTCAATGAATATTTCTATTTTTTACAAGTCTGAAGTAAAAAAGTAAGATCTATTAATACAATTCATTTAATTTCAGTAATTCCCATTTTAAAATTTCTCCTTAGTAATTTCTTGAATATTAAATTTCTGAAATTTTACATTATTAGTTGCATGTGATATGTATTGTATTTTAACTAAGTCAAAAGTAAAAAGCTTAATTTAAAAAACTTAACATTGAAACTACAGTATTCTGTATAATATTTTTCTAATAATGGTAATACTAACTATAAAAATATTGATAACATTTAATACAAGTAAAGTTAATAATAACTTCTTTATGCTTTTACCAATTGTAATTGTGATACTGTTTAATTTTCTATTTCTTTAGTCTTATTTGATGTCTCAACTTTTAGGGATGCGTTATTCCCAACTTACATCACCGATACAGAGGACTAATCAACCAAAGGACCCACAGAATCCGCCAATAACTAATATGGTTTATGCTCAAAATTGCTATGGAAACTCTCTCATTAAGCAGACTATACCAATGGATATGGCCCCTAGTACACGACCTTTGCATCAAGTGTCACAACATCCATCAACTTATCCAATGAAAACCATTAAAGCATCTTCTAGACCTTTACGGAAAAAAGTTCTTATTACAATAATTGATCCTAAAACAGGCCTTAAAGTTGACTTAAATAATTCATTACAAGGGCCACCAGTAAGCTAACTATTCATCTTCATTATAATTTTAAATTTATAAATTATATACATTTTACTAAAATACATTTCTACAATTGTTTATTTCTAGTAGTTATATAAAAATGTATTATTTTATTAAATGTGTATACATGATTTATAATTAGAATGCTGATGAGTTGGAAAAGATGAAAATTCAAATCCAATTCCAAAGTCAAGTACAAAGTGCTATCAAAAAAGATGACACTAAATTATCCATAAATAATCTGGTAATCTCCTTTTTAATTTATATTATAAACAATTATGAGTTTCCTGAGTGTTGTTATTATTTTTTTCCGTTATTATTCATGGTTTGATGTTTATTTTTGTCCCATGATTATTTATTATGATAACAGTTACATTTCACCTTGCCTTGTTGGTTAATTTATTGATTTTTTTATCTAATCCAACTACATAATTATTGCCACAAATCAATTTCAATATTAAATCTGGTATATACTAATATTTTAAATAATATGTATTTCAGAATAATGAAGGAGTAGAACAAGTTAGAAATAAATTCCAATCACAAGCCAAAAACGTGGCTATTGAACTCACTTTAATGCCATCAAAAGCCATAGAAGTTGTCACTCAGGTTTCTGATGAAATTATTAGAGAAGTTGAAGAAATAAGTGTTGTTTCTACTAAAATTGAAGAAGTACCTGTTGCAATAAATGATTCAATTAATATTGATATTGGTGGCATAACTATTAACACTGAAGATACCACTGAGAGAGAAATAAAAACGACACCAAAAAATACATTACTAAGTTCTACTACACCTCTTGAAGTACAGATGCAAATTGCTGATGTCACCAATATTTTAAAGGAACCTATTCTTTTAAAAAATAATACAGATAATGAATCTGTTAAATCAGGTAATAAATTATTATTTATTTGTTAAAACTAAATATATCTATCGATCAGAGCTAGTAGACCTGTAAGAAATAACAACTTATTTACTTTAAAACTTCAAATAGATATAACTTTGAAACTAAGTTTAAACATAAATTTCTAATTCAATCAACATTTTCTCCCTCAAAAAATGGCCAAAAAAGGAGGAGTGTCTGGTAAAGTAGAAAAGTTCTATAAAAATTAGCCTAGGATGGATAACACTAATTTTTCTTTGCACTTCAGGCTTGGAATATTGTTTTGTGTTATATTTATAGCTTTCAACTTCTTTTAATCATTTAATATTTTTAACCTTTACCACAGTAAAATTATGTCTTGTTATTATTTATTATTATGTCTTACTTGTTTGGGTAGAAAATGAAATGGAGGGCCACTACACTTTCCAATTAAACATGCTAAAATTGCTAAAATATTTATAAATATATTTGCATTTGGCCTAAATTTCAACATAGAAATCAATTTTAGACCTTCAAGAATGTATTTATCTTAGTTTCATCTATATTTATTTTAGAATTAATTCGGTTTTACATGTATTTGATGTATCATTTGGAAATGTTGGTTCATTTTAAAATTAAATGCGATGAATTTCATTCAAATATTGGTTACGTATGATAAAATTACTGTTTTTATAGAACTTATTACTTAATTTGAAAGATATTTGTTGATGGGTTGATTTACTGAAGCCGTTTGTAGATTTAGAATCAGGAGGGGTTTGGCAAAGTCAAAAGTTGAGATTATAGTGCATGTACATTTTTTTTTTTTAATTGATAAAGAAATGATTGTAACCCCTCCCTTCTAATTGTGTTCACATTTGCTGAAAAATACTTTGATTTTGTCCCATATTAATACTTGATTATTATTCATTATTAATTGAAGAATTGCTCTCTTATGCTATCAAATATTTGTTATTTTATAGTTTAAACATTTCATTATAAAGGGTATTACATTGATTAATATTGTGCTTTCAAAATTGTCAATATTTCCTCCTGTTTTTTAATATTGTAATCAGATCTTTATTCGACCTTAATTTCAACTTTTGAGGAATTAAAATTGAGTGCATCGTAACAAATTATGGATTAATTTATGTATAGTGATATTACAGTCAGACCTCAAAGTGAGCTGGTAACTACAACTTATATAACATCAATACTTCAAACGATTAATAATATTGCATACTTTCAAATTTTTTTGGAATGGTGTCTACAGATTATACATAATTAGTACAAATTATGATAGCTTGTAACAGTTAGGCACCTATGTTCCTATACAGTTTTTGGAGGGGTTTTAATTAAATATATACTCGTATAGTCATAAGTAATATTAATTAATATATTTTGCACTATATAATAAAATGTTATAAATGTTTGGATTGTTTATCTTTTCCACTAAAAATCACAGTATTAGAAAATTCAAAAGTAGATTCGAGCTCCCAAAAGAACTTCTTCTATCTCTACATAGATGTGTAGAGCGGTTAAAATAAAATCCGATATCAAAATTGTTGAAATTTTTTTCATTTTCTGTTTTGGTATTGTCAGATTATTTGACCGTTTGATATGTATGACATTACTATCTATATTTGGTGAAATTAAGGAAACTGAAGATTTGTGGTAGTCAAATCCCTGAATATTTGTATCATTGGATTTTTAAAAAATTTAAAAATAATAATGTTAATGTGTAATTTCTGTAACTATGCTGCAGGCACATAAATTTGTTTTTTTTTCTCTGGGGTGGGAGAGTCCAGCACCCCTGATCCCCCCTCGTAAATATTTCACATATAATATTGTTGTATACAATATCTAAAAAATTGACACAAATCATACATTTCTTTATCATTCCAAAGGCCACTAAGACCTACACTGTTAAATTGTCTCAGCATGAAAATGAAATATTCTTAAACGTACGTAGGTATGTAATATGTGCCGTAGATACCTACCTTGTCTACGTCGAAGTGGTTACTGGTTACATATGTTTCTACATTCCTACAAGGTTATTTTTAATTTGTGGAAAAAATAAATATTTTTCTTATTAGAATTTATTATTTAAATGGCAACCACAAATCCGAACTGACTCAGACTCCTCCATTTAAATTATGATATAGAATATTATAGATTATTCGTAAAAAGTATAGTTACATAATATAACAATACCAGAAAAGCTATTTAAAAGAAATCACCCAGTGGTTCTCAATCGTCTTAAATTTAAAAATATAATATTTTTAATTAGTTTATACCATTCTTATATTTATTTAAATAAACAATATTGTAATATTTGGAAACCTATATTATGTATACTAAGGTGTGTAGTTCTAATCTTAAAATATATATTTTAATTTCATAGTTTTGATGATTATATAGTTGTAAAGGCATGATGACACATGATTCAGTATTATATAAATGTATAACTTCTCACCTTTTTTTTAGTATTTGTATAATTTTGCTTTTTCAGACAATTCTGGCAGCATGTATGGCTTGTGAGCAAAATATCTGCTATGGTTTTATTAAAAATGTTTTCATCATATTACCTTTTTGAAAAAAAAAATCTATTAGCTTAATTTAATGGATTTTTATTATATTTTATAGTTAAACAAAATAAAACTAATATCAAAAACAACAATTTGGTTAAATTATATGCCAATGATGGAATGAAAGCAGATAATACAATTGAAACTAATACTATTGAGCATGGTATTGAATCAAAAACTAATGTGAGTGAAATAAGAATTTTGCAAAAATATCTGTGGCACCGGTCTGATATTACCCCGCCTCGAGTTGTATAAAGTTAATCCCCTAGCCTAGTAAAAAACTGTATATAAAATGGCATGATCGTCAAATTAACTATTTAGTATTCATACTTTTTCTAGAATTAAAAACGTAGTATAATACTTGATATTGAAAATAATTAACTATACAATTATTATTTAACTTAATTATTGGAATTCTATACTCCACTATATCTATTGAAATTTAGTATATAATATGTAAAATATATTTTTAATATAATATACAATATGGTGAGATACATATTTTACAGCCTGGGGCTGTTAGAATACTGTCTAGTACCATACTTTCAACACCTATACTATTAATTTAAATTAACCCTATACAAAGCTGAAAGCTTTATAATCTTTACTCATATAGTCATATTATAGTTAAATGTAAAACATAATTATATATCATAGGATATTTTAAAACAACAAATAACCAAGAAGAATAAGAATAATAATCATTATTCTAAAAATGAAGGAGAAAAGAGTATAATTCCAAAACAGGAAAAGTTAGTACAACAACCGAAAGAAACCCAAAACAACGGGATTCAACACAAACCCGTTGTTTTTGATGCAGCTTTAAAGCTGCCTAGTTATATAGACAATTTACCGTATGCTGAAGGTTAGATTATTATTTGTTTTTTTATCATGGTTACACAAGTACAAAGATTTTATTGTATATATTATATATATTTATTATTTATTTATATAGGACAATGGAGTTTTACAAACCCAACTGGAAAAAAAGTGTATTCTAAATTATTTTTAGTACAACTTGGTAGAGAAGCCATCTGTCAAAAGAAGCCTGATGTATTAAGTAAAGAGAGTGAACTAACAAAATTATCTAGTGTATCACAGTTTGATTCATTAGGTGTAAGTTTTTAAATGAATATTCATGATTTTAATATTTTAAACTTATGTATTGCATTTTATACTTTAAAATTTTTTAGAAGTACCTTAGTGGTGATGCAACTAGATTTATGCCTTCTTATTTTAAACCTGATGATAGTCAAAAAGGTTTACAATTTTTTAGAATTGATAATTATTTTAAAAAGAAATTTAAAAATGTTGTATATAATATTATAAATTTTAGCAACCAGGTGTCAAGTGCAAAAGTTATCAAAGAAAAACAGCAAAACCTAACGGTTTTCATATGCCTATGTGTGTAAGAGAAGAAGTTAAATTAAATCAGACTGAAAATGCTTGGGTTCCAACAGCTGCTAAAAAAGTCACCAAGTCTGAAGTAGTAAAAACAAAAAATGAAGAGGAACAAAAAAATAATGTAGGTGTTAGAATTAAATTTCATATTTTAAAGAATTTACTCAACAATGTATATTTTATTATTATTTATTTGAAATCAAAAACAATAATATTAAATAATACATTTTTAAGTAGGTAACATTAATTTAATTTTACAACTAAATTATTTATATAATGTTATAAAAATTGTTTTAAACCTACTTTCTTTAAGCGTAGCTATTGTGGTGGGAACAAGAAGTTCACAACTTATAATATCGTAACTTATTGACGAACAGCTACTTTATATATAAACAAAACTTAAAAATCAATATCAATCATTCTCAGAATGCTTATTTTTTAATAGTTAATAGCATAAACTAATGGGACTAGCAAAATAACTGACAAATACAATTGTTTTATTAAAATTTTAAATCTTGAGTTATTACCTTCAGTAGTGCTTCTTATTTTTTTCCTATTTGGGTTTTTGAAATTTGATTTATTTTTATGTATTTCTATGATTAATTTTAAATAAATCATCTTTGCTTAAGCTATTATCATAATAATATTTTAGCATAATTCTAACTAAAATTCTGTAAACTATGTGTATTGGTTCCATTTCATTTTTGTATTCAAATCCCCACATCGCTTTATAAGGGGATTATTAACCCTAGATCACACGCATTTAAAATATTCACGCACACGGTTTTTTTAGTCACACACAGTATAGTGCAAATCATAGTCAACTAAACAGTCACAATGAAAATATAGTAACTATCAATTTCGTTTATCGAGCAGCAATTATTAGAAACACAGTTTAAAAATAACACATAATTGATTTTTTAACGGTCTTTTTGACCGTATATTAATATGTAATGTCTGGTAATGAACTTTTAACACTTAAATATTGCTGACATTAGATCGTATACAGTTGGGAGTTGTATCTAATTTTAGTTTATCACCTAATTAGAAGGTACTTAGTTGGGATTAAGTTAATATTTCGTATTTTTGAAACAATGAACAAAATTCTAAAAGCCCGGTCTTTTTGACCGCTCTAGGGTTAAACGGACAAATAGATACACCTCGTTTGTTAGAGAGACTCAGCATCCAGATTCCTAGCAGCACTCGATCCCAAGAAACTTTTTATATACCAACAAGTATTTCTAACTTTGCTGCTAATGCACCTCTCTTGAGAATGATGCACATACACATCTCAAATATTTGGTGACCATTCGTACCTAGGCTACTTATCTATTTATATTTTGTTATTACAGTTATAATGTCATTCTTATATATTACTTTAATATTTATCTGATTCATATATTATGTCATGTTATGTAATGTTTGTATTCTTTTTATACTCTTTTTTGCAAAAGCTGATTGGAGTTAATATATGTACTTAAATATATTTAAATATACTAAATAAATAAATAAAAATAATTAAGTCATAAGTTAATATTGATTGCACTATAGCTAGGTATATTATTCTCATCATTTAATACCTTTCTAAAATATTTAAAAGTTCCTTAAATACATAAAAACATTTTCTAATACAGATAATTAAAGTATCAATGTGAGGTACTCATTTAAGGTGTTCATCAAAGATTATTTCTAAATATTTAGTATAATGTAACCTTTATATTTAAGTGCAATTTACATTACAATAATCTATTATTTAATTATATTATTTATCTAATATAATTTTCTTGTAAACATTTATTTAAGTATGACTTCAAAATAATTTCTTTTGGTGAATTTATATTACTTACGAGGTTGGTATACAGCAATTTGTTGTGTCTGTCTTACAAGTGCGTAACATGGAAAATTCACGCTCAGCAGATCACGTTTAGCTTCGTTAGATAAAAAATCAGAGGGAATCAAACTATTATGAAACTTATAAATAAGAACATTATCTGTGTTTGCATGTGGGATTTTTACGATAGTTCAATTTTTTGCAAGTTATACATATATAATATAGTGTCAATCAAAATGATCATAACCAGGGTTGGGATTTTATAACATTTGCATATTTTTATGAGGTGCGTAAAAAATAGCAGAGTAAGCTAAAAATATGTTTCATGATACAGAGAACTCAAATGAAAAATTGTATTTTGCTTGTTTTTGCATATTTTGCGATTTTTAGTTTTTAGTGCTTTTTTTAGATTTTCTGAGACTTGCATTTTTACCTGTTTTTTAGTAAAAGTTTTTTTAGATTTTTGTCAATTGAATTATTCCAATATTTCATATTAGGTATTTGGTTCTAATTTTTATTATCTGCTGATTTTTTGTTTTTTTTTTTTTTTGTCGATTTCTACTGCGATTTTTAATCGCCGATCATAATCGAACGAACTTTGAATTCATAGTCAATTCATTTGGTTTCTGATCATTGACTAAATTATTTCAAATCTTAAGTAACTACCTATAATAAATTGTAAGTGACTAAAAAATTATTAATTTATAAATTTTTTTCTTTTTTGTTATTTTGTTATTTGTATTGCATATTTAGCAATATTTAAGTTAATATTAAAGCTCATATTTATGTAATTTTATGTGCTATAAAATCCCATCCCTGATCATAACTCTCTTATTGTAAAAAACCACCATTCAAACACAATTAATGTTCTTATCATCAAGTTTCATAGTAGGTCAATTCACTCTAGTTTTTAAACAAATGGAGCTATACGTTATCTATACGAGTCTAAATTTGCTATAATACGCACTTGTAAGACAGAGACAACAAATATTTGTGTACTATCCTCTTGATAATGAAATAAACACGTCTTATTTACTGTTATTTAAAGATAAGCTATTTATTATGTAGCATTTATTAACTATCCTTAGCCTTAAATTGACTCTTGTTCCTACTTCAATCCAATTATGACCCTTAAAGAACAATAATGTCAGCTGCAAAATCTCATGTATTTCCATTTATGTCTAATTCCAGTAAGTCATTTACCTTCATTTAAGGAAGAGGACCTAAAATAGTCACTTGGGGTATCCCGATCTCCTGTTTTATGCAATGGAATAACTAATGGATTTTTGTACACTTGTGGGAAAATACCTTTGTTAAAGCTTAAATTTACTAAATAAGTAATTGGTTTTAAAATGTATTCCAAAATTTGCATCAATACATTTAAAGAAATACTGTTAAACAATGTTAAAGCATCCTTTATTAAAATTTTGATGACAGCCATTACTTAACATTCTGAGAAACGATTGATTAATGTGTTAATACTATCATAATTATCATCATTATTGTTATTTGTAAAATTATTGGTTCCATGATTCGGTATACCATCAGACTTAAGGTTTTTCTATTTTTTCAACATTTACAAAATAATTGTTAAATGTATCTCAACAAAAACTCTACATGTAAACAACTTTGTTAAAAAAAAAAAGTTTAAGTTAGAAAAGTTGTGATATCAAAAAGGGGATAAGTAATATCTTAAATTCATTAGAATAGAAATTGTTTATAACTGTTTGTATTTGATGAATTGGGATAATTTAATATAAATTAATTAACTTATCTTGGAGGCTACTAATATGTACGACTACAACTAAACATATTATAATACTGACATAAATATTTACAACCCCATTTTATATTTGTACAATATTACCGCATAAAACTATTTAAGAACATATTATAAGTAGCAACCAAGCTAAGTTAAATTATTTGCATTCAATTATCGCACTTCATCAAATACATAAATTTATAAGTTTTATAAGTTTTATTTAAAGTTTGTTTTATTATTTTAACAAAAATAATAGGTACATAAAAAAAATGTTTAAAAATGTTTTAGGTGAATACCATTATACAAAATTCAAGTTCAATCAATGTTTTTATTTTTTTCTACTTATTAAATAAACACATTTTTATGCGGGTAAAATGTAATGAACTAATGTTTAATAATATCCTATAATATCAATATCAATATAAAAATAAAATTAAAAACTATTTAAGTGAATTTTATACTATAATTTTTGGCATTTTAAATTGCATTTTTTGCATTTTAAGTGCATATTTCATTGCATTTTATTGACAATTTTAATGCATTTTTTTGGGATTTTTAGTGCATTAAATTCTCAGGCCTGCTTATAAACAATTGTATTAAATAAGTAATCAAGTGGACTAATCATATTATTACAGCGATAAAATAAATAAACAAAATATAACAAAGCACAGATATCAAAGCTTATTAACTTTAATACTCTTGTGAAGTAGATAAAGTAAATCCATAGATGTACGCAACGAGTCAGTCTGCGTTACCACACATTGTTTAATTAGCCATGGCAACCGACACACGGATGAAATATGCATAGGCATAGGCCGAAATCATGTCCAGGTAGAAGGGGAAAGGTGGGCAGGGCGTACATAAAATATATACATTGTTGAATTTTTAAAAAAAAATAGCTTTTCAATTAATAACTTATATCTTGTTCTAATGGAATTTTAGAGTTGTTGTTATCCAAGGTTTAATGTTTCCATTATACTATGTTTTTTTTATTTGTCATAATTGTTGTAGTTATTATTTGATTGTTTAAAACATCATACATTTTATTTGCACATTTATTAACTTCAAGTCATAACTTTCTCCCAATTTTCTTATTTTTGATTCGTACATAAAAGTCTAATATCTAAATAGTTTTTTTAGTAACAAACTTATAGTTGTAGTTAATGACAGCTTATGAATTTTAAATTTTTTTTATATTTCATAATTGCACAAAATATAAGATTTATCCACACAATTTATCAACAATAATGATTTTGGGAATTTTTTTTTTTAAATAACTCAATATTATTGTTATTTATTCTATTTAAATTATTTTTTTTTTACAGGAAGTATACAAAAGTGTTCGATCAATTTTGAATAAAATAACTCCTGATAACATGTCTTCATTAATTGATCATTTTAAGGCATTACCTATTGATACCATTGAACGTCTTGAGAAAACTATTGATTTAGTTTTTAAAAAGGTAATTTATATAAAAAAAAAAAATACCAAAAATATATATGTTCATCTTATTGGAAGTGTGAAACAATATTGTTTTAGAACTAATATATAAAATTGATGAATAATTTATTTTATTTCATTAATTAGCTTTTTTTATGTAATTATAAAAATTGTTTTAAATGTTCATAAATTGATTTTGTTTTTGTAGTATTGATCATCTATATATTTTTAAATTTTACTTTTTAAATTTATTTATTAATTATACTTACAAAATGTCAGTGGAAAAGAATATTTTGGTGTAATAATCATATTATTATTATGTCCTTCATAAGTATTGAAAAATTATTCACATTAACACATTTTGTTTTTTTTTTAAATTTCAGGCAATAGAAGAACAAACTTTTGTACCATTATATTCATCTTTATGTTCAGCTATGCAATCAGTACATGTTAGGTCTAAATATGGTAAAACGACATCTTTTAAGAAGTTGATAATAAGTAAATGCCAAAGCCTATTCGAATTAGACAAGGCTCAAGAAAAGAACTCTTCTAAAAAACTCACTGAAATTAATTCTTGCAAAGATTCGGTAATTTTGATAACATACAATCATTTTAAAAGAATTGTTAATTTGTTATGATTATAATTTTTTAGGAAAAGAAGAAAAAACTTCAACTTGAATTTGAAGAAAATGAAAAAGAATTACGCAAACGTTCCGTAGGAAATTGCAGGTAAAAAAAATATATATAATAATATACAGTAAATGAAGATATCAAGTTTCTATATTTTTCATTGTATGTTATTAGATTTATTGGTGAATTATTTAAACAAAAAATACTTACCCCAAGTATTATGATGTATTGCATCAGGAATTTAGTCACCAAAAAAGTCGAAGAACCCCTCGAGTGTTTATGCAATTTATTAAAGACTGTTGGAAAAGAATTGGAACAAGTAAATTTAAACTTTATTTATTTTATTAAGTTAATTAGAAATAATAATTTTAACTTGATAATATTTCATTTATTTTTTTAATTTAATCAGTATAATTTTTAAATAGTCATATAAAATAAGTGTAGACATAATCGGTAAATTTTAATAATATTTATTTATTAGAGTCTGATTATGCATTTGAGACCATGTAATATTGTTGAATTTTAGCTAAGCAAACAAAGAATAAATTTAAAATTCAAATTTATTGCCTACATTAACAGTAATTTGAAAAAAAAAACTTTTATAGTACAAGCATTTGATAGTACCACACATTGGTTTTGTCTTAATAACATTTAACAGAAAGATGACATTTATCTGACTAAGTTTCCATTAATATTAGAATTAATTTACCCATTATAAATCTTGATGGTAAAAAGTAAAAACCTTATCTTTGTTGTGGTATTCATACAATTTTAATATTTAAACAAGTTGAAAGTTGAAAATATAGAATATTACAATTGAAAAATTATTATTGTAAATAACCAAGTTACATAGAAAATATTTTTACTTCTTGGATTAACTAACTACTTATTATATTTTATTCTTTCAGTCTTACAATTTAGATGAAACTTTTAAAAAACTTAAAGCTTTAACATCCAGAGACATGAAATCCGAGATTCCAACTAGAATAAAATTCATGATACAGGATGTCATTGATTTGCGTAATGATGGATGGACACCTAGGCGTACTGATAATAAACCCAAAATGGTACATGAAATAGAAAATGACATCAAAAATGAAGCAATTGTACATCAATCTATATCACCGGCTTGTAATAGACCTGAAAAACAAAATCATCATCACAATTTTAGGAGTGGTAAAAAAAAAAGTCGCCGTATGTATCTTAAATTTCTATTAATAATCAAATCAGTATTAGATATACTAATACATTGAAAAAGTATTGTAATTTTATAGTTTTATTTTTTGGGGACGAGTTTTTTAATGATTTATTTTGTCTAATCTTTTTACTGAAAATATTATTAATAGTTGATTAAACACTGTGATAAAAAAAACATAATAAATTCATACAAGTTTAACTTGTATTAACTTTTAACATGTTAAATTTAATTCTTGACTAATACATATAATAGTATACTATACTAAGGTATACTATAGTATACTATAAGTATTATATAGTTGACCAATATGATAGTAACATTTAAATGTTCTTTTAGGTGAAAATTGGATTGAGTGGAATGCTGTTCAAAATACGCAACAAAATACCACTATTGACCAATCTAAACTACAAGGTTTTAAGGTAATAAATTATATTCAATACTTAGGGCACTACTTGACTAAAATATTAATTACAATACATTTCTTTAGGAAAAAATATCTGTTAAAAACGTATGCCCACCTAAATGGTCAATTACCACGGTTAATAATATGATATTTACTATAAGTAACCCACATGCAGTTCTTAATGATGATAATAAATCATCAAATTCTCCACAAACTATGTAAATATATTTATTTTTAAGTTTATAGTTATTTTTATGAAAGCCTGACATTATTTTTATGGTCAAATAGAAACACATCACGGCAGCCAGTTATATCAAAAACTGAAGGAAGACAAAGAATGATGTCTGGTATGGCATTTAGTAAACTGACCTGTTTTTGAAATACACTTGTTTATTTATTTTATTTATTCAGGTGTAGCGAGTATAATACCTCAATTTGCTCAACCCAATCATTCAATAAATTATTCTAGTGCACAGTTCAAAAAAACTGTTGAAGAACCAGTTCTGACACTGGACTCAAAAATAGCCAATAAAATTAGTATGAAATGTAAAAACATACTTCTTGAATATGATGAAACGCAAAATTTAGAAGTATGTATTTAAGATAAAAATATTTGTCACATAATGAGGTATAATATGAAATATAATCAACATTTTAATTTTGATTTCTTAATATATAGGATATAATTTATTCATTATCGGAAGATGAAACTTCGGTGATCTGCACAAGGCATGAAGAGTTTGTGAAATTAATGTCACTTATAACTTTAGACAGTAATCCAATTACACTAACAACAGTAGCAGGAAACATTTTTGCTCAACTTTTATCTAAACAAATTCTTTCTGTAGAGGCCATAACTAAAGGGTAATTAATTATTCAGAGTACATAACATTCTAATTCATATGAAAATTTTTAATTTAAAGAATTGATGCTGTCCTTAAAGATTGGAATGATTATTTGATGGATTACCCTAAATTTTTCTCCTATATTGCTGCCATTATTGGTAATATTTTTATTTATGCAAATAATTGAAGTGTGCAAACATCCTTAATTTAAATATTTTTTTTCATAGCTCCATTATTATTGTCACAGAATGATTCCTTTGATTTCAAAAATTTAAAAGATTCTTGTACATCAATACGACCAGACAATTCTAGTAAATTGTTTCTAGAAGTATTAAATAAAATTCTTATTTCCAAGGAAAAGCAGAACATTAAAGAAGTAAGTGATAGTTGTTATTAAAATAGTTTATTTTTAAATATTTTGAGTGGATCAAAAAGGTATTCATTTTGTGATTTTTTTATTGTCATATTTACTTTGTTGAGATGTAAAAAAGTTCAATCTAATATAATGGGTTAGTTTTCTGGCAGCAAATTGTATATAGTTTTTTAGTGAGACAATTACTAATTGCACTAATTAAACAATCTCAGTTTAAATTAAAAATATTTTTGTTTCCACTAATTCAAAAATGATATGTATAGGTATGAAATTTGTAGTGAACAATAGTATACTATTTTCTTGATATGAATTCAAATTATTTTTCCTTGAAGCTATTTAAAAAATAAAAATTATGCATGATGCAATTTTTGTTTGTGTATGAAAAATCTTGAACATTTAATAAAAGGGTTGTCTCCCTAGATTTGTCTTACAGGATTGTAAAACAATCATTATACAATATATTATGCACAATTTTGAATTTTCTATGATTATTGACGGACTTAAATGACAAAATTTGATATTTAAATGTAAAATAACAATTTTAGTATTATCACTTACAACCTAACTTAGCCTATTATACATTAAATACATTCATCACTCCACTCAGAATCTAAAAAACTCTATAAATGGGTATCACTAATGCAATCTTTTATTGCTCATTATTTATTTTGGATTTGACTAACTTGTGTGGAATTTTGTTTGGCGGAGGTTAGTGCAATTAAGTATCTACTTGTCTTCTACTATCATGCACCACTTATGAGTGAAATCAAATTTTTATCAGAGACTTTTTGTCACTGTGCAGTATATTATTTTATTCTGTTCCCAATTAATATTAAACTATATAGTGAATTTTATTCACATAATCTATTTAAACTGTTGTCATTGTTGAACACTTCTTTATCAGAAAAACTTAATTTTAATTTTATTTACTGAACACATACAGTATATTCTGAAGTATAACATATATAAACTTTGTATTTAGATATTTTCTTACTAAATTAGACAGATATTATTTTGATAGAATAAATAACATTATGGTTAGGCAACACCAATGCAATCATTTGTCGCTCATTATTTTAATTTAGATTTAACTCATTAGTGGCCAATATTGGCAGGAGTTTATTATTTATTCATATATTTCATATATTTGTATAATCATATATTACATATTACTTTTTCATTTATTTCATTGTAACTTAATTATGTGTTATAAACTTTTAAATATTATGATGGTTGTCTGATCTTTAATACTATAATTTTTGTCATTTCAGCAACTAGGTGGTATATTGTGGATTTACAATAAGTGGCTGGCGTCTGAATATGTTCCGCTTGACATATTTATGCCTGATAACCAAATCAATAAATATTTTGAAAATGATGTAAGTTTTTAAAAATGTTATAAGTGTATTTTGTTTTATTGTATTTAATTTATTTAATTTTTAGCGAATTGGAGCATTCCTTTTGTCTATTGCTATGTATGATAAATTGAAGATAACTATACATAGTTACAATATATTGTGTACTTGGATAAGTGTAAGTAAAATAATTAACCAACCAATCTAAATTAATACATTGTATTTTATATTACACATGTTGATAATAAACATTGTTATTAAATTATTAAATTTTTTTTTAATTTAGACAAACATCAAAGCAGAAATAATAAAATACCCTCAATTTGTCCGAGCATTAACTATAGCCATTGTCATTGTATGTTCGGGTAAGTCATTTCTTCTGCGAATGTGTTAAAACAGTTACTCAATTATTAAATATTAATTTTTAACTTATAGATTTGAATCATGCATACGAGGATTTCTTTGATAATGTTCATGTGAAATTGTTGACCTATTATATTCGGTTTAAAACACTTCCAGAACCTGAAATCCAGGCAAGAGAAATACAATGTCTGTATGGAATTCAAATTATGTCTGCTGCACTTGAACATCCTGGAGGTTAGTTACAACTGCTTAATTTTTAGATTTATTATTAATATCACTGTTTTTCTATAAGGAATGATATCCAAACTGTTTCATAAGCTTTATCAGAATAGTATTATAAGTAAAGAATCTTTTGAATTATGGAAAAAAGAAGACAAATTCAAAGCTGGATTCAATGAAGACTTAGAAACAAAAACTATGGCTGTTGAACGTTTAAATTCATTCTTCCTTTCAGTTGTTGCAAATGATTCTGATGAAGATGAAACAGCTGAGTAGTTTAACAGCACTAACTTGTGGATGCGTGTGTTCAATATTCATCAATCGGCACAAATTGTCGAACTTTTTTTTTTATTTTATAACAGATACCATATTATAAACAATTTATACAAACAAAAAAAAATTTTTGGCCATTTTTCATTTATTTCTGTTGGAATTCAATTATTTATAAATTTACAAATATTGGTGTACCGACAGTGTTTTTTTTGTTAAGGGTTCTATTTAAATTTATTTATATTTTTTTATCGGGTTTTAAAAAGCAAATAAAAACAAATAATAACACTATTATTGAACAAAATATACATAATATTTGTAAAATTTCATATTTTTGTTTTTATTATTATTAAATTTAAGTTTTAAATAATCATCAGATTTTATTTTGATTGTGTATACTGTCCATTAAAAGGTAGTGTTCTAAAATAATTTAAAATCAGTATATATGGTTACATGTTGTATGTCATCTTTTTGTGCATGTCAGTATTCCATTAACTACCAATACTTTTTAACTATGTGGTATTACCCGTATAGAGTGACTCAAAGTAAAACCTACTACACGCCTTACCTTCGTACTCTCTAAGCTAATGACTCTAAATTCAGATTAGCACTATTGGCTTTGTCGAGGCATGGCAATATGCGTTTGGGTTTGTTGATGCTACGTCCGTTTCTCGAAAATTGAATGACTATCAGGATCTCATATACCGTAGCACTATTCAGTTTAAATAAACTTCATTGACTATAGTCTAAAGGTACGAATGTCCCGGAAATGTTCCTATTTAAAAGGTAAGAACAAAGAACACTTAAAATAATATTCAAACTCTGGTTTCGTGTCGAAAACATTTTTATTTAGTTGTAAAACCAAACATAGAACAAAATACTATTTCCAAACACTTAGCCTGTACTACGACGCCGCTTTTCACGTATAATCGTCAAATCACTCAGTGTAAATTATTATACTATTACAGTAGTTTTGTTAGTTTATTTAACCAACATGTTCAGTGGGGCCCATTATTTTCCTGAAGAATAAATAAAAATATAAAAAATAAAATATTTGTATTGTTTCTATTACAATTTTTGCTTGTGTCTTGACTTTTGGTTTTGCTGATCTGGTGCTAAATTACATATTTATTTCTAAAAAAAAAAATGTAATGCATATTATACAATCTAGGAGAAAAATTAAAATCAAACAGTTACAATAAATGTATAATAGTTATAAACTGTGTGATAAAATTGTAATATTATGTTATTGTGAACAGATTTTCTTCAAGATATCATAAAAAAAATCATTAGTGTAATTGAAAATTACGTGTAGGTATTTAACTATTTCTAGATCCCCAATTATAATAGTGTCATAGATCCTAATTTTTTTGGTATTATTTAATACTGTGGTTTAATTTTTTACAGTATAAATTATTTACGGTGATTGAAGTATTAATTTGTCTGTTTTTAATTTAATTTAACATGGTTCCACGTTTTCGCACTCTATGTTTAATATTTACGTAAATAAATAATTACATTTTTTTTATAAATGTTGACGCTGTTCATTATTTAGTTCATTGGAAATCTTTATTATTGTACCTTAGAGTTTTCGATTATTTTGTATTCATTAGTTATTGTTTCATTATTTAAATTAATATTGTTTTTAAATTGTCAATCTATTATTAACACTGGACTGGAAAAGTGTGCTACCGGGCAGGCTCAATATATGGGCTGGGCCGCCTTGGAAATTTGACGATGTTACTAGACTCTGTTCAGATTAAAATTGAATAGATCGACGATGGTCGGTGATGACTGTCGGCCAACGACAGAACACATAGCCATCGCATGGGGGGGGGGGGGGGGTCTGTTACTGTTCGATGGCTCAGTCTGCATGAGCGAAAGCGGTTCAATCTCAACCTAAACTGAGTATAGGTAAGTATAGTAAATTAATTTTATTCACTCAACAGTTTAAAAACCACTGCTATTGGTTGGTACGATACTACGATAAGTTCCTTGCTTAACCATTAAATAGTTTATAATAATAGCAAGTACCCAGAAACATAATATTGTCGACATACAAGTAATACAAATTATTATTTACATGATTTACATTCAATATATAATATTATAAAATCTATCTCCCTCTATCAATAACAAACGAGTAAAATAATATACAGCTCACAAATAAACGTCATAATATGGTTTGTTTTTTGTGGTTGATAATTACAATATCTAGTCATAATAAATTATTACCTATCTTCTTTCACCACGTTTTTTTTTTAACGGGAAACGACACTATTATTATTGACACTGTTTATATCTCCTAGGTGATCAGAAATACATCTGTAGCTTTTTAGTAATAATAAGTGAAATATGAGTAATATTTAAAAAATTTAAAATTGTTGTATAGGTATATTATAATAATGACTTCTCATAAAACTAAAATAAGAATTAAAATGTTCAATTTATATTTAATATTTGAAAAGTACAAGATTTCTTATAAGTTTTCCTACATTTAATAAAAAAAAAAAATAGTTCGAAATAGTCAAATAAATTTTTTATGAGTTTGAAGTTAAATTTGTTGACAATGAATGTATTCACACTTAAATTAATTATTTCACCTTCATCTATTTCTGATATTTTGTTACCTATACTAACTATAAAACGATTGATAAATAACTTTAGACACTTGACATTTTCTCAAAATGTTTTCCATCAATTTATACTGTCTTATTTATAGCTGTAAAAAATATGAAGAATACAGGAGCACAATTTTGTATATGCATTTTGAAGTTCAGTTTTTGATAAAATTCGACAAAATCGGAAGAATTGACAAACTTTTTTTTTGAAGTTCAGTTTTTGATAAAATTCGACAAAATCGGAAGAATTGACAAACTTTTTTTTTTTTTAGTAAGAAATGTGTTTAATCTTGAACTTTTATAGGTTAAAGGAGCTCACAACACAAAACAAAAATTTCTTTACATTTTTTTTAATATTAAATTATTGTAGGTATGGCTGAATTAAATGATTTAGTGAAAATCCATTGTAAAAAAAAATGATTACTTTAAGAAATATTAAGAAATGTAGAAAAGCGCCACGGGACGTCATTGGGCCCGGCTCATCATAATTGTCTATCTTATATGTGTAAAAGTTACTCGCTTCACACATCGATTGACCAATCTAAAAATTGTATTATTTATATCTAGTTTACTTTTATACTTCTGTTTGATTTTACGTGTTAATGACGATAAATGTATCAGAAACTCAACATAACGTACAAAAACATTCCAATCTTGTTCCAATAATACTGCTTACTGGATGGTTTTAGAGCAAAATACCTTTATTAAAAGTTGTAGAGGAGAATTATATCGGGTGACGTATAAGACTCGACTTTTTATATTTAAATTTTTTATACCAAATATTCACAAGTAAAAAAATGAAAAAAAGTGAAAACGCAAAACGATTTTATTGTTTTTGAGAATGAAGTATCGAAAATCGAGTCTTAGACGTCACCCGATATAACTCTTCTCTACAACTTTTAATAAAGGTATTTTGCTCTAAAACCATTCTGTAAGTCGTATTATTGGAACAAAATTGGCATGTTTTACATTAAAAAAAAATTTATTTACGGCCGTAAATGCAGTACCAGATTACTTATAAGTTTATCTATCTTTATCAAAAAAAAAATTCTACAAGAAAGTCAGATTAAATCTTTATGAGCGTTTGAAGTTCATAATTTTACAATATTGGATATTCACTTGATTTCTCATTTAGCAGTTTTGTTATTTTATTGTAATTAAGAAACGAATGATTGTAGATATTTGAAAATTTTGCTGAATGTTTATATTAGCATCTAATATACAACATGAAATGTTGAAAATAATTTGACTCTTTTTGAGTTGCTTAGTGAGTTTTAAATTTTTAAATTTTTTTTCTATAAATATCAAAACAAATTTATTTGTTGGATAAAAACTTGATGATTTAAAGCAAGGCTCCTGATATATTGTGACAATAGCAGTTGAAAAATATCAAAAATACATAAGCACAATTTTTTTTTTATAATCATTTAAAGTTCGAATTTTGACAAAATGAATCAAATTTAAAATTTAATAATTATTTTTAGTTAAAAATGTATAAGATGTTCAACTTTTATAGCTAAGGATTGAAAATTTAAAACAAGGGTAGGTACGTAAATATTTAAATATATAATTTATTTTATTCACAATAATATTATCATGAAATATACCTACTTAGTAATATCATATATGATAGGTATATGCTGATTGACCGTCTTCGCTCAGAGTCGTTTTTCTTATACAATGATATTATATCATTGAATTCAAATTTAATAAAATCCATTATACAGTGACCCACTTGAAATCTACAGTACAGCAGAGCGACATCCACTTACCCACCTTTTTTAACTTAAATTATAAAAACTATATAGATTTTATCGAAAACTGGTTTTCCTGAAAAATCCTCGTATTTCCTTTGTGACTATGTATTTTTAATATTTTTTAGCGCCGAGGTAATAATATATTAGGAGAAATTGTATTAAATTTTCAAGCTTTTTGACAAAATGAATAAAATTTTATTGACATTTATAGAAAAAGAAACTAAAAAAGGTAGGCAAGTGGGTTTCACTCTGCTGTAACTACAGTATTTAAAAAGTGAGTCACTGCATTATATGGTGTACAATTTGAATTTAATGATATAATATCTTTGAATAAGAAAAACAATTCTGCTTTCTGTGCAAAGCTGATCAGTCAGCTTATGATAATATAACATATTTGATGATATAATTATGAATAAAGTAATTATATATAAGTAATTTATATATAACCTATACATATAATGTCTACAATTTTATTTATATTTTATAGGTTTGTAAAAAATCCGATGTGATCGAATGTTATGTTATAACATAAAAGCATTTTTGCGATTAAATCATAATTCGTTTCGAATTTCTATATATATTTAATATGAGTATCCAAATTGATGAAACTTATTAACCTGACCATGTGAAATATTTTGTAATCTTATAAAACCTATTGTTATATGGGATTATATAGTATTTAATTTTTTTGTTATTTGTATTATATTTTGACGGATTAATAAGTTAATTTTATTATATCAGAAAACTTAAAATAAAATGTCTGCAATATATTGATTTTTTTTTAGGTTTGTCAAAAACCCCGCTAGTAGGGAATGTTATGTTATAAGATAAAAGCATTTTTGTGATTATGATTATTAAAAATGACAAACAATTGATTCGACTCTGTTTAATGTAATGGTGTAAATAAGATTTTTTTGTAAAAGGAAGAAATTTCAGGGAGTGGGTTGGAACTCTAGAAACCCACCCCTGCGTACGCCACTGGATGTGGTAATTCTTACACTGTAAAAAAGAGGAGTGTATGTTAGTTTCTATCACAGTAAAAAAAAAGTTGCGTTAGTTATGTGGAAGAATTATTCTGTGATTATCCGACTTTTTTGTTTTGGGATCTATAGATATAGTTTTGTATTGGACATTTTACTATTTCTAATAAATTTCTTTTGTTATTGAAACTTTATACTCTGATATAGCTAACTGTATACAATGGTAAGTACAATTTCTAGTAATATTATCAAATACATTCAAATACACTTCACTTAAAATAAAACGCATACGAAATGTCGGGAAAATACATACAAGCTGATACAGTATCTCAACTCGACGTATCTAGAGGGGAAACTACCTTACCATCGGTACGACCGGCGTCGTATAAAGATAAATCTTATCGGTGAACCTATAGTGAGTCAATATTTGAACTTTAAATGCTTATAATAAAAAAAAAATGTATCTAAGGATATTTAATATTTTCCGAATGTCATTAGAACAATATAGTAGGAGCCTGGTATTACATTTTCAAGCTTTTTTACCCAACAAATAAAGTTTTATTGACGTTCATAGAAAAAATACTTATCAATTTGGAAACTGAAAATGTTCCTAAACAGTTCAAAACAAATCAAAATATTTTGAAAATTTTATCTTGTATAAAAAATGCAAGTATAAAAAACCAGTGAAAATTGCATTTATATAAGTACACCAAAAACCAAAATCGATTTAGTCAAAAATCATTCAGCTAAAAATTATTCAGCTCTCATTTATCTGTGCTAGTATAATTTTTTGAAAACTACTGGAGGTTATTTTGGGCCAAATTTTTAAAAATCTAAGCACTTTTACTGTCCTAAAAGGTGATGACAGGTACAAAAAAAAATTTAAAAACAAACACATCATTGTAAAATTAATGTAATACAATAGATAGTTAGGTACATTTATATGACGAAAACATTACATTTGGTGTTTTTTTTTTTATTTTTTTTTTGATAAAAATATCAAAATGATAATAAAAACTAATTTAAGTGCATGATTATTTAGAAAAATATAACAAGTGGTATTGTTTTTTTTAATTTTTTTCCAACATGTTTTACCGTAAAAACAAATACAATTATTTACGTAGAATTAAAATGTTTACAATTAAATATCTATCTCCTTTAAGGGCAATAATTAGATTAATTAGATTAATAAACCGTTTATTTTTTTTAAATTCTTTCTACTCAATAAACACTGCAGTGGTAATAAGCAATAACATGTTTGTGTATACCTACTGGCTACTATTATAGTACCTATATATTGTGTGGCAAGGGCGGGAAGTGAGCTATTTCAGTCAAGACCCAAGACTGAAATTGCCTTTCCGAACGAGCCACACATACTATTTTTTGTCATGCGTCTACATTTATCAATCAAGGCAAAGTAAGCAAGGTCTATGTAACTAGATCATAATTTTATTATTCGACGACAGCAATATTTCATGAAAGAAACGATTTGGTTTTATTTATTTTAAGCGTCCTAAATTCTGAAGGAGTCTTCTTTCAACATTCGCTTTGAAAAGTGAACCATTTTTGAATTATATTATTTAATTATTCACGACGATTGTTTATGTTTGTAGGCTGTAGATATAGTTATTATATCTATATTTAATACTTTATTCTTATAATATACAGTTATATACTTATATATTTATCAATGTTATTATTTATGACATTTTCGTAATTAATTTACTTACATTATAAACGAAATTAATAATAATGTAACGTGCCCAACAGCGTTACTTGTTGATTTGGAAGCAATAATAGAACAATAACCTCTTTTGATTGTATTTATTGTATTTATTTTATAAACAGTTTTATGGAATTTATCCTAAGTCCAAATAATAAACTAAAAGCGAGTTGTGACTATGAGTATTTAGTGGTGTGACTGTCGAAGTTGAGGTTGGTTGCTCGTCTGACGGACGCCCGTCCATCAGCTCTCCTCGATGGATCTCTGTCCCTTGCCACTTCCATACTTTTTAAGACCATATATGGTCTTGCGGTTAAGCCTTTTGTGACCTTTTGTGGATTTCACACGCTTGCACGCGCCGGAAATCTACATATCTCTATATTGTAAATTTGTGGTGTTATTTAACATAATTATATTCATATAATCATAATCAAGTAGTTATTCATATACGTAGTCATATATCTATTGTCGCACGCAGCTCATGGTCACGCGCTTGATATAAAAATTATGGATATTATATTATTACTCTATTAAGCGCTCGTGTATAATATTTAAATATACGCGGTGCGAACATTATATGATTACGTATGCATTGAATGTGTTTAACCCATATGACTAAATAGTCACAGCTCGCTACACCTCACCGCCCTTTCAAAGGTTTTTGTGGGGCTACAATTTTGTAGAGCTACAAAAAGCTTTAAAAAATTTTTACATAGGTGAAAGTTTACAATTGGTTTACATAAATTACATAGTTCATGAGTTCACAGATACAATATATAAATAATTAATCATTGTCTTATTATGACAATTTACATGATAATTTTTAGTACATTTTTTTTTTTTTTTTTTTTTAGATTACTCGTCTAGAGTATTAAAATTGATTAAATTGATACAATAATGTTACATATATTATAAAATTGAAATACAGATAAAAATATTTGTTAGTAATTCGATTAAATTAATTGATTAAAATACAATAGTTCCAATTGATTAAATACAATTAATTGATTAAAATACAATAGTTCCAATACAATATTAATATAATATTTAATGTTATAATAATAAATGTTAGTTTACATATATAATATTTATTGATTACACTAAAGTGTTGGTTAATAGCACGGTTATCTACTCAGGTTGGCGGACGCCGGTTTACTGGTGGTCTATGCGGCGTCGTCTAGAACTAAAAGCGCTAGTAGTCAGGAGGCCTCTTAAATACATTATTAATTATGACACCCGATCCGCGTTCGTAGTTAAAATTATATTTTATCATGGCTTTTTAGTTATTGAATTATATTATTATATAATTATATCTTAGTCCGTGGTTATGGAATATGGATTATAAATAGTGATATTTTTGTTAAATAAGCATTGATTCATTTTCGTGAAAATCATATGTATTATTATGTTACTACACATTTTTCTAATGTAGTATTTTATATACTTAAAATAGTTATATCTTAATTACAGATTTTAAAGCAATAAAATACTTAAGAAAACTACTTAAAATTAAGCAATAAAGCTAACAAATTGGATTTATTTTTATAACTTAAAATTAATAATCATTAAATATTGAAAAAGATATAGCTTAACCTACATTTTGAAACAATATTAAACACATTTGTTAAAACTTGCTCTTTTAAAGCCATGTTCTTCCGTCATTTTTATCAAATGTCTTTAATATCATTTCAGGATCTATTCCAATATTTATAAATTTGTTAAACAGCCATAAGTTAAGTGGCTCTGACATATTATGTTTTAATTAATCTCATAGTCATTGATACTTCCATATCTAATTTTTAGTAAATTAGGAACACTTCTTAATTGAAATTCTATGTTTAGTTTTTTATAATTAAAATTTAACATAGTATTTATACTCTTATTATGCAGGGTGTCCCACAGATATCTGACAAATAAAATAACTTTTGTTCTAATTAATATTTTTAAAAAATTTCTTTTAAATATAATTCATAGACAATTGCGCTAATTTTTAGAATACATTTTTTATTTTTTATTTTTTAATACTGATAGTAAAAAACTTAAAAATTGATAAAAAAAATTTCCAGAATATTCAAAATAGCCAATTTGTAAATCTGATTTTCAGAAAAATTTACACCGTAAAAACATTTATTTAAGTCAAGTGGGTGATTTTTTAAAATTTTTTTAAATATCAATATTTTCGTTAAGTAACTTACGCGGGCACCTATGGGTATCATTGTATTGTTATTTCATTTGTCAAATCTCCTTGGGACACCTTTTATATTATATTATAAAAATAAATATAAAATATTTGGCGGGCGTTTGAAATTTTTGGGAGGGCTTAGCTCCTAGAGCCCCACTTATTTGCGCATATAGTCTTAAGGTTTAAAAAGTATAAAATTTAAAAAAAATTGAATCCATCATAGACATTGCATTCTGAAAAAAATAGAACATAAACATTTAAAAAATAATATATGATTGAATATTGAATTCCAACATTTAACCTAATTAATATGTTGAAGAAATAGCAAATACTTAGGTAAACAAATTACAAAATATGGTAACGGTACCTACCGAGTACGGCGATATTATATGTTCGTTTATTGCTGATATCTCATCAACCATTTATCCTAGAAATTCGTTTTGAATACATTATACGAAGTGCTTATCATTATCTATAAAAAAAGGTATAATATGATAGTTCTTCGAGAATGTAACCATTATTTATTACTATAATACTATAAATGGGCATATGTTCTACATGTAAAAGTAGGCCTCCTAACTGCTAGCGCTTTTAGTTCAGTTCGACGCCGCATAGACCGATATAATACACGTATGGTATAGAAGCGTCCGCCAACCTGAGTAGATAACCGTGGTTAATAGTAATGTTTGATTATTAACAATTATAATAGTACTTAATAATTAAAATCTCCAATGGTTTATTGACCAGTATATATTTTATTTTGTTTACATTCTTACTCAAATATTATCCTCAAGTAGGATTTTCGTGATACTTTTTTACGTCATTATTGCGATTAAAATTATTATTGTTTCGAGGCTGATATTGATTATTGTTGAAATTATTTCTATTAATGTGATTTATATCAGGTCTGTTAAAATTTGGATTTTGATTACTTTGAGGTCTATTATTATTTGGTGCATTATAATTATTATAACGATTAGTGTTATTAAAATTATTATTCCGCCTATTAAAATTGCTGGTATCCCCGTTAGAGTTGTTTTCTTGTCTACCTGAACTATTGCCTCTATAATATTGGTATGCATCTGACTCAGACTTAAATTCAGTTTCTTCATCCTTAGCAATCTGGATAGCTAATTCTAAAGTGGGTGGTTTTTGAGATTTCACGATGGTCTTTAAGCTAGGTATTAACCCCTTTATAAAAACTACCAATGTCTGTTCCTTTAACTGATCGCGTATTGTATTTGCCTGTTCTGTACTTTTACCCTTTGTACTTGCTACACATAGATTGAAATATAACTGTTCTACACGTCTAGCATATGCACCTACATCTTCGTTACCTCTCATACGTACTGAATTTAATGCTACCTGCAATGAAGAAGTGGATTGTTGAGGTTCGAAAGCGTCTAATAAAATTAATTTTATTCCTTCCCAATCACTAGTGTCCCTAGCTATATCGACACACATTTAAAGCTTGGTCGAACAACTTGGTATTAATAAATTTCGTGAGAATAGGCAGGTCTTCTTTCTCTACTGCCGAACATGCTAATTCGCAAGCTTTTATGAATTGGTAAACGTCCCGTTCGCCGGTACATGTAGGGATCATGAGGGTGGCTTTATCTAATGGAATCTTTCCTGGCATTTTGGTTTTCTTGATTCGTTTAACGTGTTCTAATTGCGTATGTATTATCCCCTTCTGCGTACGAGTACCTATCTGTCGCAGCTCAGTTTCGTTTACTATTATCGGTCTTATGCTTGTATTCAATAAATCCTTTTCCCTAATAGCTTCTAAATATTTCTCCCTATCGAAATCTTTGGAATATTGATAACCTTCTTCTGTACTTAAATCAATTAATAATTCCTTATCGTCAACTACTGCTGTTTCTTTAATTAATTCGCTATCCTTATTATTAATAATATCAGATTTAATTAATACGACTTCCCTAACTTTCTGGTCTACTACTCGTATACTTTCAGCTTCGCTTTCTGTTAAACTAGAATTGGTTTCTTTTTGACTCATTAATCAATAGTCATAATCAAGTAATTAAAATTAAATAATCAGATTTAAAATAAATATAGAATTAAGATTTAATTGACACACTAGCGTAAAATAAATTAATCTTACGTAAATAATTATTTCGTTAACTAAAATCTACCTAAATAAAATATCAAATAAATAAATAACTATTCTAACAATTAAATAATAATAGTATAATTATTCCTATTATCAAACAAAAATTTTTTTTTTACATTAATTCAACCAACCAGTCATACGACATCTATACTTAAATAGTAACTCCTACTAACTGTATTAATTGAATAAAAAAAAATTTATCAACCTACTATTTTCAACACGTAAGGACTTATTTCGGCCTTATAAAAATAAAATTCAAAATATAGACTCACTGTCTTCAATTAATTTCACTAATCTCAGGACTTACCACACGGCCTGTAAATAAATTCAATAAAACTCGACTTCACTTGTCGTAATAATTCAAAACACAAAAGGACTTACTTCACGGCCTATAAATAAATTCAATAAAACCTCGACTTCACTTGTCGGAATAAATATAACACAAAAGGACTTACTACTCACGGCCTATATAAATTCAATAATTCAATAACTCGACTTCAATTGTCGTAATAATTCATAAAAACTTAGGGCTTACCTCCGGCCTATAAAATCAACATAGACATCAATGTCTTAAATAAATTCAACAAATACAAGGACTTACTTCTCGGCCTTTAAAATAAATTTTCCCAATACAGACAACAATTGTCTAAAATAATTCACAAAATACAAGGACTTACTTCCGGCCTTTTAAATAAAATTATAAAATATAGACATCAATTGTCTCAATAAAATTCACAAAATATAAGGACTTACTTCCCGGCTTTTAAATAAAAATTCCCAATAAATTCTCAATATATTCAACAATAAAGACTCAACTGTCTTAAAATAATTAAAATATTTTTTTATAATAATTCCCAATTTATTATAATATTACACGATCTATTTCAATCAAATATTACTCAAGATTTATGAATTGTTCAACCTAATTAATTTAAACTATGTATTCATATTTATTTAATAATTAATCAATCACTAAACTCAATCTGAAAAATGAAAATTTTGTTCGAATATATATATTCGCTAAAATATTTAATTTTATTCTATTTCCAAATAATTAAATTAATTTCTGTTATTATTTAATTCAATGTTTCGAACAGCTATTAAATTATTTTATTAAGTAATTGAAATTTATTTTAAATAAAGTTATTATTTTATTTAATGGTTATTTAATTTTCAAAGTCCTAATAAATAAATTTTTTTTATTTTATTTTAATAAAAGGATTAACATTTATTATTTAAATAAATATTATTTTATTTAATTAATTTTTTATTTGGTTTGAATGAAATTTACTTAGAGTATTTATTTTATTTACTTATTTAACTAATTGAATATTTCTTTTAAAATATACTATTATTTTATTTAACTATTAATTTAAGTCAAGTTCGAATAACTATTATTTTATTTAAATGGAAATTATTTAAAGAGAAAATTAAAAACAAATTATTGTTTTAGTTAACTAAAAAAATTTAATTTAAGTTTCAAATAATTGTTAAGTTATTTTAATTAAAACGTTTAGGAAAAATTAAAATAATATTATTATTTTATTTTATTTGAATGATTGGAAATTATTTAAAATAGAACTATTATTTAATTTAATTTAAATGAAAATTATTTTAAAATAAAATTCTATTTATTTTATCTAAATGATTAAAATAGTGGTCAAGTGACTAAAATTGTTATTTTATTTATTTAATGATTGTAGAATTATTTTTTAAATTAAATTATATTTTCTATTTTATTCGAATGATTGAAATTTATTTTAGAATTTAATTATTATTTTAACTTATTTAAATGATTGAAAAATTTCTACGAAATTAAATTATTATTTATTATATTTAAAAATTTGCTAACTCGCGACGTTATTGTGAAAATAAAATTATTACTCTATTCAATGTTATTTAATTTAAAAAAAAAAAAAAATAAATTTCAAACAACTATTAAATTATTTTATTTAAATATTATTTAATTAAAAGTGTTTAAGATTTTTTAAGTTACAATATGTTATTATTTTTTATTATTATTTAATTAGACAATAAAAATATTTTAAATTAAAACTTCAGTTTATTTAATTATTATTTAATTATTATTTTATTTTATTATTATTTTATTATATTTATTAAATATTATTTTATTATTTTATATTATTATTTTAAATCTAAGGTTGAACAATTTTATTTTATTTATTTAAAAATTTTAAAGTTCCTCACAATTTATTTTATTTAATACGAAAAATTCAAAGTTCTCGATAACTCCCTTATTTAATTTAACACGAATAATTTTTTCACTTTATAATATATACTATGGTCATATAATATACCATAGGAGACGAACAACGATTTAATTACTCTAAATACTCACAACAACACGGCGGGTACTGCGGGTGCTTCCATTTGTTTGGTTGTAATGTTGATTGTAGTAGGGTGTTATGTAGTTGTACAGGATTCTTCTCGGAGTTGTTGGCAGGTGATCAGTCTTCCAACGGTGATCCAGTGATGGATTTCCCTCCTTGATCGAATTTAGAAGATGAAAATTTTTCAAAAAAATTTTTCGAAAATTTCGAAAAAATTTTTAAAGTGTTCTTCGGGTTTCTTCTAAGTATCTTTTGAGACACCCTGTCCACAGCGCCAATTTGTAACGTGCCCAACAGCGTTACTTGTTGATTTGGAAGCAATAATAGAACAATAACCTCTTTTGATTGTATTTATTGTATTTATTTTATAAACAGTTTTATGGAATTTATCCTAAGTCCAAATAATAAACTAAAAGCGAGTTGTGACTATGAGTATTTAGTGGTGTGACTGTCGAAGTTGAGGTTGGTTGCTCGTCTGACGGACGCCCGTCCATCAGCTCTCCTCGATGGATCTCTGTCCCTTGCCACTTCCATACTTTTTAAGACCATATATGGTCTTGCGGTTAAGCCTTTTGTGACCTTTTGTGGATTTCACACGCTTGCACGCGCCGGAAATCTACATATCTCTATATTGTAAATTTGTGGTGTTATTTAACATAATTATATTCATATAATCATAATCAAGTAGTTATTCATATACGTAGTCATATATCTATTGTCGCACGCAGCTCATGGTCACGCGCTTGATATAAAAATTATGGATATTATATTATTACTCTATTAAGCGCTCGTGTATAATATTTAAATATACGCGGTGCGAACATTATATGATTACGTATGCATTGAATGTGTTTAACCCATATGACTAAATAGTCACAGCTCGCTACACCTCACCGCCCTTTCAAAGGTTTTTGTGGGGCTACAATTTTGTAGGGCTACAAAAAGCTTTAAAATTTTACATAGATAAAAGTTTACAATTGGTTTACATATATGTTTCATGAGTTTACAGATACAATATATAAATAATTAATCATTGTCTTATTATGACAATTTACATGATAATTTTTTTTTTTTTTTTTTTTTTTAGATTACTCGTCTAGAGTATTACAATTGATTAAATTGATACAATAATGTTACATATATTATAAAATTTAAATACAGATAAAAATATTTGTTAGTAATTCGATTAAATTAATTGATTAAAATACAATAGTTCCAATTGATTAAATACAATTAATTGATTAAAATACAATAGTTCCAATTGATTAAATACAATTAATTGATTAAAATACAATAGTTCCAATACAATATTAATATAATATTTAATGTTATAATAATAAATGTTAGTTTACATATATAATATTTATTGATTACAATAAAGTGTTGGCTAATAGTAATGTTTGATTATTAACAATTATAATAGTACTTAATAATTAAAATCTCCAATGGTTTATTGACCAGTATATATTTTATTTTGTTTACATTCTTACTCAAATATTATCCTCAAGTAGGATTTTCGTGATACTTTTTTACGTCATTATTGCGATTAAATTATTATTGTTTCGAGGCTGATATTGATTATTGTTGAAATTATTTCTATTAATGTGATTTATATCAGGTCTGTTAAAATTTGGATTTTGATTACTTTGAGGTCTATTATTATTTGGTGCATTATAATTATTATAACGATTATTGTTATTAAAATTATTATTCCGCCTATTAGAATTGCTGGTATCCCCGTTAGAGTTGTTTTCTTGTCTACCTGAACTATTGCCTCTATAATATTGGTATGCATCTGACTCAGACTTAAATTCAGTTTCTTCATCCTTAGCAATCTGGATAGCTAATTCTAAAGTGGGTGGTTTTTGAGATTTCACGATGGTCTTTAAGCTAGGTATTAACCCCTTTATAAAAACTACCAATGTTTGTTCCTTTAATTGATCGCGGATTGTATTTGCCTGTTCTGTACTTTTACCCTTTGTACTTGCTACACATAGATTGAAATATAACTGTTCTACACGTCTAGCATATGCACCTACATCTTCGTTACCTCTCATATGTACTGAATTTAATGCTACCTGCAATGAAGAAGTGGATTGTTGAGGTTCGAAAGCGTCTAATAAAATTAATTTTATTCCTTCCCAATCACTAGTGTCCCTATATCGACACACATTTAAAGCTTGGTCGAACAACTTGGTATTAATAAATTTCGTGAGAATAGGTAGGTCTTCTTTCTCTACTGCCGAACATGCTAATTCGCAAGCTTTTATGAATTGGTAAACGTCCCGTTCGCCGGTACATGTAGGGATCATGAGGGTGGCTTTATCTAATGGAATCTTTCCTGGCATTTTGTTTTTCTTAGTTCGTTTAACGTGTTCTAATTGCGTATGTACTATCCCTTTCTGCGTACGAGTACCTATCTGTCGCAGCTCAGTTTCGTTTACTATTATCGGTCTTATGCTTGTATTCAATAAATCCTTTTCCCTAATAGCTTCTAAATATTTTTCCCTATCGAAATCTTTGGAATATTGATAACCTTCTTCTGTACTTAAATCAATTAATAATTCCTTATCGTCAACTACTGCTGTTTCTTTAATTAATTCGCTATCCTTATTATTAATAATATCAGATTTAATTAATACGACTTCCCTAACTTTCTGGTCTACTACTTGTATACTTTCAGCTTCGCTTTCTGTTAAACTAGAATTGGTTTCTTTTTGACTCATTAATCAATAGTCATAATCAAGTAATTAAAATTAAATAATCAGATTTAAAATAAATATAGAATTAAGATTTAATTGACACACTAGCGTAAAATAAATTAATCTTACGTAAATAATTATTTCGTTAACTAAAATCTACCTAAATAAAATATCAACTAAATAAATAACTAATCTAACAATTAAATAATAATAGTATAACTATTTCCTATTATTAAACAATATATTTTTTACTTTAATTCAATTAACCAGTCATACGACATCTATACTTAAATAGTAACTCTTACTAACTGTATTAATTGAATTAAAAATTTTATCAACCTACTATTTTCAACACGTAAGGACTTATTTCGGCCTTATAAAAATAAAATTCAAAAATATAGACTCACTGTCTTCAATTAATTTCACTAATCTCAGGACTTACCACACGGCCTGTAAATAAATTCAATAAAACTCGACTTCACTTGTCGTAATAATTCAAAACACAAAAGGACTTACTTCACGGCCTATAAATAAATTCAATAAAACCTCGACTTCACTTGTCGGAAAAAATATAACACAAAAGGACTTACTACACACGGCCTATATAAATTCAATAATTCAATAACTCGACTTCAATTGTCGTAATAATTCACAAAACTTAGGGCTTACCTCCGGCCTATAAAATCAACATAGACATCAATGTCTTAAATAAATTCAACAAATACAAGGACTTACTTCTCGGCCTTTAAAATAAATTTTCCCAATACAGACAACAATTGTCTAAAATAATTCACAAAATACAAGGACTTACTTCCGGCCTTTTAAATAAAATTATAAAATATAGACATCAATTGTCTCAATAAAATTCACAAAATATAAGGACTTACTTCCCGGCCTTTAAATAAAAATTCCCAATAAATTCTCAATATATTCAACAATAAAGACTCAACTGTCTTAAAATAATTAAAATATTTTTTTATAATAATTCCCAATTTATTATAATATTACACGATCTATTTCAATCAAATATTACTCAAGATTTATGAATTGTTCAACCTAATTAATTTAAACTATGTATTCATATTTATTTAATAATTAATCAATCACTAAACTCAATCTGAAAAATAAAAATTTTGTTCGAATATATATATTCGCTAAAATATTTAATTTTATTCTATTTCCAAATAATTAAATTAATTTCTGTTATTATTTAATTCAATGTTTCGAACAGCTATTAAATTATTTTATTAAGTAATTGAAATTTATTTTAAATAAAGTTATTATTATAAAAATATAAAAAAAACATACATCATTGTAAAACCAATACATTCATCGCTCCGCTCAGAATCTAAAAAAGGTACTACTAGGTACCAAAGATATGAATTAGTTTAGTTTATAAGTAGGTATATTACAATATAGTATACAGTATATTACTTAATTATTGTAATGATGTATATACATATTTAAAATATATTTCATGTGCTTAAATAAATTACTATTGTAATCTTAATAATCTTATAAATTATAAGTATTAATATTTTTATTTGTTTTTATGAATATTCAATATATTATTATTGAAGTTATGTCGCATTAAGATTTAACACATTATTTACATAATTGTATACCTACTTAATAGTATACAATTTGATAGATACTCATCTTTGATATTACAGTATAAACAAAAAAATAATACCTAAAATAAGAACACCAAATTTTTCTTTTTATCATCCATTTCTAGTACGCCCCCTAAATTCATAATACTTTAGACGCCCTAGGGCACTTGCCCCATTTGCCCCCCCCCTTGGGACGGCTATGGCTAACGACTAAATTAACAAGACTCTATTTGTATAATTTTTCTTATCCTATTCTTATTTCTCATCTATCCATTCGATAAGTTAATTTTCGCATTTAAAGTTAACGCATTAACGTCGAAAAATACTTAACTACATTTTATTATTTTTTTTTTTTTTTATGTTCTATTACATTTATCAATTATGATGTATACGTGTAAAACTTTTTATAAAAAAAACTAATTCTTATCATTTTTATTTAAATACTATATAAAAATATTGTCTTACAGAAACGTAACACTATTAATTAAGAAAAATTAGATTTCCAAACTTTATTCAGGAAAATGCATTAGTGGAGATAACACGGCGGGATATACAAATAGCTAATAGGGCATAGATGATAAATCCTTTTAAACTAATCTTTTCTATTATATTATATTATAATAATATTTACCTATTGATTTGATTTGACTTGCTTTTATATAAAATTAACTGTTTTTTAGAACAACAAAATATAATTTTAGGTAGGTACCTACCTACGATTATTATCGTATATTCGTAGGTATATTATTTATGTTAATATGTTATACCTATTTTATAGATTTTAATTAGACCAAAAACTGAAAAAAACTATTATTATAATATAAACATCGTAATAAGATAGGTACTTATATTATTATTATAAAATAAATATAGTAATAACTAATAAGATACATACATAGAATATAACTGCCCGGCCCTAGGCGTCCCTATAATTCGATTATTCGACTGGCCCATCGGGAAGTTTCCCGAACTCCCGACCTGCCAGTCTGGCGTCTGAAAAATACAATAAATGCAATTTTTAATATGAAAATAAATATATTTTCATATAGTTCTATTTTAAAATAATTGTCCGGTGTATTGTGATCAGTTATTATCATTTGTCATAAAATCGTCAAGAAAGTTGTTATTCTTTTAGTATAATTTAAATTCTGTAGCATCACAGTGATCTGACGAATCTCTTAGTGTACAGTGATCGAGTGATCCGACGTTAATATTTAATATGTACAAATTCCATTACTGATTGGGATCGTGAAAAGTATTTAAAATTAATACAGTTGAAGATGAGATTGTACAACATTTTAATAAAAATTTAAAAAATGATCCATGGTTAGGCATGGCAAATACAATGACTGAACATTTAGACATTGTTAAAAAAATTGAACAGTCTATGTGGATCATTCTGGAGTGAAAAATCCGAAACGAAAAACTTTTTTCGAACAGGAATATAGGTAATAAATGTTTTATAAATCCAGTAACTATCCAGTTCAAGACTGTATAGTATAGTGCAGGGGTCTCCAAACTACGGCCCGTGGGCCGGATACGGCCCACGAACAAGTTTTAACCGGCCCGTGGCCCTCATAGGACGCATAGGTAAATATAGATAAAAAAATTATTTCAAAAATGTAATTATATTATATTATATTTATACCTATTTATTTTTATTTAAGTATATTGTAAAGTAAACAATATTTTATACAAAAATATAAACCTACCTATATTATTTAGGTACCTAAATATTATCATAAAATTAAAAATTATATGTGTTAATAAACTTTTGGCCCACCAAGAGCATTTGATTTTTTTTGTGGCCCTTGAATAAAAAAGTTTGAAGAGTCCTGGTATAGTGTATTGTACCTTAGTCCCCTTAAATGTATAGTGTATACTTACTAGTTTACTGCAGTAGGTAAGTACCTATAATATATGTAATGGTGTCGCTCATATATTCATATTATTAACACCATTATTATAAAAGAAATTTGTAATTATTAAAATGAAATCTGATTATCTTAATTTGACTAGATTCGTTCAAATCCGTGTAAAAAAATACGTTTTTTGAATTTTAAATTTTAAATAAGTAAGTAGGTAGGTAGTCCAGTGGATATTTTAACTAATATACTAGGTGACAGAAATGTTGCCCAGTGAAAACTTTTTGTCGCCTAGTAGATGATATATTTAATTACTGGGCGACAAAAATTTTTGTAAAAATTTGATGTTCGAAATTATTATATGATTTTATTTATTGATTATTAATTAATAATTATTATATTTAATTTTGTTATTTATTTATAACGTATATCATTTCGTTTGATAAATAATTATTGAGAATGAAAAGCCCATGTGACCGTTTACCGCTGCCCGTAGGTATCCATAGAATAATACAATGCAAGAAAGCGCGCACGCGACAATGCGACATGTATTCTGGTCGTCAGTCGTCCCGGCAAATATCTACATATTGGTTGTTTTTGATTTTATTTTAGTACTTTTTCCTATAAAATATTAGCCAAATAATTATTTTGCTTTGAACCTTTAAACAGTTTAAACTTTCAAGCCTTCAAGGTACCAGGTTGCCTAATACGTCATACGATACTACGACCTTCGTCACTTTCAGTACCTAAGTATAAAATAATTTAAAATCTAATATTTTATACTTGGACTTATACTAAATACAGTACCTCTTCTCAATAAAGATAATATATTACAAAATACAATAGTCCTAAATGAAATATACCTATATTATATATATGGGCTATATACTTGCATAACATGATATATTATATACTAGTGAAATTAGTTGTATTTATATAATCAATGGTATAAATATTATTAATATTCTGTACATTTCTATGAATAATCAATATAATAACTATTATTATAAATTATTATTTTTTGAGTAAAATAATTAATACTGAAAAGGTATTTATAAGCTCATAATATGTTGAGTGAAATTTATTTTTTTTAATGTCGTCCAGTGATAATTTCTTAAAATATTCAATGGTAGGTAATATTTAAAATATGATTTATTTTAAAGATAAATCTTTTTTCGATATAGGTAGGGCTGAAGGAGACCCTGGATATTTATAACATTGTTAATATACCTATTTTATAGTAAGTTATATCTTGTGAACTAATCGTTTGCTAGGGTACTATAGATACAGGTATGCTACTCCACCATTTTGCGCCTAATAATCTTATGTGAATATGATTTTCTCTAAGTTTATTTTATCATTTTGTCATTGATAAATGAGTCGTAAAATGGTGGCATAGAATACAAATTATATTTAGACAGCCTTACTTATGCTTTCATTTCATACCAATAGGTAGTGTTTGAAAATTTCATGAAATTTAAAAAAATGAAATATTTCAGTATTTTAATATATTTTGTTTTATTTTTAAATAAGTTTTATTTTTACATATAATTGTCATAAATTACCTTCATCACTATATGGTACCTGTATGTATACCTAACCTTTGGTATTATACATTTAAATTGGTATTCAAAATTTTTAAATATTTTAATGTTTAAATGATACAAGTAGGTATACAATATTATACATGTATATTGTATACTTACTGAATTCTGACATTAGAATTTAGAACACTGAATATTGTGTTAAAAAAATATATAAATTGTGTTTTTATTTGTGTTAAAAAAATTTCAATGTTTCACGTTTTTGTGAAATATTTCACAACTTAGTGAAATATTTCATGAAATATTTCTCATACTTCAAACACTACCAATAGGTAGATAATGTAATGATAATTATTTGACAATAGATAATAGCTGTAATCACTGTTTAAGAATAGACAGTTTCTATCTTATATCACATCGAATTTTTCCTTATAGCTATCAACATATATGTGATGGAATTTTACACCTTGGAATTTTTATGTGTCAGAACTAATTACTTATTATTATAATTATTTATAATTATTCTTCCCCTTATAAAGTTAAACCTAATAAAAAAGAAAATAAATAAATTATTATAACTAAACCGAAATACTCAATCAATTCATTTTAACTTCTTTTGGTCTGTATTTTAAATTGATTGAGCCTCTTGCCACGTAATTTATTGGTAAACATGCTAACACATCTAGCATTCGACAAAAAGTAGGTACTAAAAAATTAGTATTCTCTATAATACTTCTCATGATCTATGGTTGGGTTTTTATATTATTTCATATTATGGCGTATGTTATTTGTAGCCTCATTAATGGCAGATTTTTCAAAATCAATATTTAAAATACTAGGACACTGCAAATTTAAATTTATGATGATAGACACAAAAAAAACACATATTATTGTAAAATCAATAAATTCATCGCTACGCTCAGAATATAAAAGGTGTACAAGTGAGTGTCGCTCTGCTGTACAGTAGGTTACAAGTGGGTCATTGTAATGGATGGTGTTAAATTAGATTTCAATTATATAATATCATTGTATATGAAAAACGATTTTGATTGAAAACGGTCAATCAGTGAGTCAAGTATATTTGAGGTTGTTATTGTGAATTAAGTAATTGATATGTAACCTATTTAGCTACGTGGAACCTTGTTTTAAATTTTCAATAATTAGCTATAAAAGTTGAATATTTTATACATTTTTAACTATACAATTATTATTAAATTTTAAATTTGATAAATTTTGTCAAAATTCGAACTTTAAATGCTTATAAAAAAAATGTACCTATGTATTTTAATATTTTTCAACTACTACTGTAACAACAGCAGGAGTCTTGTATTCAATTTTCACGCATTTTTAACCAACCGATACAATTTTATGGATAATTATAGAAAAATATACTGAGAAAAAAAAAGGAAACTTACAATGCCCGTAAACAGCTCAAAAAGAGTCAAAATATTTTTAAAATGTTATGGTGCAAAGAAAATAAAAATATAAACATTCAGTAAAATTGTCATGTATCTACAGTTATTCGTTTTTGAATAACAACAAATTAATAAAACCACTACATGAGAAATCGATTGAATATAAAATATTGTAAAAATATGAACTTAAAACGCTCATAAAAATGTAATTTGATTTGATTGTAGACATTTTTTTTTTGATAAAGGTAGACAAACTTATGAATAATATTGTATTCCATTTTCAAATCTAAGATTTAAATAAAAATTTAATATATTTTTACATGCCATATAAGTTTATTATAGTGTGTATAGGCCCGGTGTGGACTGCTGGTCAAAAACATATACATTGTATTTGGCTTGTACCACATCGTTGTTTATTAGATTTATAAGTTCAATATTATTAAAATTATATCAATGTAATTGAATGGTCATTAAGTTAAACCAAACGACTACAATATGTTTATTTGATAATATTTTTATTATAGTGTTAAAAATAAATCAATTAATGATTTGGATAAAGAAAATTGTACAGAATGGCTATATTTTATATTCATATGTTTAAATTTTATAATATTATGTCTAAATTCACTATAAAGTCTAATATTTTGTTAACAACACACATTGGTTTTACTATGAAGTATAAAATATAGGCATTTTGTACAATTTTCTTTATCTAAATCATTAATTGATTTATTTTTAACACTATGATCAAAATATTATCAAATAAACATATTGTAGTCGTTTAGTACTTAATGACCATTCAATTACATTGATATAATTTTAATAATATTGAACTTATAAATCTAATAAACAACGATGTGGTATACCTACGAGGTGTTTTTTTTTAATGTCGTGCCTAAAGCTCCCTCCCATTTATATTTTTCCAACTCATCGGAAGGTACTCCAAAAGTGGTATTTGCAACAAAATGCGTTAACAATAGACATTTTTGGGGTTATTGTATTAAAAAGATTAAATAATCATTTATTATAATATATGAATATACCGAGATGTAATGTAAATGTGTGAATCATTGTGGATAAAAAAAAAACAAATTCCCAATCGTGCTGGTTAAAGATATAAATATAAAAAAATAAAATATCCATTGTAATCATTATTGTACGTTATTCTATCTATGATCACAGTCAAAACCATATAAATTAATTCTTGTGAATTTTTCGACAAGCAGAGAGCTCCACCATATAGGTAGTAAGATTGACCGTGAGCACGACTTTCATGGCCACTTCTTACCTATATACACACAGATATAAACTATTTTAAGTGATGAAGAGATACCTATATATTAAAGGCTTACAAAATATATAAAAATGGAATATTTGTCTGATGAAATTTGATTTGACCTATATATTTTGTAACGGATTTCATATCAAATTATGTTCGTTTTTTATTGGGTAGGACCTACCTATAAACATAATATAGAAATAATAAAACATAATATGATAATATTGAACTAAATTTTAAAAATACAGCTATTTATTCCGGCTACTGACTGACAAAATAAATCAACCACATATTTCATTATTTACATTCCATTATAGCATGGCCTCGAATGGCTTAAAAACTATTCTTCTGTTTAACAAGTGCCATATAAAATAATGACTTGAAAGTTGAAACGTAAGTAGTATCCTCAATACATTAAAATTGACAGTTTGTACAATTTCCTTATACCAGGCAGTTGATTGGTAACAAATGAATCGGAAACCTATGGACAATCCTCCGGTGGATATAATAAAAACGTTTTTTTTTTACGTGAACTAATTTTAATCAGAATAAACGAATATGCGGTTATGATTATTGATTATAATATGATTATTAGTGGGTAAGACACCCTAAAATAACTGGTTCAATCTATCATCTAAACCTTCCTTAAATCGTTAAGATCGGTTGACTATTTTTGTTATACTATATGATTCTGCAGACTGCAATACACTTTAGTTTTTTTTATAAAATATAGCTATTATCCGTGGCTTCTATTCTAATATTCTTACAACCCAAATAACATGTTCGTACAACTTGGGGAAAAATGTTGGTAAAATAATATTAACTATATTTACTAAAAATAAGTACCACATCCGTTTTTACAACTATTTTCTATTATGGTTAAACTATTTTTAAGAACTATTATCTTTAATATAAACATTTTAAGAACTGAAAACTACCTACTCTTTCGAATTTTGAATTAGGTACATCAAGTGTGTAATTATTGTGCGGTATTACCACTTGCACACCTTTTTACGTTTATTTGTTTACAACTACTATTTGTTAAAAAATGCAGTTATATTAAGATATTTTAAAAATTAATAGGACCTAATTAAATATAATTATCCATTAAACTCATATGTGTAATACAAGCGACACAACCCACATTTTCATTGGTATTATTATTTTGTCAAACAAAGTGATTTTTATGGGATAGGTGGCTCAGTGTGTTTTTAATCAAAATATTTCATCATTATTAACAATTATTGACTTAGGTAGGTACGACATATCGTTAATCAATAAATTGTTAATGACGACGAAATATTTTGATATAATATCTACTTACACACTAAGCCACTTAACCTATATGAGTCACATTGTTTGACTAAATTCTTGTGATGTAGTTATATACGGCTATAATAATTATCCTAAGGCGCCAAAAAGCCGAGTAGTCTTATAAGCCATCATGGTTTCAGTTAAAGCGATATATTCGTAGCACTAGGCTCTTAAAAAAAAAATACAGTGTTGTCAATGATTAATGATTATATTATGTTTTAGCTACGTAGCCTGTGAACATTTGAAACTGCATACCTATTACATACCTAAAATACCACACACATAAATTGTTTTTTAATTTGAAACGTTTCTTTGTTATAAAGAAAAACATCAGTGCCTTCGTATCGGGCGGTAAATTCCATCATACAATAATATATAGATAGTATTCCTATTGATATTTTAGAAAGTCTACTTGCTGCGTATAGTGACAGCCGACAGTCGGTTCAATACAATATTACATATTTTGTAGTGTATGATGACACTCGGCCATAAATCAATATGTTTTCTATATTATATTACACATAAAACCAGATACCATAATAATATTAGGTCAGTCAATAGGGGCTTTTGCCTTGCAAAAAATACTTAAGTTTTGAAACTTGGCTTTAAGTTTCGTCTTGGGGCACCGATTGACCAAAAAAAATGTGCCATCCTAGATTTAAGGGGAAATTTTTCACTTTTTTACGGTCTTTTTACAATATCTCTATAACTATTAACTACTATAAAAATAACTTACATGAAAATTGAAGACCATAAAATTTGTGACAAGTAAGGTTCTATACATTTTTAGCTAAAGAGTAATAAGATAAGTGACAAAGTCCATCCATCATCCAAAGTCCGTCATAGAGATAGAATGGGATGCTATAATGCCGTATATATACGTATGTACGTAGTTTGCAAACAGATCGAACGTAGAATAGGTATATAATATATGTTTAGTTTCGTGTTGTTATACTGTAAATAGTATTGCTGAAATATTTTATTATTAATAACTTACCTCATTTGGTATTTTTATAAAGCACATATGGATACCTATGTGCTGATTTCACGATGTATGATAGTGCAAAGAGTAGGTGTAGGACTTCCGACACTAAGACTCCGATGTTTGTTAATATTTAACCAAAGAAATGCACCATAAATAAAAAACAAATTTATTTTTCATTTTTACTTAGGTATATGTAGTTTGTGAGCAAACAGAGGAAGAAAAAATACGAATTTGTTTGATCTTTGAAGTATTCATCGGATTCCAACGTTCTTCGGCTATATATTATAGGTAGGTACCTATATAATATAATTGGTATTCTATAAAAATGGGAAAAATGTCCCTGGTAAACAAGTCCCGAAAAAATATCCGAAACCAAGAATGTCCGAGGTGAAATTTTCTAACAGCTATTCTTTTTTTAATAAAAAGACGTATGTAAATATGTTTAATATGATTTTAGAAAAATGTGCAAGTATAAATTTAAATTCGCAGTGTCCTAGTATTTTAAATATTGACTTTGAAAAATCTGTTATTAATGATGCTACAAATTGTTTAGTACACCATAATATTAAATAACATAAAAACCCAATCATAGATCATGAGAAGCAATATAGGGAATACTAATTTTTTAGTACATTTTGTCGAATGCTAGATGTGTTGGCATGTTTACCAATAAATTACGAGGCAAGAGGCTTAATTAATTTAAAATAAAGCCCACGAGAAGTTAATATGAGTTGATTGAGTATTTCGGTTTAACAAATAATTAATATATTATTTTTTTATTAGGTTTAACTATATAAAGGGAAGAATAATATAATAATAATAATAATAATAAGTAATCAGTTCCGACACATAAAAAGTCTAAGGTGAAAAATTCCGTCACATATAATTTGATAGCTAAAAGGAAAAATACGATATTATAAGATAGAATCGGTCTATTCTTAAACTGTGATTACCACCATGAACTATGATTAATATATTAATTAATTAATTAATCAAATTTCATTTTAATAATTACAAATTTCGTTTATAATAATAGTGTATTAAATACACAGAGTAATATATTAAATGAGTAGTTATCAACAGTTTTGTTTTACTCAATTATAATTCACAACATTTTAATTTTTAACGATTCCTAGGTACCTAGTTACGAGGAAGTTACTGGCGACTTGTTCAGCGATCATTACGATTTCGCAACATTTTATTAATATTGATGATTTAATTTTACAAAAAAAAAAAGGAGTAATAGGGATAATGGGATATTGTTGTTATTTAAACGGAAAAACAATGGCTAATAAATTTAATTAGAAAAAAAAACATCACAACAAAAATCCAACGTACCTATATACGGTATATTCGTGTCATTACAAGACCCTGGAACATTTTGCTTAGAACAACAAATTAAAAATTATAACATTACCTAAATTAATATGTACTGGTCAAGTCGGAAAAGTATGGCCCATCATTTCCTGTAAAGTGATGTTCATATTTCAAAATACGTTTACAAAAATATCTTAGTTAGTTGCCTTGTAAATTACAATTAATAAAACGTTATTCGACAAAACAATTTTAAAAGTCATGAAAATAATTAATAAAGAAATAACACAAGGAGACGGTTATTTGCATTATATTTCTATTTTAATTTTGGTTTCTATTATATTAGTATAGAAAGGTACATTTTAGATATAATTATGTAGTAATTATTAGTAGGTATAATATATAACTGCATGATTGTTTAGAATACAAGGATATCGCATTTATTGCATTATAATAATATTTTTGTTGTTTTAAAATTGTATAGATAACAAAGACTTAATTTAATTGTTCATGATATACTTAAAATATTTTTTTCTTATTTCAATTCAAATATAGCATATTATTATGGTTGATATTGAGTATCAGTATTTTAAAAAAGTATTCAACTACAGATACAGATGATACCTATTTTCAAAAGTACCTATTTAAAATACGTATCTGAATACTTGGAAAAAAAAGTATTTGTGTACTAGGGGAAGATGGGGGAATGGCGGCAACCTAAGCGGGAGCACGTGTATCTCCGGTAATAAAAATCCAACTATTTTACTGTCAATTACATTAGAACTATAAAGTTGTTAGCTACTAGTTACTACGTATACAAGTTTCAAATTTTTAATGTTAAGTGTAATATTTTTTATTTTCATTTTTTTTAAAAACGTAAATGACCGGTATTACCCTTATAGTGGGGTAATACCAGTCACATAAAAATTCATGTAAAAGTATAGGACAAAATATAAATTTCTAAAAATCATACAAATAATGAGCAAATTAACATGTTGTCAGTACAGAGATATTTATCAATATTAAGAATTACTTAAGTGTATTAGATATGTTTGTTTTTTGTATTTATAAATGTGAAAAATATAACCAAATATAACTAACTTAGATACTAAAAAGGGACCGCTATTACCCCATCACACTTGGCCGATAATACCCATTTCACAGTTTTTTTTTGAAATACATGCATTTACTTAAAAATTATACTATGTAAGTGAATTATGAGCACATAATTGCAATCCTCATAATATTTAGATGTAAATATAACCGTTGATGTAGAAAAAATATTAAAACACTTAACTTCAGACGATTGTCAATTTTCAAAAATATTAGAACGAAAGTGATAATGAAATTGATAACAAATTTTGAAAAATGTTGTTTATCATTTTGAGACGTCAGATATTAGGTTTTGATAACAACACTTATTAAATAACGTGAAAATCTAAATTTTAGCTATCATATTTCATGAGATATGCCACTGACCGGTATTACCCACTGACCGGTATTACCCACTGACCGCCATTCTCCCATCAACCCCTACTTCTTATAGGTACAGTACGTCGGTAACGTACTACTTCAGCATTACCTAAAAAACGCCACTGGAGGCGCTAGAATCATCCGCCCGCTCTCGTGATGCGTATTGTATGGTTCTACACAACACTACAACAGCTGTCTGCCGTCTGCCGTCACCACTGAGGTGGCTTGTAAAAGGAACTAGTGGCATTTCTGTCTTCTGAGTTTCGAGTTCTGACCATCATTGTGCAACGCCATGGCGTCATCCACGATAATAATTTTGATTTCGATCGTCTCGATCGCGTCTATCACCGCGGAGGCAGTCAATATTGACTCCGCCGATACGGATTGGATTAATAGTGAGTATCTGCATTATTTTTGAATTTCGTATTTGTATACGGGTAAATAATTTTATGTATTCATTGTTTTTCTTAAAATTGCATATTTGTCTTTTGTTTTAAAATATCAATGAATAGTTTTAAAGATATTACCCTTAAAAAATAGTTACCACCAGTGCTGGTATATTGAATAAATTTAAATGAAAAAAAAATTGCTCAAAACAAAACCACTTAAACTTACCAAAATAATTCTTAATAATTATTTTTAATAATCATTTTTAAAATAATGTGTCACGCGTGAACGTGGACTATTTATTTCTCCCGGCAATTTTCGAAAATGTCTTGTTATTGTTGTATAAAAATATATAACTACCTAAAAAGTAAAAAAAAAAAATTCACGGCCTGTTTACAATACGTCATGTATTTCTTAAAAATTCTGGTATATTTTATGTAATTTAAACACTTTATTTTTTATTTGTAATTATTTAAATTTAATCCATGCCATTATGATTTCAGCCCACGTTGACAAATTTCCAGAAACAACAGGTCGCCGGAATTTGCAAACAAGGATCGTTCCTAAATACTATGGCCTCGACGTGTGGCATATGTTGGATTTAAGGCCTAAACTTCAACCGCTGAACACGTTATCGAAGCCTACTAAAGCCGAGCGCATTGAAAGTCAGCATGATGCAGGTTGGAGGTAAATATATTTTTGTTTACATGGTATTAAGGAATTAACAATGCGAGCAATATCTGCCATGGTCACTACACTCTTCTTTATAGCCATTTCTTTATAACACATAACACATTATTTAGATTCGGTGATGCTTAGCAGTCCACATAATATTATAATTTTGTTATTTGAGGCACAATAAGTTATTTAGCTTACTACGCAGGGCGTGCTTATCAGTGGTGCAAGTGGTGCAACTAGGGCTTAAATGTTGGGGAGGGGAGGGCTATTGTCAGTTTACAATTTTCTTCATTTTATTTCTATAAAATATATCAATAAAATGTTATTTATTGGGTAAAAAAGGGTGAACATTTAATACAAGGCTCTTGATATATTGTAACAATAAGAGTTGAAAAATATTAAAAATACATAAGCACAATTTTTTTTTATAAGCATTTAAAGTTCGAATTTTGACAAAATTTATCATATTGAAAATGAAATAATTATTTTGTAGTTAAAAATTTATAAGATGTTCAACCTTTATAGCTAAGGATTGAAAATTTAAAACAAGGTTCTACGTAAATAGGTAAATAGTTATAATAATTATAATAATAGTGATAGAAAAATCAAATTTTATTTGGATTCTTGCGAAAGTCCAAACACTTCACATAGTCATACTGTGTAATTATTTTTAAGTTATAATCCGATATTTTGTTATTGATATAGTTTCTCCCCTATTATTTGGGTTAGTAGTAGTTCTGATACAAATCTTACTACAAACGTTTGTGAAAGTACAAATAATATGTGGACCTACACATTGTATTATTAATTTTTATTATATATTTTGACCAACTACGGTTGTCAGTCCTAAGTGGCTAAGTCTGAATACATTTTCATGTAGGAACTTACGTACGGGTGTATTTTTTTCCGTGAGGGAACTTACATATGTACCCACTCACCTGCTTTGTTTCGTGTGGGAACTTACTAAACCCCTTGGTTATATCTTTACACATCATAGGATAATAGGTCACACGGTCACATTGAAAAATATTAAATGCGTTCCTCTTTCCAGTAACTATGTAATAAAATATATATTTTGTTTTTTTACATATAAAGAAGTCGACGACAAATCGACGGCAAAACATTAGGCGAAGATGGCGGATCCAGCTCACTCTCGTCCCTCGCCAGCTCTAGTTCGCCGTCAAATGTAAACGGTGAGCACGTATACCCCGTCAGTGTAGAAAATTGGATACTCCAACAACTGAAAATCGAGGAAATGAATCGGATCCTGGAACCCACTTTGGGAAACAGACGTCGACGCTTGGCATCCGGTGAAGAAATATCATCAGACAACAATACTACAGCGGACCCGACGGTCCCTATTGATGCGCATAAAATGATTGAAGTTAAATGCTTATTAACTCTTTCGCTCCCTGTATCCCTTCCAACAGAGTGTATACAATTTTATTTTAGATCTTTATTTAAAACTATTCACTGAAATTAATTATACAATTTTATATGTAAATGGTCAAGCTGGGTAATTATTTTGATCTACCATATATATTATTGTTTTTTTTTTATTATTATTTTTGCTCATACCTTACAGTTATAAATTACATATTATTACATGAATATTATAGAAAAGAAAACCACAAACATATTATCCACTAGAAAAAATATATATAAATATATAATACATTATATACATATTACCTTCATAGCATATTATAATTATAATATTATTCTAATAAATATTGGTGTATTTTTTTTTCTCCTGGTATTATAATGGTATAAATGTAAAAATGCATCGTTTTACTGTTTTCTTAATGTTGAAATTTAAAGCTTGAGTAAGTAGTTGCAAAAGTTGATGGTATGGTGTGTGACGGTATAATAGCAACCAATTGAAAGTCAGTACTTGGAGACTGTTGTCAAATAAATAATGTGAAAAATTAATTTTTACATCCGTCTGATAACAAACAAAAAGTTGAGTTTAAAATTACCTAATCATTTAAAAAGTAAATTTGATTGTTTATAGACGAAGACCGTTTTGAAGTAGATGAAATTTTCTATATAACTTTTATATAGATTCAACAAGAGACTCAAGTCTCAAATACATATTATTTAATATTTACCGTAATTGTGGAAGAATAGAAACAGTTTTACACATTTAAGTTGTTTAAAATCTCTGGATCTCAAATATAATCAACGCTTTAAGTACATTACAGTTTGGGTTTTACTGAGTAGGAACCTACAACAAGATGTTTCAATGATTACTTAAGTATAACATTTTATATTATATTATATTTTAGACCTAACTTGAGGGTGAAAAAAAATGTTTATATTTCATAGAATTTGTTATTCAACTCTAATTAGATTAAAAATTTGATTTGTTTTTTTTTAAAAAACTATTTAATTTACTTAATGATACTCTTTATTTAATCTTATTTTTGAAAAACAAAATTTTAAACAATTTTATAATAATATTAGTATTATACATATTTTATTTTTAACAAATAGCATAATTTATTCAGCTTTTTAATGAATAAAATAGTATTCATGTTTCCTATATTAACTTAAATTATAAGACCTTCGAATACTTAGGACATAAAAATGCAAAACATATTATACAAAATCTATACAAGCAGTTACAGTATATTTTTTTAATAGTTACTGAAATATAAAATATATGAAATGTACATATTATAATAGGTATTTGAATATAATTATATAGGTACATTACTGTCTATTCTTCCGTGTAGAAATTATTTACTATTCCCCGTTAGACTTAGTTCCAAAATTTACAAAATGCTTTCCATATTTATCGTAAACAAAAAAGTTAATAAACATTCGAGGGCAAAGTTGAAATAAGTTAACATTTTTCGAGGATTGTATAGTGTACACAGGGACCAATTAGATTTGGGCACTGTAGGTTGAGTATTGAATACCTGTACTGAAAATCAATTAAAATTTTACTGAGTGCCTACTTAAATAATTATAAAAAACTTGAAATTGATGCTTCAAATATTAGTTGCCTGTTAATAGTTTTTAAGTCTATTATCCAGTATGATACCTCCTACTAAAAAATTAATATTTTTGAATTGCAAAATAAAAAATTCTTAAAAATAAAATTACATAATTAAAATTATAGATATTTAAATTACACCGACATGGAACATGGGGGTGCTTAAATTTAAGTGAGAGAAGTGCTGAAGCCGGCCCTAGAACCCCCGTATTTGGCCATTGTAGCATGGGGCCGATATTATTCGACTTGCAATAGGTAAATTATTATATTGAATAATAACTTAGCTGGTTAAAGTTTTTATAATTTCATTATTAATGTTAGGAAAACCTTACAAAAAGGCACATAGAAGCGAGGAATAAAGACTGCAAGAATATATAGGAACACCACACAAGAAAATCACTATAGACTAAATACCAATAAATATTTGATCCATATGCTTCTATAGTCTCATCCTATCCTTACATCTCTTCGATTAGAAATTTACGTGAAAAAGATATAGTACATTTTTCGGAAGATGTAAAATCTCTATTAGTATTACCTCAGCCCTACCAAAGGTTATAATCCGATTAGATAAACCAATAGTTTTCAAATACCTATGGAATTAACTATTAAGCGACTAAAGAATAAACAGAATCCTGGTTTAAAGTTAGTAAATTACTAATGTTGTTACAGCATGTTTTTGTTTTAAGTAAATAATTTCCATATACTCTATATCTACAACTAGATGCAAACCAAAATAATATTTTTGAATAGCTGAGAACTTTTTTTACGTGCTATGTGTATTGAATATATGGTAAAGTTGAGTAATTTTTAAAAACAGTCTGTCAAAGTAAAAAACAAAAAAAAATTAAACATTTCTTTTAGGTACTTGAAAAAAAAAATTAAAAAGAAATAAAAATTTGTACCTATATTTATTAATTATTTTAAGGTACCTATTTAAACTTCAAATTAATTGTAATAAAAAAAATATATAATTCATCTGAGAAAAATGTTCAAGAAAAGAAGTAAATATTTCGATAAAATAACGAATTTACTGTAAAAACAATGTACGGAAAACGCTGTAAGTCACGTTAACTTGATATTATAGGAACTTCGAGTTTTAACCAGCCCATAATAAAACTGAAAAAAACTGCTTGCTAACAATTATAAATTACATTACCTTACAATTTATCTCAATACAAATATCCTTCTTATATAATTTTATAGTTACTTTTTAGCAGTGTTGGGAACGTACACTAAAAAAATGAACTCATTCACGTTCACGTTCTTTTAAAAAACGAACGCGTTTATTAGGTCGTTCATTTAATTTTTTTTTTTTATGAATCGTTAGCCTGCAGTCGATATAAAAATTAAAAACCCATAAACATATACCACTCAACCAAAAATTAAAAATTCAATTTAGACTTTAAAGCATATACAATTTATAATGTATCTGAATTAATTTTTAATATCTGACACGTTATTTGAGTAAAATGTTGATAAGAATTTCCTAGTGATAAAATTAAGAGAATACTAGGGTACTTATTACAAATTCGTGGAAATCATAATATTATTGTTACCGTGCCGGGGACACAGGAATTTCACGTATTTAATTTATATATATTGCTATCAAACAAATATTGTAGGAAATATAATGGGAAAAATAAAAATATTATTTTTATAATATAGTTAATTAATATATTTTATACATGTAATATTTATTAAATGGTAAATAAATAGAATCATCAATAAAAATCGATCAAATTCATTAAGATATAATCGTCGTTCACTTTCACGGTCTATTTACAAAAAACGTGTATATGTAATGTATATAATAATGTAATAACAGTGTAACAGGCGCGTAAGCGCTTTTGTCATGGCCAGTAAAAAAGATAAACATAGAGTGTGGGTGTGTGTGTGTGTGTGTGTGTGTGTGTGAGAGAGAGTCAAAAGACGAGGTTCGAAATGTCTTACAATAATAATATTAGGTAGGTATCCATTATATTGTAAGATATTCTCCATAAGTATAAAATATATTAGAACCTGCAGCTGTCTATGCTGGCCACAACTCACAAGGGTGGACGCGGAGTTCAGGGGGAAAATTCTTATATGTATAAAATACGTATATATCCAAGGTCAGTGCGCAGTCTTTATATTTTATATTATTATTATTATTTACATCGGAATGCTCGACACACGAATTATAGGAGGGTAGAATACGATGCGCGCGTTAAATACAGTCGCACGAATGTACAATGTTGCCAAATTCAATAACAAGGCAAAATAAAATCTAAGATCTAAGATAAATTGTGTTTTGTAGTAATTTTGAATTTCCTTTTCCTACCTATGCATACTGCATAGCACCAATGTGCACTCGCACGTAAGTATAGTCGAGATACTTATTAATATCACTATTATATTATATTAATTATTATAAGAAACGACTATTAGAAAAATATGTTCAGATAGGTTAACTTTATACTGATGAAATTGGATAACACAATTTTGTCAACAAAATATGGCAATCACGACCAACTAAATTCAACATTTATGGCTTAAAAATTAAAAGTTTTTAAAATATTTGAACGCATATATCATATTTACGCCTAATCTGGCAACATTGCAGTAATTCTTGTGCGCAGTCGTACATAATACAATATAATATCTTACCAAAAATGTTTGTTCCATTGTCCAGTCGAAACGTGTTGAAAATCGTATTATGAAAAAGAAAATGAATAAAATAAATTTTATTGACAATTATGGAAAAAAGAAACTAAAAAAAAAAAAATTGAAAACTGACAATGTTCGTAAACAGCTTATAAAATACTCAAAATATTATCAAAATTTTATTTTGTATAGAAAATTAAAATATGAGCATTTATTGAAATTGTCATGTAAGTATCTACAGTTATTCGTTTTTCAATTGCAACAAAATAACGAAATCGCTACATGAGAAATCGAATGAATATCCAATCTTGTAAAAACATGAACTTCAAACATGCATATAATAATCCGTATTTTGACACACTTTAAGACCCATGCAATTTTTAATGGTAACTTTTAGGGCTTTAATATTATGTTGTGCCCTGGGTTACATAATTTATAGATCTGGTACTGGGTAAGGTATATTAAAATTGTGGTCAGTGAAAAATGTTTTATTTAATTTTTGGCGCTTGACATCAAAAAGGTTGCCCCTTATCTATGATTATAGGATGACGTGGTATCTACAAATCTTATACCAGACCTCAAACAAATTAAATTTTAATTGGTCATTTGGAATTGCTTACATCTCAATCACTATTATTTCGAGTAGGTACCTATACGGCTGTAAATAATTTCGAAAGGTTAACCATCGTAGATTTTTTTCTGTGATTTTTTCGATGGGAAATTTTTCACCGGGATTTTTTTCCCGAAATACTAATAAAATAATATGTATATTATTAATTATTTAGTTTATCTAACACCAAAATTAAGATATTATGTGCTTGTCAATTTCATGTTCGTCCTTTCTAAGTTTGAATGACTCGATGATTTCATATGCTGTGTCGCTATTGAGTTAAATTATATGCGTAATAGGGAATGCTTATTTAAAAATAAAACATTAGTTCTTTGATATGTCTAATTCATTTATTCTCTTTCAAACCTGCACATAATCGGGGTGAGCCCACTAGACTGCACTCGCCTTGCTTGCTAACAGTATATTGAATGATATAATATTATCATCTGTGTTCGACGAAGTCTCGAAGATGCCCAACGAACAATGATAAATGTCGAACACAGATTAGATTTTTTAAAATTGCCTACAAATTGGTAAATCCTGACTATATTGATAGTCCTAAAACAAATTTTAAAGAAACAAAAATTTTAGAAAAAAAATATGGTACAAAAATAAAATTTAAAACAGGCAGCAAGTAGGTTACGTTTTGCTGTAGGTTCATTAGGTGCTTAGAAAAGTTACTGTTATGGATGTATTAAATTTTAATTCAACTATGTAAGAACATTGAACACGAAAAACATTCTGAGCGAAGACAATGGCCATATATAAGATTTAGTCACCGTGGGAAAAAAAACATTTTGGCTCCGCCGACTTTGCTTACGAGTTACGACTAATTTTTCCTATTTTAGTATTTTTACACAATATATTTTAACTTCACACAAAATCTAAAAAAATTGATTTCATTGAAATATAAACATTGTATATGTACGTAATATAAATCATTTTCATTTTGAACTATACAACATCAGGTAATCTTCAGGGCCAATAATTCAATTCTCATTGTAAAGGAGCGTGGAACATAGTGTTGCGGTAGGTAATAATACTAATTCAAGGCTGGGCAAATTAACGTTTTTTTTAGTGTAAAGTTAAAATTTGTTAATTTATAAAAATAAAAAAATACAGATACTTAGTATGGTTTATTAGATAGTTTTTCTTTACGTTTAAGAAAATTACTGGGGAAATGTAAAATGATACATTAAAGTAAAAACCTTCTTCAAAATTCAGCATTATTCTTCCGACGAAAATTAACTTAAGTACCTAGTTAACACGTTAATCTTGAAAAAAAGTGACTTATTAAGTTAAAAGTTAATTTGTAAAATAAGTAACGAGTATCTAATACTTAATTAAAATTAATTTAAAGTTTTAACTTAATTTTAACTTTTAACTCGTTTTTAACACCTTCCATTACAGTGATGATTTTGTAACCTACTGTACAGCAGAGCGATTCCTAGTTACCTGCCTTTTTTGTATTAAAAATTGTACAATTGATTAGGTAGCTACAATGTATGGAAAATATTAAAATCCACATATTTACAAAAATGGTATAAGTTTGTGCTATTCGCTTTCCAAGTTAACAAAAATAGTTGAGGTATGCAAAACAAATATAAGAATAGTTGAGCAGCTCAATACTCTCTAAGCCCCCCCCCCCCATTAATATTATAGACATCAGTTGAAAATTTTAAATATTTATAAATTGTATTGTATTGTAACTTGTAAGGCTTTAATTTGTCAGCTTATAAAAAAAAATAAAAGATTTTATATATGAACTAATCGCATAAAAGTAGTACTAACATTTATTTCAACCAAAAAAAAAAATAAAATAAAATCCTGGCTATGTGCCTGATAGGTGTGACGTACTGACGCCCTCTATATTACACATAATATAAGAAAACAATGCTTTTGACTTTTTTTGAAGAAACTGTCCTTTTATCTTGATATGGTAGAAAAAATATAATAGTTGTAAAATAATTTTACAATTTACATTTAGTAAAAATAGTAGCATATAAATGAAAAAAAAAGTTAGTCAGTCGGCTTTGATCCTATTTCAATTGAATTATATATTGATTTATTTTTAATTAGTACTAAATTATTTTTTTAATAACTATAAAATATGTTTAATTCTTAACTGTCAATCAAATGTGTGCGGTTTTGAACTATCGACCTTTCAAATTTCCCTTTTTGACAATAGAATAAATGTGTGAGGTATTGAATGGTGTAAAATGTGTGGTTATGACAACCGCCGGTAAATATAAACAAAACTCATACCTATAAGTTATACACGGAATACGGAGACACCGCCTTGAGACTGAAAATCACCGATTTCAATTCAATAATATGCAACGGTGTGGTTGTACGGGGGTGGCCGGTCAGGGTTGCAATACGACTAGTACCTGGGACCCTGGTACATACACCATCCGTTTTCGCAATCTTACTCTCCCCGAAATTTCGTTTCATGGCGGAGATGAATTGGAAAATAGTGCAATTTCTTTATTTTCGCCGAAATAGAGATCGGACAACCAGGGCCTCAGCAGTGGTTGTAGGGTGAGAGTTGATGTAATAATAGTGAAACTCAGCCACTACCCCCCGACGTTGAACAGTGTGGCGATGTACAAAGGCAATGTAAATTTTATGATTTCTTGCAGTGCGTTACACATTTTTAACTGCAAAATAATTATTCAATTTTAAATTTGATAAACCTTGCCAAAATTCGATCATTAAATCCTTATAAAAAAAATGTTGCCTATGTATTTTTAATATTTTTCAACTGCTATTGTACCAATATATTAGGATCCTTGTAAAAAAAAATTTACACTTTTTGGAACAGAAAATAAAACTTTATTAATATTTATAGAATAAAAACATAAACAAATTTAAATATGAAATTGCCCTTAAACAGCTTAAAACAAGTTAAAATATTTTGACAATATTATCAAGTATAAGAATTATCAAATAAACATTCAGTGAAATTTTCATGTATCTACAGTTATTCGTTTTTGAATCATAACAAAATAAGAAAATCGCTACATGAAAAATCAAGTGAGTTTCCAATGTTGTAAAATTTGTACACTGTGAAGAAGACGAAAGTAGTTGTTCTAATACAAGTTATACCGAAGCCAGTGAATGGGTTAATGCAATGGAAAATGCAGTTGTTATGGAAAATAGTATATCTGGGTCGGAACTCGATGACGACATAATGCGTGTAGGATCCGACACTGAAACTGAACTTAGAAATTACAAAAGGTTACCATTAGGAGTACAATCGTTTACAGATTTGAAATTTAATGACTGGATTGTCGGCGATTTTACGAATTCTGAAGAATCCAAACAGTGTTCATCCAAAAACACACTTTTTATTGGTAATATTATGAATGTGAAAGAGGAAAAAGTATATGCAACATTTTTAAAATATTGTCCAACAAAAGTTGATTCAGGCAAAATTTTTATGTATCCTGAACCTGTTGATTTGTGTTGGTTAGAAAAAAAGAATGTTCTGGGAGTTGTAAAGCCGCCAATAGTTCTAAGAAGAGGCCAATTAAAATTTAATGTAGACTTTAATGCATGGTAAATAATTAAGGCTTTTATATATTTATTTTGTTTAATTATTTGTACTATGAAACAATACCTACTGTTTTTTTATAATGAAGGAAGTTTCCTATTAATATATTTATTTTGTTTAATTATTTGTAGTTAAGTACTATGAAAAAAGACTGTTTTCATACTGAAGGAAGTTTCCTATTTATCTATATATTTATTTTGTTTAATTATTTGTAGTTACTATGAAAAAAAGACTGTTTTCATACTGAAGGAAGTTTCCTCTTAATCTATATATTTATTTTGTTAAATTATTTGTAGTTACTATGAAAAAAAGACTGTTTTCATACTAAAGGAAGTTTCCTATTTATCTATATATTTATTTTGTTTAATTTGTTGTTGTTAAAACTTATATTAATTGTAGTTTTAAAGGATAAGACTGCTACAGTGATACAATAAAAAAAGACTGTTTGATTTATTAAAATAAAAGTTTTCTAGGTAAATAATTTTTTTTTTTTATTTAAACCTTATAATATCGAATGTTTAACTATTTTAAAAAATATAATTCTTGTTCCTATTGATAATCAACGTGTAACAATAGGAAAATCTAGGTTTTTTAAACAGTGTTTCTATTCACCCCAACTAACGGGTAGATAGGGTCACTTTTTTAAAAAAAATACAAAAAAACTTTTGAACTTTAACTTTATTTATGGTATATTATATATTTCTATATGTGTGATCTTTCTAAAACAGTTTTCGTGACATCGATATCATAAAAATTCTGCTCGTAATCTATAAAAAAACAGTTAAAATCGTCCATATTCACCCCCAAATTACGGTACGCAGTTGTTACCAACACCAATATAATTGAGTATAATTATCGGATTCGACCATGTGCAGACTATCTTTAATAAGCCGGTTTAATATCAAATGTATATTAATAAAACTACTAATTTCAAAAATAGTAAAATGAATTGAAAACAAACTTGTTGTATCGTACAAGTTTTTCTATCCTGTAGTAATATCTTACAAATTGTTTTTTTTTTCTTAAGAAGTTTTTAACTTACAAAGTAATATATTTTTTTACTATCATAATTTTATACATTATTACACGTATATATATTTAAAATAAAAAAATTATAAATATTTTACTGCACTATATGTATTTTTTAATATTTTTAGTGCATTTAAATCCGAACCCAATTTATGATTAACTAAATATAACCTTTAATGATATATAACAAACTTTTATGAAAATTTAACACTCTTACTGCCATGTCAGTCATATATTATGACTGACTCTTAGTTATCTATTCGGATTCGCGTAGTAGTATTGCTTACCTACTAGCTGTTCCGCCCGACGTTGCCCGGTGCGAAAATAATTAGAGGGCTACATAAAACGCAATTAGCATAACAAATAATTATTTTTATGCATACCTAATATGTAAATGTCCTCACACACTACTGTGGTAGCGGTAAAATGAGTCCGGACACAATTTACCGCCAAGACAAAATAATATTACCGCCACTGTTGCAGTGGCCAGTGGGTGGGAACCTTTACAGGTAGATACAATTAAAAATTACTTAGCATTGTTTTCTTGAATGTGCTGGGCTATAGCCTATAAGCATGGACTTATTGAAATATACGGAACATCAGTGCCACTTCTCTCTCTCTCTCTCTCTCTTATGATAAAACTCATGATATCTCTGTTAATCCGTTTGGCACGACTAAGCCTCTCACCAGTCCTCCGGACAAATGTTCCGTCTGTTTATATAGGCCTTTTTGGTATTGCATTTTGGTATACAGATAAAAAAGAACGCACTCATGGGCACGGCACGAAGGCACACGATCATTAAAATCCGTAAATACACTATTTGGCCTGAAAATACACTTATCATTTTAGATTCTGAGTCGAGCAATGAATGTACCTATTGATTTTATATTATTATATTATATGATATTAAATTTTATATTATAAAAAAAAACATTCTGTTACCTATCGTTACACTATTACAATATTTTATTTTTATTTTATCATTATACTATTATGTCATACCATAATATACAATTAATATTTAACCAAATTAAGTAATTCGTCTGATAAACAAATACATTGATACAAATAAAAAATAATAGCTACATATGAAGCACTACGTCAGCTGAACATTAATATAATATATTAATATATAAATGCTCAGCTGCCATATATATAAATTATCGATTATAAATTATGAAAAATATATGAAAAAAATATATAGACTTATGGTTAAATGTAATGTAATGTGTTGATGTGTAAATATTTTTGGATGTATTATATTTGAATTATTTGGACAAAATATAATTTATAAAAAAATCAAAAGTAAGGCATAAATGTATAAAGAACAGTGTGTATTGGTTACTTTGTACCTACATTATTGCATATAATTTATATCTAATGTATACAGGGTAATTCAACATACATGGTCACTCAAATTTTTTTTCTTTTATAATGAATTTATTCAATTTCTAGTTTTCAGAATTTTTAAATATATTCATAGACCATATTTTAAGTTCTTGAATTATTTTGTACTACCTACTTAAAGAGTGTCCTGTTGTGATACAAACTTCTGTTTTTCAAATGTGAACAAAAATACTGTAGAAAAATTATTCACTGTATACCTATTTAATTTATATTTGAAAAAGGGTGTTCTGATTTGAAACACGAAAATTGGTATCTCCGCGGGACACTCCTTAAGTAGTATAAAAAATATCATGAATTTTAAAATATGGCCTTAAAGTACCTACCTACTTATATTTAAAAATTCCAAAAATAAGATTTTGAATGACTGCATTATTGAAGAAAAAAGAGGTGAGCATACTTGGCGAATTACCCCGTATATTATATATATTAACAAATAAACGTAGGCATTTTACATTTTTAACATTAGACATAAGATATTATGCTTATCAAAACATTTGATATAATTAGTTGTAAAATAGAATAGTCGTAATCGGGTAACAATTTGTTCAAATCCCGGTGCGTATGTTTTATGCGGTTGTCGTAACGTCGTCGTCAGAAACGTTTTAATCATTAAAAATATTGTAAACATTTAATGTTTATCTAATAAAATACCAATAGCTAGTCTGACCTTGAGTGGCCGGGGTCATACGACGGAGCTAGACAGCACTCCAGTATAATATTGTAATCTATGAACCTATTATGGATGTGTTTAAAATGTTTTTTACTTTTTAGTTATAATATTTTATTGATTATTTGTATCTGGATTATATTCACGTATTATATGGGTACACATTTATAACATAACGATTTGTTTGCGGACAATGTATCTACTGCAACTAAAATAATACGGTAATATTGGTAATAACCCCGTATAATTGTTACCTTTAACATGGGTGATTTTTTTTCATTTAAACGGTAGAACCAATCAAACAAGTATCTAGCTGACAATATAAATGTCAAACACAAGGCAACTTGTATAATATTTTAACCACACACGACACACACACATAATGTATATTAGCCAATGCCAGGAGTAGGTACACTGAAGAGCGATATAAACTATACAATTTAGTAATCTACACAAGGCTGAGCAAGCTAATGTTTTATTTTTACTCAGGTTAGTTAAGTTAATACGCAACAATAACAAAAAGTTAAAAGTTAATTTAACTATAGGTTAACTCAGATAAGTTAAATAACAATACACACTTTTTGTTAACATTTTATTAAGTTAATAAAATTTAATTTGTTTATACAACGTTAGCGTACTTAATGTTTTTCCAACCTAAAACTAAATTATAAACTATTGTAGTGTTTATACTTTATACAGTATTTCGATATAAGTTAGATTCGAATGATATAAATGTTTAACTTTAAACAATTCACAGTAAATATTTGTTAAGGGGATTCGATACCGTGGTTTTCTGTTTTTGTCTAACACATGAGCGATATAGTATTTTAGACGTATTTTTTTCCAAACATAAAAATTGATCTAATGAAGCTATATGAAATCTGAAAACAGATTTGAATTTGTCGTAAGTCTACTTGTAATCGAATATCCCACATTTTTGATATTATCCCCCAAATTTTTAAAAATGTCATATTCAAAAAGAGTATTTAAAAATACTGGTATTTCCATTTTTGGAGAAGTTAAGGTCAAAAAATCAAAAATATGGGAGAATCGATTTCAAGTAGACTTGACGACAAATTTAAATCTGTTTTCAGAAATCTTATTGCTTTAATAGATCAATTGGAATGTTTGGCAAAAAACACGTCTAAAATACTATGTCGCGTGTGTGTTAGACAAAAACAGAAAATCACGGTATCGAATCCCCTTAACATGAAAACGAAATAGACTGTAATAGTGAAATGTAATAAAATTAAAAACAACATAAATTAACTTAACTCACTTCTTAAGGGTCCCGGTGCCAGTTTTTAAAATTTTCCACAATTCTATAAAATTTGAAAATGACATTTTATATTTTAGTTGCCACCTCAATTATAAGACTTTTCCACAACCCGATACCTATTTGGGGGGCTATCGACGTGTATTATATCGAAAAAAAAATATCTTTATGGGAATAACTCTCAAGCTTTGTACAATTGTCTGATTTTTTATATCTATTTTTTCTCTGAAAGAAGAAGACTTCCTACAGTCAGATTTTGTATTTTATTTCAAATAATTGTATTATAAAATTTGTAAAAAAAAATGCTTTTTATCTTGTATTTTTTAGACTTATCATAAAGTTTCAGAATAAAAAATTAAAAAACAGAGATCGATGCGGGCTGTAGAATATTTCCCTCTAACAATTAAAAAAAAAATTATGACATTTTATTGATTCGACAAGTCGGTATCGTTATTCCCGCAGAGTGTATTTTTGAGGACAAAATGGCATCGGCACCGGAAATGAATTCATTATCTTCATGTTAATTTAAAAGAAATGTATTGAGTTGACAATTAAGTTATTGAAAAGCCAAGAGTAACTAGTTAAGTTAAAAAGTTAAAATAAAATAAACTTTTTAACCTAACTAAATTTAACTTTTTAACTCGTTAATGCCTTGAGTAGGTATACATAATAATATAATAGGACGTTTCAACGTTTGTGCATTCAGCTACAGCCAGAATAATATAATATTATAATGCTTACAATAATCATTAACCTTGTAATTATTATTGTGGATGACATATTCCCAACATATTTCAGATGGTTTAGAATATTATACAATTTATTATAATCCAGCAATCAAAGGGCCTCTTAAATTCGTGTTTTTTTTACTACTGTTTCTAATTTATTCCAACGATACGTGTCGACAATTATCACAATTTTAAATCTGGAAAAAACATTTGGAATCTCCGTAACATGTAGGTACGAGGGGTCGGTCGAGCCGAAATTTAAATTTTTTGTAATTTAGATTGCAATAAATGTTGTTAACATTTTCAAAAATTTTGCAAAATCCCAAATTTAAATATTTTAAGGTTACAAGGGGGTCACTGAAACAGGCGGTAATTTTAATATTCAATGATACAATATCAGTGTATACAAAAAACGATTCTGATGGAGCCGGTCTGTCGGCCCAGGAATCAGGATATTTCAAATAATATTTATATTGTTACTATTAATATGTTAGCTGGTACCTAAGTTGAATTAATATTATTTACATATAATCTTAGGTGAAAGTACTGATCAGGCCAGTTCGGCCATGGCCTGACCTAATACTGACTAAAAATTTGTATATAATATAAAATATTTTAATAATTATTTAGGCATTATAAATAATATATTTATACATGTAAACGTACATTGTTAAAATTTCTTAAATTAAATTTTAAACACTATACAATTGAAAATAACAATAAAATTTATTTGTGATTCTGAGTGCAACGATGAATGTATTGAATTTACAACGATGAGTGTTTTTATTTTTATTTTTTTTTGTGTCTGTCATCACGTTTTAGGACAGTAAAAATGCTTAGATTTTCTTCAATAGTATCTTTTTTGATTGGAAAGTGAATCTAGTTGGTACTTTGGGTGTCAAAAGTAAATATTTCCCCATAGTTTTTAAAAACAAAAGAAAAATTAAGGAAAAACGGGAATTTTTACACAAAATCAATTTTGGTTTTTGGTATAACTCTTAAACTAATTACCGTAGGTACATACAATTTTGAGTGAATGTTTATATTAGCATTTTCTATACACCATTATATTTTCCAAATATTTTGACTTATTTTGAGCTGGATACGGACATTTTCAGTTCTATTTTTTTTAGTTTTTTTTCTACTAATATCAATACAATTTTATTTGTTGGTTAAAAAAGCTTATTAATTTAATAGAACACTCCTAGTATATTGTTTCAAAGGTCGATGAAAAAAATTAAAAATCCATCGTCTCAATATTTTTTTATAAGCATTTAAAGTTCAAATATTTACAAAATACCCAAAAACTACGAAAATTGCAAATGGTTTTGACTTGGAAATTCATGAAAAATTTTCTTTTTAAATCTAAGATTTTAATACAAGATTGTAATACAAGATTAATCATAACTTTGTCTACTTTTATAAAAAAAAAATGTCTAGAAGAAAGTCAAATTAATTTTTGGCGAGTGTTTGAAATTCTAAATTTTCAACATTTTATATTCACTTTAGATTTCTCATGTGGCAATTTTCTTATTTTGTTGTAATTCAAAAACGTATTACTGTAGATACATGAAAATTTTACTGAATGTTTATTTTATCAATTCATATAGTTGATACCATTTTCGAAATATTTTGATTTGCTTTGAGCTTTTTACGGACAATTTCATATTTCAATTTATTTTTTTTTCTATGAATATAAATAAAGTTTTATCTGTTGTTTCAAAAAGTGTAAAAAATTAATACAAGAATCCTGATATATTGTTACAATAGCAGTTGAAAAATATTAAAAATACATAGGCATTATGTAGTACTAACCTAAGCACCATTTAGGAGGAGTTCAGCGATTCATTTTTATATTATAAGAAATCAACAACCAATAAAATATAATACACTGTTGCGCCACTGTTGTATTTTTTACATTCAGATTTTCAATTTTTAGGTGGATTTTCCTAAAATCTTCTACTGGCAATTACGAACTTTTTAAAAAAAAATTTGAGTTTTCTCGAGTTTTAGAGAGACTAACGAACAGCAATTAATTTTTATATACATATACCTATATCTATTTTGTCATGTATTTAGGTATTTAAAAATGTAGTCTCAATCACGGGCTAAGATAGACTAAGATCGGCTATAATGCCATAATAGACTGAGATTTGGCATAAGACTTCTGCTGGACCTGGTGGTGGGGCCAAAGTTCGTGCCAGCCAAACGAAACGACTTATTATTTATGTTAGTTGCTGCTACTGCACAATTCATGTTCGAGTCCGACTCTCACTTGGCCGGTTTTTATATTATAGATAACAATAAAATTGTATTTGTTGGGTAAAAAAGCTTGAAAATGTAATAAAAGGCTAATAATATATTTTTTCAAAGACAAATAAAAAGTATTAAAAATCCATAGTCCCTATTTTTATTTTACAAGCACTTAAAGTTCAAATATCGATAAAATACCTAAAAATATATTGTCTGATTCGTAGTCAATAATAATTTAGGCCAGGGAAATTTGTATTTATTTATACACATATCTATATCTATATTATGCCACACTGTGCATTATTATATTTCTTTGATACGTACTTGTCCCCCCCTCCATCCAAAGAAAATCTCGAAAATGTCTTTCCAAATATTTTGTACGTCAGTTGTTTGTATGAACTTGAAGGACCATTACCCATTTTGATGTGTGTATTCCGAACACACAACAGGCACTACGACATAGGTACCTACGTGTTTCGACGAAAAAAAAACAACGATTTAAGCCTTTAGAGAGCGTTTGTGTGTGTGTGTGTGTGTGTGTGTGTGTGTGTGTGTGTGTTAGTGGGGTGTTGGGTGGTGAGCGTGTGTGTATGTGTGTGTAACAAAGGCGAGGTTCGAAATGTTTTGCTATAGTAATATTATTCTTATTATTGTAAGATATCCTCCATAAGCATAAAATATATTATAACCTGCAGCTGTGTATGCTCTCCACAAGGGTGGACGCGGAGTTCAGGGGGTAAATTCTTTACGTAGGTATATGGTCAGTGCGCAGTCTTTATATATATTATATTATTATTGTTATTATTATTATTATTTACTTCGGAATGCTATCGACAGTCGACACACGAATCATAGGGTAGATGAATACTGTAGCACGATTGTACAATGTTGCCAAATTTAATAACACGATAATATTATAAAATCTAATATAAAAGTGTTTTATAGTAATGTTGAATTTCCTTTTTCTACCTACACGATTATACGTATTATTAGCACTCATAACAACAGCTGCGTAATTTCACTAAAATTCAAAGGGTGTAAAACTATTATCAGTTAAGTTTTACTCTCTACAAAATGGATCGTTTCGCTCACAAATAATTTATTTACTACTTTAAACTCAATTCCAGTTTCTCAATCTAAATTGTATACATAATTTACTATTATTATTTTACATGAACTATGACCAGTAGGACGTAAGTAAATTCACTACTTCTTCACTACGTTTCCTAACTGATTTAGGGCATATGCTACATAATTACAAAAATCTAAATACATTATAATAGTTGTAGCACACAAAAAACAATTAAACATAAAAATAACTCCTATTTTTTTATAATAATATAGAGTTAGGTATCATAAACAAGTATTATAATAGTCCATAGCTATCATATATGTATTCAAATACATTATAATAGACCTATTATCCTTTATACACAATTTAAATTTCTCTTAAGCTACTATAGTTCAAACTTTGATTTCGATAAGTAAACATTTTTTTGGAAAATTAATTATCCACTTGTTGCCACGGGTCTAGCATGTACTTGCCTAATATTTTAAGTTGAATATTATACATACATGACAACAATATTGTATGGCTCATAATATTGAAACATCGTATATATTAATATAGGTACAAAAAGTATGCTTTCTGAAAAAATATTTAATAGTGCGCAATAAATCAGTTAGGGAACGTAGTGAAGGTGCGCATTACGGAGTCTAACCGGATTCTGGCACTTTAGTGCCCAAGCTCAGTTATTCCGTATTTTCGAATATATTACGCAGTACCGTCGCAGCTGACAATGATTCGGCGTATACATACGTATGGTGGTAATAGTTGTGCTGATACCGCGGTAACTGATGACACTAAGTTGGTACATAGGTACCTAAAGGTAGCGGGTCACCACAAGGGTAACATAATATTGTATTATATCGGTAAATATTTGAGCGGTATACGCCAAAAGCGGTGGCAGAGTTTGTGATGGCGTCCGACTATAGGGAACCTAACCTTACGGTACAGCCTGCGCGGGTGGCCTATCAGTGGCCGAGATCGGCCAGCGCTGAAACACAAGACGTGGTGGCCCTCGTTTTCGTAGAACACTGCCCCACCAAGATCGCCGTTCGCGTAAATTGGGTGGCGAACACCCGAGCCTCCACCAAACCTCAAACACGTTCCATCGCAACAGCGGTTACCGGTTCACACAAATTCTACGGCGCACCGGTCAACGTTCCATTCGTGTATTCCCGCCAATACCACCGCCGATGCCACAGAGCTGTTCATGTCCACCACTCACCGTCGACCACGTCCAATATTATATTATATTTTGTACGACAACAACAACAACAACAACAACAACAATACCACCACCACCACCACCACCGCCACCACTACCACCACAACCACCACCACCACCACCACCACCACCACCAACAACAACAACGACTACAACAATAATTAATAATAATAATATTTTATACGTCGACCTCGCCAATGCATACAGTGCAGCACAATGTACGGTATTCCAACGCAAAAACTGATTCCGTTTATTTTATAAAATCTACGGCAAAAACATAATTTGTTTTGTTAATTTGAAAATTTAAAAACATAATTTAGTTTTTTTAATACTAAAATGGTTGCTTATATTTGCATATTCTATACACAATAAAATTTTCGAAATATTATGATTTGTTTTGAACTGTTTGGGAACATTTTTATTTTCCATTTTTTTTTTAGTTTTTTTTTTCTAAAAATATCAATAAAATTTTATTTGATGGTTAAAAAAACTTGAAAATTTAATAGAAAGTTCTTAGTACATGGTTTCAAAGGCAGATGAAAAATATTAAAAATCCTTAGTCACAGTTTTTTTTTATGAGCATTTAAATTTCAAAAATTGACAAAATACGTAAAAATGACGAAAATTTGAAAATTATTTTGAGTTAGAAATTCATAAAAAATTTTCTTTTTATATCTATGATATGAAAATGTAATACAAGATTCCTCATAAGTAAAGACCGGATTTATATGTTTTTACATATCGTTACTGGGTCTATGCAGTCTTATGAGAGTAAAAATGTGGACGATTCGTTCAGTTCTGAATGCGTAGAAAAAAGTTTTTTTTGCATATTTTAATATTACGGTACTCTGAAAAAATTTTTTGACCATTTACAATTTATTTATTTATTTTTTCATTTTGATAAAAATAAAACAAGCAGTATTATCAAGGTTTATCTATGTATATCTACTGATAAGATCAACTTATAAGTTTATCAAATATTCAAATATCAAAATTTTGTCTTTGTGTTTTAATATTATACTGTTATATTTATATTATATTCCAACTTCCTACTCTTGCTAAAATGCAATACTATTCCATTACTCTATACGCAACTCTTAATACCAAATTAATATCTCGCTATAAAATATAGTTGAAAAAATTTTTAAAAAATAAATGCATATTAAAGCATATAATGATGTTTTTTGATTATTTTTGCATATTTTAGCATATTTTTTAAATTTTTGAGAGAATATAATGAGAATATTTGAAGGGTTTTTAGAGAATATTAGCATCATATTTTCGGTATTTTAAGAGAATATAAATCCGGTCTTTACTCATAAGTTTGTCTACCTTTATCAAAAAGAAAAATGTAAATTTTGATGAGTGTTTGAAATTCATATTTTTACAACTTTTGATATTCACTCGATTTTTCATGGAACAATTTTCTTATTTATTGTAATTAAAAAACGAATGTCTGTAAATACTTAAAAATTTCACTGAATGAAAAAATACAAAATTCAAAATTATATTGGCATTTTCTATACACGATACAATTTTCAAAATATTTTGACTCTTTTTGAGGTGTTAACGGACATTTTCAGTTTTAAAAATTGTTTTGGTTTTTTTTTCTATAATTATCAATAAAATGTTAATTTGTTATGTAAAAAAGCGTTAAAATTTAATTCGAAGCTCCTGATATATTGTTACAATAGCAATTGAAAAACATTAAAAATACATAGGCACAATTTTTTTTTAAAAGCATTTAAAGTACAAATTTTGACAACATTTATCACATTTAAAATTTATCAATAATTTTGCAGTTAAAAATGTATAAAATGTTCAACTTCTACAACTATTAATTGAAAATTTAAAACAAGATTCTACGTAAATAGCTTATGAATAAATTACTTTATTCACTTTAGTATCATCGAATATATTTCGTAATATCATAAGCATGACTACCGTTTTCGCTCAGAATCGTTTTCCTTATACAATGATATTATATCATTGAATTTAAATTTAATAAAATCCATTATACAGTGACCCACTTGTAACCTACTGTACAGCAGAGCGACTTTTTTTATTGTTTTGTCGTGCGTTTTTGAAAACTTTTGTGAATTTAATATACTATATTACTTTTGACTCCCCCAAAGTACCAACTAGATTCACTTTCCTATCGAACAAGATTCTGTTGAAGTAAATCGAAGCAGTTTTACTGCCCAAAATGTGGTGAGTATTGATAGACACAAAAATAAAAATAATTTTAAAATTAAAAATTAAAAAATAAAACACACATCATTGTAAAATTAATAGAATTTAAAAATCATTTTATGTTAGGAATGCTAAAATTTAATTGTGAGTGTTTTAAGTATATAAATGTTTAAATAATAAAAAAAAGGTGGGCAAGTGAGTGTCACTGTGCCGTACAATAGGTTACAAGTGGGTCATGGATGATATTAAATTTGAATTCAACGATATATTATCATTGTATAAGAAAAACGATTCTGAGCGGAGACGGTATGTCAGTGTAGGTATAAGACATATTATATACTTATCTATGGTATTAAAAAAAACTGACCTATAACAGGTATCTTTACTACCTATAATAAATTCCAAATTAATCATATCACAATATCTATTAGGTACTTATAACGCGTTATACATCAACAAAAACCGTGATACTATCATAGATATATAATAGTACACTTTAGAAGTTTCAAGTACCCACGAATAATATTATTCAATCACAACAAAATAACTAAAATAGTTATTCAAGGTTTTTAATATGTAACTTGGTCCAAATTTGAATTTAAAATGTCTGTAAAAAATAACTGTGTTCATATATTTTTTAGATTTTTGGTTACAGTATGAAATATTTATGAGAACCTTTGTTTTAAATTTGCAATCCTTAGCTATAAAAACTGAACATTTTATAATTTATTAATTACAATGATTGATAATTTTCGAGATTTTGATACATTTTGTCAAAATTCCAACTTTAAATGCTTATAAAAAAAAATCGTGCATATGTATTTTCAATGTTTTTGAACTAATATTGTAACAATATATCAGGAGTCTTGTATTACATTTTTACACTTTTTGGCCCAACAGATAAAACTTTATTTATATTTATAGAAAAAAAAAACTAAAAAAATTGAAAACTGTAATTTTTTTTTTTTTTTTTTTTTTTTTTATTTATTATAATCAACGCCAGACGGCTTTTACAAAATAACAGACAAGAAGAACATAGATAACAGTATGAAACATATACAATATATGTAAGATGCATAACTTATACTAAATTAATTATAGAGAGAAGAAAAAGAATTAGTAAGTAATTAAAACAAAAAAACAATGTGGTGTAAGTAATGTAAAAAAAAAAAAATAAAAAAAATAAAAAAAAATGTGAGCCTTCGTACTACATATGGCTTAATAGTCTATATGATTATTTGCATTATGCATCATTCGTATAAGTGGGGCATTCCTGGAGAAGTTTGATTTATTGGTGGGTATATAAAAATTACATTGAAGCCTAGTGTTACTAGGAATACGAAAGCTAAGTTCTCCAAGTAGTCTTGGGGCATCAACTTGACCTTCGATCAGACGCTGAATAAAAGTGATATCAAAATTATCACGCCTTACAGAAAGGGGAACTAGTCTCAGAGCTTGACTTAATGGCCCATAATCATGTGGTGGATGAGGAATGTTGAGGCAATAACCGGCGAAACGCATAAAACTGTTTTGTACACGATCAATCCGACAAATGTCAACTGTGGTATATGGTGACCAAACAATAGACCCATATTCAATGACCGAACGGACTAAAGCATTATAGAGAGCTAGAAGGCAATTGGCAGAACTAAAATTGGTTGAGTGACGCCTTATGAAACCCAAAGCTCGAAAGGCTTTGCTGGTCATATAATCAATATGAGGGCTAAAATTAAGAGAAGGTACAAATAAAATGCCTAAATCATGGACCTGGCTAACACGTTGAATAGATATACCATCAAGCCTATAGTCAAAAGATATCACTGCATTAGAGCGATAGAAAGTCATAACTTTACATTTAGAGATGTTAAGAGATAAATTAAACGTACTACACCAATTGGTGAATTTATCAAGGGTGTTTTGGAGAGTGAGGCAATCATTGTTTGAGGTAATCGTGTGAAAAATTTTAGAATCATCAGCAAAAAGTAAGAAACGACAAGGGGAAACAACTGAGCACATAGTATTAATGAAAATATTAAATAATAAAGGACCTAAATGGCTACCTTGTGGAACACCGGACGATGCACGGAAGAGATCAGATGTCTTCCCGAAAAGGCTGACAAATTGTCGACGGTCACTAAGGTAAGATCTAAACCATGATAAAAGTGGCTCACCAACACCAAGTCTGTCGAGGATATAAAGAAGTGCATTGTGGTCTAAGGAGTCGAACGCTTTAGAAAAGTCCGTGTATATCACATCAACTTGATTACCTAATTCAAACGCCGCGTGAAGGTAAGAAGCGAAAACTACATGACTAGTCGCAGTCGAGCGACCAGGAAAGAACCCGTGTTGGTCAATTGATAAAGTGGTTAAGAAAGAACGTTTGATTCGTTTCAGTACTATAGACTCAAACAGTTTACCTAGTAGAGGAAGGCCGGAGATGGGTCTATAGTTAGCGACATCAGCCGGATTCCCAGATTTGAAAATTGGCGTAACACGACTTATTTTCCACGCAGAAGGGAAAACACCTTCTGTAAGTGATTTATTAAAAATTAAAGTGACCGGTAAACTGAGAGAGGCACGGCAGTGATACAATAGGTTAGCAGAAATGCCATCCGGGCCCGAACTGTGAACATTTGAAAGAGAGTTAAGCGCTATATTAACTTCATCAATCGATATAGATAATTTAGAAGGAAGGTGTGAAAATTGGTTGTTTGTAAACTCATCTGATAAATTATTGCAGGTAAATCGTGAGTCACCATAAACAGATGAGAAATGAGAAGCAAACAAAGAAGCAACTTGGTCACTGGAGGCCTTAGACTCCCCAAGATGAACCTCATCTGGTATTGTAGAGACACCACGTTTACTACGAACAAATTTCCAAAATGATTTAGGATCTACACATAGACGATTCTGTATGTTACGCAAATAGTGACTATAGAGACACTTCGATTCAAATTTACATTGGGCGCGTAGTTGAGAGAAGATTAAATAACGATTAAGACCACCTAACATTTTATATTGTTTATGCGATTGTTTCTTCATAGCGAGAAGTTTCTTAAGCTTACTTGAGACCCATATAGGAAAAGTAGAGTTTCGAAAGTTTCGTAATGGAACGCATTCACGAATACAATCAAGCAATGATTTCTGTAAAAAATCAGCAGAAAGGTCTGCGGATCTTGAATCTAAGGCGTTATACCAATCAATGCTCTCAAGTCTATGAATAATCGTCTCGTAGTTAGCATTTTTAAAATCATAATATGTGTGTTGAGCGTCAAGCATTGGAGGGTCTGAAGGAAATGGACAGGAAATAGATAGTGCTGGGTGGTAAATGTCACATGGAACTAATAAATCTGTAGCCTGCTGGACTAAGGTGGATTCATTACTAGAGAAAATTAGGTCAAGAAGAGATCCAGAGTTATTGAGAATTTGGTTTTTTTGGACGAAGTGAAGGAAACTAAACTGATCACCAATAAGACGGACCTTATCAGTTATATTACCTGTATAGACAAGACCCGAATCACAGACGGACCACTCAACATTGGGCATATTGAAGTCACCACATACCAAACCAAGATTAAAATTATAAGATCTCCATACCCGGTCTAAGGCTTCAACATGACTCTCATACACAGACAAATTTGTACCAGGAGGTAAATATACTCCAGCTAAAAATACAGAGAGACCACTGGCTAGAGTGAGGCGAACAAAAACTTGCTCACAAGTGTCAAATGCAGTCGTAATTAAGGTTGGTCTTAGCTCTTTCTTGACAGCAATTAATGAACCTCCTCCTCGACGACAATTACTTGTGCGTACATTCCTGTCACACCTAAAGATTAAATACCCATCAAAACATAATTCAGAATTAGAGATGTCATCCGAAAGCCAAGTCTCAGTGAGAATATAAGCATCATAAGATAATAAAATAAAATTAGTTCGGAGATTAAACAATTTACTACGAAGGCCACGTACATTTTGGTAGTAAAATTTTAAAACAATGATCAATATTAGGCATAACATTAAAATTATTAAACTTAGGGTAGGGTTTAGAAGAAAAGTTAGTTTTAATATTATTAAATTTAGATAAAAATGAGTTAAAGGTAGAATGAGAAAAACGGCAAAAGGTACAAAAAATATTATTTTTACAATAAACATGCAAACCAGAGTTGAAATCAGGAACTAATGAAAATGTTGAGTGGAACTCGGTTGATGATTGCTTCCTCCTCTGGGGTTCATGTTTTTTGGACCGGCTTTAATCACTGAAGGTACACCATTGACATACGAAATAGTAAAATCAGAAGAGCCACTTTCGATTTTACGTTGCAGATCGGAATGAGCTTTACGCAAAAGTTCCCGTTCAAGCGTGGTTTTGTCCCGAACAATGCGAAAACCAGGTTCTGGTAATAATCCATTCCGCGTTTGTGAATTAAAATTTAAAATGAGTTGAGAAGCATCGGCCATGGATTGGCAGATTACCTTCAAAGGTCTCGGTTTCTTCGCATTACTATTGCCTAGGCGTATTAGCTTAAGATTGGTTGGTACAGGTATAGTTATTTGTTCAAGAAGATTGCTAAGTGTACGTAGATCATCATTAACTCTTAAAGCAGCGGTGTTGGCAGCGGACTCAGGCACTCCATATGCAATTGCATTAAATACAATTTTGCTTCGTTCAGTAGATTCACGAAAAATCACTGAAGACGAATCGATAGAGGGGACCGGACGTGATTCCAAAACATCAATTCTTGAACGAAGAACACCAATTTCAGCCCGGAAAGAAGCATTATCAGTAACCAGATCTGCTACTTGGGAAGTGAGTGTCGAAATGCTACTTTTAAGTTCACTAAACTGCGACGATTGCGAAGTAGAGAGCGATTCGATTGCCTTCAAAATGTCAGTGGTAGAAGGAGGTTTCTGAGCCTGTGCACGAGTATTTGAAGCCACGGAAGAGGGTGTTAAAGGCATAATTTGATGCAATAGAATTGAAAAAAGAAATATATAAAAATACTTAAAAATAACTCCTTAAGACAAGAGCATACAACACAAAGTACAGTAATGTAGTACAGCATGCAAGCTAAATCGGAGTTGAAACACAGGTGGATAGTGAAAAAGCCCAGCGTTAAAGTCACCGAAAAACAGCTGACTGGTTTGTTGATAAGGTGGTAGTTGACAGTTCCCAAGTGATAAGAACGTACCTGATGTACACAAGCTGGCAGATGCAGTTTCTTTTGCACGATACTTCTTCTAGTTACTAGTTAATCTGTCGAGATGAAGCTTGAAAACATGTGTAGGTGGAAAAGGCACAAAGACGAAACGAATAAAAGCGACCGCAAAAAAAAAGAGGTACTTACAAATGAAAAAATAAAAAAACCGGTAAGAGCGAAGTGTTATCACTGTTATCACTGTAATATGTTGACCGTAAACCGCTCAAAAAGAGTCAAAATACTTTCAAAATTGTATGATGAATAGGAAATGTTAATATAAATATTTAGTGAAAGTTTTATGTATCTACAGTTATTTGTTTTTGAATTAAATCAAAATAAATAAATCGCTACATGAGAAATCGAGTGAATATCCTACGTAGTAAAAATTTGAATTTCAAACGCTCATAAAAATTTAATTTGACTGTCTTATAGACATTTTTTTTTTTTGATAAAGGTAGATAATCTTATTAGGAATCTTGTATTACATTTTAAAACCTTAGATTTAAAAAGAAAAATTTTTACGAGTTTTTAACTCAAAATAATTTGCTAATTTTCGTGATTTTTCCATATTTTGTCAATTTTTGAACTTTAAATGCTTATAAAAAAAAACCGTGACTAAGGAATTTTAATATTTTTCATCTGCCTTTGAAACAATATACTGGGAGCCTTCTATTAAATTTTCAAGCTTTTTTAACCAAAAAACACTAAAAAAAATGGAAAATGAAAATGTCCCTAAACAGTTCAAAATAAATCAAAATATTTTGTAAATGTTATCATTTATAGAAAATGCAAATATAAACAATCAGTGAAAATTTCATGTATCTACGGTCATTTTTTTTAATGTTACACCAAAAAAAAAATTCAATATTGTGAAAAATCGATTTTGCGTAAAAATTCCTGTTTTTCATTAATTTTTCTTTGGTTTTTCTTTGCGCTTTTGAAAATGACTGGGAATTTTAAATTTTGACCTTCCCAATTCACCAACGTTATTCACTTTCCAATCGAACAAGATACTGAAGTTGAAAATTGAAGCATTATTTCGACAACTTATCGTGTACACAGACACAAAAAAAATTAAAAAAGTAAAAAAAAACACACATCATTGTAAAATCAAGACATTCATCGTTCCACTCAGAGTCTAAAAGGTGTGTCAGTGGATGTTACTCTCCTGTACAGTAGGTTACAAGTAGGTCACTGTAATGGACTGTGTTAACCGTATAATATCATTGCATAAGAAAAACGATTCTGAGCGAAAACGGTCAGTCAGCCTATGATATTACTAAAGTATATTTGATGATATTATTGTGAATAAAGTAATTTATACATAACCTATTTACGTGGAATCTTGTTTTAAATTTTCAATCCTTAGCTATAAAAGTTGAACCTTTTACATATTTTTAACTACAAAATAATTATCACATTTTAAATTTTATACATTTTGTCATAAATTGAACTTTAAATACTTATAAAAAAAAATTGTGCATATGTATTTTTAATATTTTTTAACTGCTATTGTAACGATATATCAGGATTCTTGCATACAATTTTCAAGTTTTTTACCTAACAAATACAATTTTTTTGATATTTATACAAAAAAAAGACTAAATTGGAAACTGGAAATGTTCCTAAACAGTTCAAAACAAATCAAAATATTTTGAAAATTCTATCGTGTATAGAAAATGCAAACGAGTATAAACTACCAGTGGACATTTTATGTGTATACGTTCATCTGTTTTAGAGTTGCACCAAAAACCAAAATCGATTTTCTCAAAAACAAATTTCAAGTATAAATTCTCGTTTTTCCTTCATTTTTCTTTTTTTTTCAAGTCGCTTTTGAAAACTACTGTGAAATTTTTACTTTTGACCCCCCCCCCCCCCCAAAGTATAACTAGATCCACTTCCTATCAGAAAATATACTGTTAAAGAAAATATAAGCATTTTTACTGTCCTAAAAGGTGATGACAGACACCAAAAAAAAAAAAAAAATAGAACAAAAAAAAAAAACACACATCATTTGTAAAATCATTAAATAATTCATCGCTATCACGTATCAACTAAATACACTAATTTGACTAGAATAAGACGTTCGACGGACGTGTCCTGATATTCATAAACAAATCAAATAAAATGTCATAACATTAATTATAATAATTATAAAACATAGATAGTGTGTTGGACGATGCTGTGACCTTAGGATGCGCTGAATCCGTTTTTGTATGTGAGACGGATCACTGTCTCGACAACACACAAACCCGAATCAGTCAGTCGTAGTATTACCAGCAACACTGGTCCAGTGTTAGATCAACAATTTTTATCTCTAATTATAATTTTTAACTACCAATTTTATTACAAATACATTATTATAATAGCATTGCTAAGTATAATTGTAACTTTTGTGCAAATAACTGCCTCTTGTAAAATACGAACGATACCTACCTACATAGATTTACTTATTTACATTTATATTTTTCAACACCTTTTATACTTTTTACAATACAATATAGTCAAATACCTATAGTGAACGTCAAACTACTAAATAAAGTAAGTACTAATTCAATAGTTCATGTTGATTTTTTTTTTCTATTATTAATACTATTAAAATTGTATTGAATGTTCATCATAGTATTACAATGAAAATGGATGTCTGGAACGTTGTTTGTCTTACCGTGCTATTGCAGTTTCTATTGATCAATCGTATTGTTTCCAGTAAAAATCAAAAAGATGCATTTTTCAACCTCACTCTTACCACCAATAGTCCGGGATTACAGTACGAGATATTAGGGGAAGGTAAATTGTGTAAAAGTAGTTGGACCATAAATACATTCATAGATTTAAGATATTTAACAAATAGCCTTAGTGATATAAGGATTATGTTAAGAACAATTGACCCATACGTAATTAACAACTCTCACCAAATAACTGTAAATCACATAGAGAAGCGTGTAAAAAAAATAAATTTAGATATAAAGGTAATTAGACAAATGGCTAAAATGGTTAAGCGATCATTTGAGTCTGAAGGTTCGGCACTACAGTGGATTTTCGGTATTGCCAATGCTGCAGACGATGTACGAAGGTATGATAGTTCGATAAAAAATTTAGAAAATGATCACAAAGATATGATACATATAGTTCAAGACCAAGTCTCTATTTTAAAGAGTACAATAACAAATTTCAATGAAACCATAACAACATTTAATGACAATAGATTATTATTTGACAAAAATATTAAAAAAATCAACAACACTAATAACATTAAAAATAATCAATCAGTAGACGAACAAAAACAAATTATTGTTCCAAGATTAATATCCCTAATTGAAAATAATATATTTGAATTAGATATATTTGTAACGAGATTACAAAGAATGATATCAAACGTTCAAACAAATAAATTAGATGTTTTTATAATTACACCAGATCAGTTGTTGTCAGAAATAAAACAAATTGAAAATATGTTACCCGAAAATTTACAAATCCCTATCAAATTTAATGAAAATAATATACAAGAAGTATACAAAATATTGCACATAGACCTTCACCCAATGAACGGTAAAATAATTTTTTCAATAAAAATTCCACTGTGTTTCACCGAAATTTTCAAATTGTATTATATTGTACCAATATATATACCAATCAATAGACACGGACAATTCATACATATCATTGAAAATCCAACGTACTTATTAACAGACGATGTGGTGGCAAAATATTTTATTTGGTCAGATATCAATAACTGTTTAAGAGTTGCCGACATTTTTGTTTGTGGTTTCAATGAAATGGTACACAATGGTGATACTGATCCCACTTGTGTAACGGAAATGTTAAAAAATGCTTCAACTAAACCTAAGCAATGTGATACTTATATAACGGAGTTCCAAAAAGAATTATGGTACCCATCGTTTTTCAAAAATAATTGGTACTTTGTATGTGAAAAGCCTTCTACAATTACAATAACTTGTAATAATCGGTCTTTTGTTCGTAAAATTATATTAAAAAGTTCTGGTACATTATTTCTGAAAGCTGGGTGCCAAGCTAATACAACTAAAGGAGTATTAATAACAGAGCAAACAGGAAAATCGTCTTTTGCAACACTGCCTTTAGGGTTAAGTATTTTGAATGATTCATGTTGCAATATTACACTCAATCAACGCTACCCGAAACCCATTCATTTAGATGAAATAAAAAATTTAAAATTTGACAAAAAAGATTTTATAAAAATTATTTCAAAATTAAACACAAAAGATAAATCACAAAATGCAATATTCTTAAATAAGACGTATGAATTTGTATATACGAACAAATATTTTCTCATTATAATGGTTGTTATAATATTATACTTCAGTATAAAATTCTGTATAAAAAAAAAAAAAAATACTTCAGCTTTAGAAAATATAAATTTAGGCTATTGTCCTGTGCCCATTGCTCTACCAAAACAATAATAAACTTTATTCTACAATTTATAATTACATTTTAATATTTTATACATGTAAATTTAAATCTCTTGTGCATTTTTTCATACTAAGTAGTTATACTTTATTTTTTAAGAATACATATTTTGTTATTATAACCAATTGTTAAATATAAGTCTTAGAAATTTAAATTATGATTTATGTGTATTTTATATTTTAACACTTATATTATATCGTTACTTGTTCAATTAATAATTATATAATTATAATATGACATTAAGTTCGTAAATCGTAATAATTAAATATTTGTAATGTGTGTACAATACCTATATTATTATAACATATTATGTACTTACTATAGCTAAAATGAATGTTATAATATTTGATTTGATGTTGGGTTTTTTCTTACTTAAAATATTCCGAAACCATAATTGTTATTTTAATTATTGTAATAATAATTCATTCAACCGATTATAATATAACCATTATATGGCATTTAATTTGTTATAATTGTTACAAATTTGCATACAATATACTATAATGTACAATAAATTTAATAACAATCGATTTAATTTTTATTTTTTCTTATATAATTATTAATTATTCTGATATCGTAATAATTAGTATTTTTTTTTATCATATACAAATAGTTCGATAATTCTAGTATAATGGCTTATTGAAACGGTCTACAGCAAAACTAACTATTATAAAAATTGTAGAGGAGAACTTTTTTTAATAATCCTGAGATTTTTGATATTTTTATAATTAGTTATATTAATTAATCGATAAAAAATAACACTTCATTTACCGTTTAGTCATGATTCTCCATATCATGTATTGTATTTTGAAAGTGCAAAGTTTTTTATTGGATGCATTGTTCATATTAAAATGAAAAAAAGTAATTTTATGTTATTTACCTATGCTGAAATTTACCTATGCTACTTAAGTATTATTGTTATATTCACAGTAGTCATTTTATATGATAATTTATTATTATTTTCTAAAATTTGTGTTATGAATAGGGTGGCCCGAAATAAAATACGAAAATACTGGACAAAGATAAGAATTTTTTTATTATGAATAAACATCTATTTTTGATGAAATGCTTAAATATTTAAAGTCTTAAATCTTAATTGATAACTAACATATACATATTTAACTTACTAAAATAATCTATTTTGGATATTTTATCACAATTGTTAATTTTAAGAATTATAAATATTTTTTTGTACTTATAGGTATAAACTATGATAACTATAATATAGTTTAATATTAAATATATGATTTAACTGGTGTTCGAAGTTGATGCTTGGGTATTTGTAAGTATTACAGTTTTAACTTTCGTTAAAAACACATTTTCTTTTAGGCATAGTTATTATTTTAATTATTATTTATTAGTTCAACTGATATGATAGATTTTAAGATATTATACACAATAAATGTCCACACACGAAACGCTGAACGCTAACTGGCTAACTAACTAACTGAGAAACTGGGAATATATAAAAATTATAAATATTTTGACCGACACCACTACGAGAGATATCATAATCTATATTCTACTTAGGTACAAATAATATACACATATTGACCATAATATTGTGCTTTAATATTATTATGTCTCATCGTTGGTCGCGACGTCGTGATCGAAATCGTCTGTATGCGGGCTGTGATCCATTACGACGAAGACCAAAAATAACTTTATATTCGAATAATCGAATTCGATACTATTACAAATCGGTTATCGTAATATTATAGCAAAAACACCACTATTCTACAAATGCATAATTATATACGATATACATTTACTCCGTAGACCGTAATTGATATTTAATATGAAGATTACCTATATTTTTAATATTTAATTTCTTTTTTTTACATATTTTCTATTATATGAAAAAAAAAACAGGACAAAATAGCGTCCCGGAAGCATATGTCGGGACAACGGGACAGACTTTTGAAATACGGTACTTTCCTGTATAATACGGGAGGTCTGGCCACCCTAATTATGAAACACAAATTATTATTAATGTTTTCATTAATTGTTAATATAAATTGTAAAAAGGTGGGCAAGTGGGTGTCAATCCACTGTGCAGTGAGTTACAGTGGCTGTAATGGATGGTGTTAATTTTGAATTCGATATCATCGTTTTTCTTATACAATGATAAGAATATATCAATTGACTATATTCATGGAACCATATTTTACATAAAAAATCATTTAACTATAAAAGTTGAACAATCTTAAACATTTTCAGCTACAAAATAATTACGAACTTTCAAATTTTGTAAAAATCGAAAGTTTAAATGCTTATAAAAAAAAAGTGTGAAAATGTATTTTTAATATTTTTCAACTGCTTTTTCAACATATTAGGAGCCTTGTAAAACTCTCACGTATTTTTACCCAACAAATATAATTGATCAATTTAATTGACAATTTTAGAAAAAAAAACTAAAAAAATTTAAAACATACAATGTCCGTAAACCTCTCAAAAATAATCAAAACATTTTCAGAATGGTGTATAGAAAATGAAAAAAATAAACATTCAGTTAAATTTTTATGTATCTACAGTTATTAGTTTTTTGTATTACAATAAAATAAGAAAATCGTTACTTTTGATTAATCGAGTGAATATAAAATGTTGTAAAAATATGAGCATCAAACGCTCATAAAAATTTAATTTGACTCTTTGTAAACATTTTTTTTTTTTTTGATAAAGGTAGGAAAAATTATGAGGAATTTTATATTACATTTTCATATCTTAGATTTAAAAATAAAATTTTTTATGAAATATGAATTTCTAATTCAAAATAATTTGCTCATTTTCGTGATTATTACGTATTTTGTCAATATTTGAACTTAACATCCCTGTGTGCATAAAGAAGAACTTACTGTCTATGTGCCGTCTGTTTTTGTTCTCAAAAGTGCCGGTACATTGTAACTTATATGTACCTTCAAATATACGTATAAGAATAAAATGTCATTATGATACCGATATATAACTTCTCGCCGTAGCTGTGTATGAGAATTCCATATGTAATATCACATAGAAGTTACTATTGAGAAGTTACAATAGTTACGTATAAATAATTGTTATATATAAAATACATGATGATAACACCCGAATGTGGTTTTTGGACTTTTAAATAATAATATATAGTATATACATAATAATAATCAATATATTATCGCACCCATACAAATTATAATTTTAATAATTATATTATATATCATTTTATTATCTTTTTTAGTTTTTATTTTTTTAGTATCAAGTATCTATAATATTATAGACTATAGAGACGAATGCACGATATTGAAATTATGTTAATCGACAACTATGTATCGTTATGATAGTCTTGAGAGTGTGGCGCGGGTACAGGGTAAATGGGTATAGCCGTATATCGCAAAGAATCGGAACGAAAATAGAATAAGCTGATAACAAAAATAAATTGTGAATTATTGTTTGTTAGCTACATAAAATTATTATTTCTACACTACATTCAATCATTTTAGGCATAAACATTGTGTAATATACTAATATCCAATGTTTACAATTCATCATGGTATAATATGTATTTTTGTCTGTTTTCATTTATTCTTAAAAATAATATCGGACCAAATTATATTATATAATACGGCCAGTGCCAACCAACTGACCTTGCCAGTCCACCCTTGATACAGTATATTATGGCCAATGAAGAATAGAGAGTCCAATAATCTTTGATGCTCTAGTAAATATGTCACCGTCCATAAGTACATAATAATATAAAATACATAAATATACAATATATAGCAACAATCCTACAATCGTTATTAGTTATTGTTGCAGGTACCACAGAATGGGGGGGGGGGTACGTGGAGTTTACTATTATATACCTTCCGACTGCTTATGTATTTTATATAGGTACACCATATTACACTTCACCATTCATCTCGATAGGTGGTGTCCCAATAGGTTAGGCGTAGGTCAATAAATGTAGGGGTGGCAGGTTCGAATCTTCGTGGATCAATCCGCGGACAGGTAACAGTGAATACATTTTTTTGCTTTATTTCCCCTGGACTTTGTGCACTTTATGTGAAGTCTATGCGATATCTCAAACTGATTTCTCATGGAAGTTACAATGTGATGAAACATAGATGATTATTTTGCGACATCTCATGCACTAACTTCTCAAAACCGGGCATTAAGCGTCACAGTAGTGTCTCAGAGTAGTCTCTGAGTCAAAATTATTAACTTCACATGTCTCAATGTGACTAATATGTAATGTCTATGAGAACATATTTTGCACACAGGGATGTTTATAAAAAAAAAATTTTGACTATGGATTTTTAATATTTTTTAAATATGATTCGTCACAATATATTAGGAGCCTTCTATTAAAATGCCAAGCTTTTTCACCCATAATAGTTGTGTATACTGTGTTAGGTCGAACCAGTAATTATATGTTGGTATATGCTAGCTAATCGTAAGACTACTTGGGTAAGATACTCTATAAAAGTATTTCAAATACATATTCCTCATAATTAAAAAAAAGTATTCAGAATATGTATTCGAATACTTTATAATAATAATAAATAATAATATTCCTAAGTATGTGGAATAATTCAAAAAAAGTATTGCTAATATTTTTGGAATACTTTTTTCAGTAGATTTAGATTTCATTGGTAAAAATATTATTTTTTCAATTCTGTGTTTATAAATTAACATTATTATAATCTTGATAATACACACCTATCGGCTATCTGGCTATCTATTAATTGTTATAAATTATATTCAAATTAATATAATTATAATAAGTAATAATTAGTAATATATAAGAGTATACCTATACAAGAAAAAAAAAAGTACTTGTAAAAAGTATTCAAAATACCGTATTATTTTATACAAAAAAAGTATTTAAAAAGTATTCCGAATAATTAGTAGTCTGTTGATCATTATTTTAATGTTATCGCGATATAATATAATATAATCCATAGAGCCGTGGCTAGCTATAGTACAATAAACCAAGCTTTAAAATCACCCTATGATAATTTATTGTATTACATTTTAGTTTAGAAATCTGTGGAAGATGGAAAATTTAGTTAGCTCATAGTGACAAAGAATAATATTACTCTGTGTTAGCTATAAGATAATTCCGAGACAGATCCGATATAATGCCCAAGCAGTATGATTATTTGAATCCAGAAAAACATCGACATTTCAACCCCGAATACTCTGTTACTAAAATTTCACTAGTATATTTTTTTTGTGAACGGTGGGGGGAAGAGCACTCTTTTGATCCACGCTTGGTACAACTCAAGTATTAAAAAAGGTTTACCATTTTAGAAACGGATCACTAAAATTTTGAATACTTGAAAAAATAGTCCATCAAATGATCCATTTCTAACACTGCCTAATGTACAATTTTATTCATTCCTGTTGTTCAAAATTATATACATATAGTTAATCATTCTCCAAATATTAAAAATTAAGAAAGTGTAAATATCGACCCCCGAATTAACAAGCATTTTAAGATGAGACCATAAATTACTATAAATTAAAATATAACACTAGTTCAAGTAAAACTATGATGTATTTGGACCCATTGTAGGTATTTGACAGTAAATAAATAATAAACAAACAAAAATAATACTTATACTTTATAACTCAATTTTCATCATTTTCTTTTTATCATTAGATACTTCAGTTTCTTGTTCAACAGGTGGAATTGTATCTTTTTTTTTATTTTCTTCAAAATATTGCTCTGTTATATCTAACATTTGTGTTTGAAATGGAGTATTCATTTTTATGTTTTCTATGTCGTAAAGTGGCTTTATATTGAATATTCCATATTCATCTATTGGTCCATTAATTATTTCACATAGTGACGGTGATTCTATTATCAAGATATATTTACATGTTTTTGGCTCTAACAAATAGAGCACTACTGTTTCTTTATTATATTGACCTTTTACACATTTATACCGTACCTGAAAAAAAATTTAGTGATTATGATGGCAGTTGAATAGTTAATACTTAATGATATTTATTAATTACCTCAGTCTCTCGTTTATCACCAGTTTTTTGACAGACAGATCCTGAAGAGTAAAAATGAGATACAACTCTTTTCTTGCCAAAAGCATCAAGTTTAAGTTTTTTCTGTGGATTTTGAAATACCCACTTTATATGTTCATCTATATTTAACATTCCTAAAACAACAATTTCATCCGGTTTTCCTTTTTCTTTGTGCACTTGTCGTATGTATTTATTGTAACATATTTCATATTTCCACCACCCAGAACTCTATAATAATTAATAAATATGCATTATTACTATTGAGAAAATTGGACAATGTGTTTTTTGCTTACTTCATACAAACATAAATCTCCTTTCACATATTTTTCAATTTCATTGTTTGGTGTTTTGGAGTGCGTTAATAATGAATCTTCTTTTAAAAAATGTAATTCTGATTCTTTATTTGGTTGTATTTTATCCTGTATTTTGGTTTCTCCATTCTTGAAAAATAAATAATTAATAATATATAACACAAAATAATTATTTTATAAATAAAATTCAAAATGAAAAATAATCAAGAAAAAAATGGAAGATAATTTAAAAAATAAAATATTAAACCTAATCTAATAATCTATATTGAAACAGCAAATATGTAATTTTCCTTTTTATTGAGATAATCCTTTAAAATAAATAAAATAAAAAATAATAAATAAACATGCAACTAATAAGCAAACTGCATAAAATGTATACTAAAAATAAAACAAGTTAAGACTTACAGTCAGCATTTTTATTTGATTTTTCAATTTAGATGTATCAGAATGAAGGACTTTCAAGTTATGGGGCTTACTCATTGAATCACCGATTGGAAGGCAATCAATATTTAATTCATCACTGATTGGTGGCCTATTTAAATTATTAAAAATTAACTTAACGTAATAGCACAGAAATATTAGTTTTATAAAAATAATATTGAATATATTATTTATTAATTTTGAATAATGAATACTAACTTGTACCAAGGATGTGTGCACAAAAAAGATGATAAAATGATTACTTCATATTGGCATATGGATGTTTCTTTTACTGAAAACACATTATGTTTTCTTTGAGGATAACAAACATACAAGACATTGGTTTGTCTTGGTTGGCCACTGAGGTCACAAACTGTGCCGTCAGACATGCTCATTTTAAAATAGGGTAAGTTTACACCTTCAACTTTTCTTGTCATTGTTCGTCCTGGATGATTTAAATTTGCTAATCTTTTCAGTTCCTCCTCTGTAAAACCATATAATATAATGAAGTAACTTATCACAATATGCGTAACTAAAGATTGGTTATTTTTACACAAATATATTTATACCTTAATCTGGTACCTAATATCATTTTCTGATTAATTTGTCTCAAATTTATTTCAAATTCTTTGTACGTAAGTTTACCTAATTTAAGACTATCAATCATTTTCCATTTTCCTAGGAAGTACTCTTCCTCTTTTTGGTCCTTCTCCTCGGGATCGTTATGATATTGACGGACATGCCTCCCATGGCATACCTCATAATTCCAATAAGTATCCCCCTGTTAATAAAAAAAATTCAAATTCAAATATTTTAAATGGTAGTTATAGAATATATCGCTTACTCTATAAGAGCAAGCTTGTTTTGTGAATAATGGTGATAACAGTTCCAATGGGCTAGGTCCATTATAAGTTGTGTCGGGTTCTTTATGTACTTTATCTTGCTTTGGTAAAAAACATTGATATGATTCACCAATAGCTGTTATTACATTTAACGTGTTTTCGTCTTGTTCCTGAAAAATGAACCATAAGTTATTTTGATCAGGTGTAAACGTGTCAGGTCACTGGTCTCATAAATTTAAATTAAAGTGCATGGTGCCAATGTTATTTTGTCAATAAAAATACACTATACGGAAATAATATTCCTGTCCTGTAGAATCAACCAAATTTGATAATTTTTTTTTATTAATAGAGGATAATATTCTACAGATCACATTGAAGTATTGAACTTTGTGTTTCAATATTTTAATTTCAAACTTTATAATATGTATTATTTAAGAATAAAACTATTTTAAGCTATTTTTACAAATTTTATTTTTATTTTGAACAAAATAAATATCAGACTTCAAGGCGGTCTGTAGGAAGTCTTCTTCTTTCAAGTTAAATAATATTTATCAAAATCCTACAATTCTACAAGGCCTGAGAGCTTACTATTAAAGTCATTTTTATCGATATAATAAACCGTATCCACCCTTCCTAAATAGGTACCAAGCAGTAGATTAGTTGAAAAGTATTATAATTATAGTAGCAATTAATATATAAAATATGATTTTCAAATTGTATAGGATTGTGGAAGATTTTGAAAATTGGCAGCTGGCAGCTTAACTCAAAAATAAAATTTATAATTGTATGTGTAGTTGTAATTTCAAGAAGATGTCAAGAAGTAGGCCTACTTCTTAAAAAAATTCTATGATTTCAGTATTGTTCTCTAAAATGAAGTCATTTTACAGGATAGTTGGACCATAGATAAGTCACAACAATTAAAATTTTGTTGGGGGGCATCAATCAAAAAATTAGTAGTATGTTTTCCAAGAACATAGAATTTATATTTATATCATTTATTCTTAATTACAACTGTGCATTACTAAAATATTTATTCAATAATAATTATTTATTTCGAAGTTTCAAATGTTAAAAACTCACCTTTGCCAATCGATCAGTGACATCTTTACCTGGCCAGTTTATTTTGTACAGTATAGTGTCATCGAATCCTTTAAACTCTTGCGAATAGCAAAAGTTTAACAAAAAAACAATAATCAATTTCGAATAAATTCTATATGAGAAAATCATAATATTATAATATAGTTCAAGATGAATTAATCTAAATAACAATGGTAAAAAATTCAAATGTAAGTATATTCAAATAATGTTTTTTACTGACGTTCCATGTATAGACTTCCTCATTGTATAATATACAACACAGGTGGCAAATTGGCAACCACAAAAACACAGCAAAAATTTGTATAAACAATAAACTGAATAAACATTAGGTATTCATTAAACCAATATGCAGTCAAAATTTGACCGACAGAAGACGATACAATAATACAATATAGATAATGGGTGTCTATAGAAACACTATGGTGACAACGATTATTATATGACGTACGAACGTACATAATATTATACGAACGTTATTAGTTTATTACCAGACAGTAAATGAAAACGGTTTATATCACTAGAAAAAAAAACTATTTATATCACTATCACGAATGAAAAATAGCATACCAGTTGGGCTTAGAATAAACAACAAATTACATTATCACAATATCACAATATCACTGGCCGCCCAATTTAAATTATTAATATTATAATATTATTTGATACAAATACAATTCCACAAGCGGAAAAGTTAGCAGAAAAAAATATTTATATAAATATATTGTATTTTAAATAGTTTTTTTCAACATTGTTAATTCTATTCCTCGTAATAAAAGTACATATTATTTTTTTTTACTACACTGTAAACATTTTAATTTAAATTATAATTAAAATATAAATTATTTTAGAAATTTTATATTTATTTTGCGTCTTTAACTCTTAATCCGTCGCTGCAGCACCGTCACATTTTCCGATCGTATTATAATAAAAAAATAAAAAAATATAAAAAAACACACTTTTCTAAAAAAAACATTTAAAAAAATATATTAAAAATTGCACTAAAAAGACAAAGATAATTTTCTGTACAAAAAAATAATGAAAAATTAAAAGTGTGTGGTGCTCTTCACTTGATGACATATTCTCCCGCAGTCACTATCTTATAAACAGGATTGAACAAAGAAGTGTATGTGAGACTTAGCTCGGCTTTAAATGTTTTGTATGATGCACCACACACTTTTAAATTTTTCATTATTTTTTTGTACAGAATATTATTTTTGTAGTTTTAGTGCAATTTTTAAAATATTTTTTAGCTCAATTTAAAAAAAAAATGTTTTAATATATTTTTTTAAATGTTTTTAGAAGTGTTTTTAAAAAAAAAAATTTATTTTTTATTTTCTACTCTTTAGTTAAAAGTAATTTTTTTTATTAAACGTTTAAGAAATATTTATGAAACAAATTTCTTATATTTAATAAAAAGAATCAAACTACTGATGATTATGATTTATTAATAAATAAATAAGTTTATTGAAATGACAAGACTTTTATTTTGTTTCACACAATAAATTGAAATTTTTTTATATGAAAAATTTCATTATGAGATCATTATGTTTACAATATATTTTGTTATTTTACAGTACTTATAATTATTTATTGTCCTTCATTTACAATTTACTAACGTGTTATTTTACACCGAAATAATATTCGTGCAATAACAATTATAATAGCTGTGTGTTCGCGACGGCAACAGCGACGATGCGCGCGAAATAAGCAAAATAATAGTTATGGGACGTGATATACAGCGTGCGATAATAGGTAATTAAAATATGGAAATCAGCGGCGGTGATACGAGCGCTCATGACGGCGAGTTTGGTAGCAAAATTCGGTGCGTACCGGCGATGATACTCGGCGGCGTAAATGCGGACGAGCGGATGACCGTTCGCTACTGTGTGAGGAGGTTCTGCAGCTTGAGCAGTACAGACTCGCTCATCAATCCTCGTGACGTGTAGACGGCTGTAGAACGCGAATCACGACTCGCGAGGCGGATGCGCGGCGAGCCGTCAGTCAGTCGGTCTCGAGGTGCGCGTCAAAGGCGATTCGCACTTTTGTTTCGCGCCGTGTAAACGTTTTAATTAGTATCCTATTGACGGCTCACCCTTTATCTAGGCGAGTCACGACTCACCATGATCATATTCGCGGGACTCGCTCACGGTGGTGATGCGTGAGTATGACTCACGAGTCATACTCGCGAGTTTGACTCGCGCCGTCTAAACGCACCTTAAGCTGTACCACTTAGAGTTCCCCTCCAATGCCGATTTTTTTTTTTCAATAATATATGATATTATATTGTATTAGGTAAAATACGATTATAATATATATATTATATTCAATAATATACATAAATGCTGCAGGGAGTACGTAACCCCGGTAATAGTAATAATATCAGCATCCGAGCGGCCACATCGATAAGAACTAATTAATATTTAATGGTACAGCGCGAACACGGGATAGGTATAGGTACGCGCGCAATATCCATATTCTAGGAAAGACGAAAAAGCCGTAAACAGTACAAATAGATAACTTTGGAAACATATAATCCGTAATTAACATTTTTTCATAAAAGACGTCAAAAATGACCTCAGGCGGATGCGGCGCGTGTACCATTTTTATACTAAAAATGCCATAGGAGGGATCTATTAGGAATACCGACGAAATACGTCGATGGACAAGTGTCCATCAGACAAACACCAGCCGAGCAGAAGAGCTGCTCTAGCCACCAAGTCGATACTAAGTCACATCTCGTTTACCACATTTTTATAAATTAATTATTATTATAATTATAATTATATTTATAATTATTTGGACTTAGTCTATTTTACGTGTTAAATAAATACAAATAAACTATCATTATACCATCAACTTGTTATTTTATTCAAAATACAATCAAAACTGAGTTGAAGCAGTGGCGGCTATCAAACAAAATAAAGGTGTATCAAATTTTGAGTTTAGTTACCTACCCACCAACTCTGGTATACAATGGTATACAATTTAGTGCCTAACCAATAATTTACCACCCACCCACCCAATTATAAGGTGTATCGACGGATACACCTTGAGTATAGGATAGCCGCCACTGACGCCATGTAATAATATAACGAACTACGCAGTCGATCGATGTGGACGGCACATCGTTTTTAGAGACAGTGTGGTGTAATCATAAAGCTATTGAA